>BGPT01000198.1:72588-152421 GCA_003297045.1 Symbiodinium sp. clade C Y103
GCTCCAGAGTAGGATCGACCCTTAGCACGGTGATCCTTGACCATGGTCATCAGAATCTCTTTGGTCTCGGACTCAGTGAGGACAACCTGGTCATTCTCAGGAGTGGCCTCGGAGTCTTCCAAGTCGGCCAATGTTGTGAGGAGCAAATCGGTAGGCTCATCGTCCGATTCCCCTTCATACTCAGGCGCGTCCACATACTGGATCTCCTTGACATTCTCTTGGTCGAGGAGGTAGGTCGTGGACTTCTTCTTGTCACTCCCTAGAGTAGAGAGATCCAAGTCGGTCTCATGCACTCGAAGCCATTCCTTGACATCTGAGACCTTCAGCGATCCCTTCGTGTAGTTCAGGAGCAACTTGGTCTTCTCAGAGTCCAACTGCAATGCGTTCACCATGAGGAATCCCAGAAAATCAGCTGGCAGCTTGACATTGTGTTCACGAACTTTGCGGTCAGCTGTGTCCCATCGCGTCATGAACTGACGCGCAGCTTCACCACGTTGACGTTTCAAATGAAAAGTCAGGCGAGAACATGCCGCCAACATTGATTCCCTTTGTTCTTCCCCATAGTATTCTTTGGTATCCATGAGCTCCAAAAGTCTAACACCATTGTTAGGGTTATCCAACCAATCCTCATCACTGGCTAAGAACTTCAAATCTTCCCAAGGCCCTTTTGAGAGATTCTTCAAAAGCAACGGACCCCTAGCTTTGGCCGGTGTCCTGGTGGTTCGAAGCCAGATGCGGGCTTTCAACTTGTANTTCCCAAGGCCCTTTTGAGAGATTCTTCAAAAGCAACGGACCCCTAGCTTTGGCCGGTGTCCTGGTGGTTCGAAGCCAGATGCGGGCTTTCAACTTGTAGTCTTTGAACTCAGTGGCCACACCATCCCACTCAGGAGGAGGACCTGCAGTAGTTTGCTCTTGCTCATCGCTCGCAGCTTGTAGGAGAGCTCTATTAGCATGACCTGGATGTCCGGCAAAAAGTCCAGGTGTAGCACTAGCTGCTGCCTGAGCTCGCCATTGAAGAAACTGGAGAAACTCCTCTTCAAGAGCTGGTGCTCGAACGTCACGATCTCGGCCACGACCAGCAGACCATGGGTCTTGTCGCTCCCATGGGTCACGGCCCAATGACGACTCAGATTGTCGTCCAGCCGATCGACCATCTGCCGATCTAGGTGTCGGTCGATCGCCAGCGCCAGCACCAGTCAAAGGTCCATCCACCTCCTCAGAGGACTCATCCCTCGGCAAGGGGACTTCCTCCGCCATGTGGCAGCACCGAGATGAAAAACAGTGGTAGCGGGCTCAGCTGATCACTCCTATTTTCTACCTCGTGGCGCAAGTGCCATGCGGCTGATCCCCGGCTTGAGCCACCGGCAAGGGTGGAAGGAGAGTTTGATCAATGACCTATGCCCAATTCGCAAGTACATTATACAGGGTTTGACAAAAATCAGGAGGGGTGAAGATCCATAAACAGCAGCTATTCTGGTCTTGATTTTCATGTTGCATGCAAATGGCAAAAATGAAGATCAGCTATATTTGGTCTATTTTGCCATATTTTCTGTGGATTTTCCATGTATCTTTTGGGGGCTTAAGATCCCCCGACCTGCAGCCATTGGATGGTTTGCTGAGGCCCAAGCCACAGAACTTGGGTGGCCTGGTGGGTGGCGAAGCCGAGTTTGATCCTCTGGGCTTCTCTGATACCTTTGATGTGACTTGACGCTGCACCTGGGAGTGCTTGGTATTTTTCGGCATTTACAACAGACATTTCGTTGTCAAGTGAAACCTGGGAGGATTGACTGGATGGTGGACCCGACCGAATGAGCAATGGCTCCAACATCCAATGAATTTATTTACCCTAGACAGCTTAGTGAGGTGTCACATGGGAAAACCACTTGACAGTTGAGGTTTGGCAGGGGTCTTCCATGGTCTCATGTGAGCTACGGGTCAAATTCCCTTGCCACCTCACAAAGATGTTGCCCCCAAAAGTAAACCATCCGTGGTGTTCCGAGGTTGACCGTTTTTTAAGCCGTCTTTCAAGCCTGAATGCATCCCTGATGTTGGTCCATCTCATCATTTTTGGAGCCATTTTTCTACACAGTCGGCCTTGACCCAGGTGAAGTGGTTGAGGGAGGCTGAGCTGAAGCACGGCCGTGTGTGCATGTTGGCCACCATCGGCTTCGCTGCGGAGCAGTATGTGCAATTCCCAGGCGCCCCATTTTTCGGGGGTGCTGGGTGCTGTGTGTGTATATATTATGTTAGGGAAACAATGGGCGAGTTTGGGAAGATACTGGCAGCCTGATTTTTTTGAAGCTTAAAATTTTTGGGCAGGTGAGATAATGGTTCCCTGCGCCTTTTTCCATGATCTATCATGGTGGTCTGGCATCATCAGAAGCTCTTGTAAACTAGTGGTTGTTGGGAGGTTCCCAATGTCAAGAAACTAGCTTTTGTTGGACCGGGATGTCAGCGAGTTCCCAGTGAATGGTTCACTGTCGAAAGTATATTCGACTCATAATCGGGGACGAGGCGTCGTCCGTCTAAGCTGATGCGCTTAAACTTGGTTTCTCTACAGCAAATTCGAAAAAAAAGAGAATGGTTTTGTTTCATCTGAAAAAAACAGCCAAAACTGGTGGATTTGAGTTTTTTTGATTTCTGCCAGATTCGTTGAAGGTTCCCAGTTCTTTCCTCCACTTGCTGGGGAAAAAAACACCACTGGTGGCGCAGGCTGTCCTGAGACGCCAGATGCTCTGCAGGCCTTGTTCCCTATTTTCAGCAGCCAGCTTGATCGATTTATTCTTTGCAGAAAATCATCCCCAGAAAGATGCTTTAAGGTATGAACCTTGGTGAAATTTAGCTTTTGCATAGTCTTTAAGGATGTTTATGAACCTTGGTTTAATTTTTGCTTTTGCTTATAATTCCTCTCTTAGATGCACCTCATTTGCGGGCCAACAAAATTCGTAGCCATTTTTTCAAGTGCAGACCTTGCTGAATGGTAGGGTAGTGGGTCCATTTTAAGCTCTAAATAGAGGAATATATGATTACCCACTTTCATATTTTGTGAGCGAACCTCGGTGAACGGTAGCTATTCAGAGTTCTACACGTCTGGAGGAATATCAGAATATCCTACCAAAATGTGTAGGAATGTAGTATGTCCCAACTACCAAGCCCCTTTTTTCCTTCGATGTATCTCAGGTTAACCATCTCTTCCAACCAATGGCTTGGTTTTTCACCCCAATTGCAGCAAGAATTTGGTGAGTTTTCTAGCGAAAGCGGGTCCAATCAAGGCACGCGCTGGGTGAAACTGGGGCTCAGCAAGATCGGCTCCGAAAGCAGTTTCCCCAGCCTATTAAAAGGTCGGATCAACGCCATTGATCATCTTGTGATCTTCCGTTTTGGGAGACAAAACAACGGCAGTCGGGGATTCTAAAGATAGAACCATTGGGAATGCCTGGCTTCCTTCACATTTGTCTCTTCAAGAAATCCTTAATATCCCCAGAGCACTTGTTTTCCCATCCGAAAGAGAGATGATGCTGGTCGTTATTTTTGGCTTCCCAATTTTAAGGGAGACCTTCCAATCTTGTAGTACCCTCTGGTAATCTAACCTGGCATTCAATATTTCCCCCATGATCATCCAATGAAAATGGGTTTACACGATATTAATGGATCGTTTCCCATTAAAACCCATTTGATTATCAGAGGTGTTATCCACTATACAATGATATGCATCCTTATATCCATTCAGACCCCCATAGAATTCAGGTACGAATTGCCCTTGGATCAACCTGATGCCTTGCCGTGGGCAAGGCCATCTACACTGCACCAGTGAACCTCACTGGCCTGCTGCTCTTCGCGGCGGGCTACATCGAAAGCTCGTCTTACAACGGAAAGCAGCTGGGCGACTGCAGGGACGGGGCCCGCAGGAATCGCAGGAAGAGAATTGAACCATTAAAAATACCTTTGTTGAATGGTTACTAGTAGGAGTTATGCTGGCAAGGTTATTGGGAATTGTGACAACCCATAATGGGGAAACCTCGAAAGACCAACTAGTATAATGGCTTTCTTGCATTTGATTGTACAGAACTTTTCAGTGTAACAACAACAACTTTTTCCATTTTGTTGCTGTTCCTGTGACTCTGAAAAATATTACATTCTTGGGTCCACAGTTTACCGACACAACATTTTGCATGTTTGACCGAGGGGGTCGATTTTGCACAGGATTCATTGCTGGCCGAAACGACTAATCCACAGGTTCCTGTTGTCTGTTGCCGAGCCAACGGATCACTGAGTTCAGTTCAGTTGAAGCACCCCAAATGATTTCCAAAGATCCTGTTTCAAATGTTTTAAATGTTGTTCAAATGATTTCATTTTTTGGTTGTTCAAATGTCTCCCTTCGGTTTTCCACCTATATCTAAACATGATTTTCTTGCTCGACAGGCTCACGATGCTTGACATGTTTGAGGGCGAGGGTGCCAAGAGAGCTCCTGGTGATCTGTGGGCGACTCAGATTTCTGGTGATTAAAACGATGAGATCCTGAAGAATTGGGGATGACACATTCATGTGGAAGTAACAAGTAACATGTCCTCTAGGGTGGTAGGGTGGGACATTTGTTTCAATATCTGCCATTTTGGCTTAAGATATTGGCACCCCTCAATTCGTTACCCGACCTGTGGTCATTGTTGGGTAATTGGGGGGTGCATGTCTTTGGTTGCCCTGGTACCCTCCAACAGCGAGGGCACAGAAATAGACATCCTTGTGGTGATTGTCTCGGTCGTCGTGACCTGCGTGGGTGGCTGCTTCACCTTCTTGACCTGTGCCTGTCACAACAGGTGCTGGTGGAAACGTGGCAGGTCACAGGTAAAGCAGGTGAAGTTGCCATCGGGCCTGGTCATTAGCTATGGTGGACCCAGCGCCACATGAAGTTGCAACGGTGACGACAATGAGACACGTCATGGACTGGGCAGTATTCAGTGGCGATGATCTGAGTTCAGACAAAACAGTTGGAGGAACCTTGGCGATGTTGCTTGGGGTCACTGAGGCTACAGCACCAAGAGCTTTAGCGCTTGTGGATGAAGCAGACTCAATTGCAGTCATACAGAGGTGGAAGGTGCCGAAAGTAGAGACTGATGGGTCCTACACGTATCATTCACCAACGATTGCACAAGTTGGTCAAGCCAAGTTGGTCTTCAGGACATGCAAGGTGATCTGTGGCCAGGGACAAACCTTGGAGGATTTGCAGAAACAGCTGAAAGAAGCTCAGGCACAAGCTCAGGCATCATCGTCAACACCAGCAGCAGTGTCGACAGCAGCGGAAAGGAAAGTCAAGCTGTCAGCGATACTGTCGCAAGTTGATGATACAGAAGCGAAGGTTTTGTCTGAGAAAGAATTGGTGGCAGCATATTTGAGGTATGCAGCAGTTTGTGGAGAACAAGAACGGCCACCAAAGGAGAGCGAATCGACGTTAGAACAGTTGTCTGCAGTTCACCACATAGTGTCGCAGAACAATCCTCCTTACTGTGACTTCGCCATTTGGGGCCCATATGGACACCGGTTGGTGAAGAAACTGAAGCTGTCAGGCTACGTGATTGGTCGTGATGGTGTCCTCACTGGTGTTGAAGTGACGGGACCGACTGGGATTGGCATGTGGCTACAGAGTTGGCAGGTCTTCAGCAATGTGTGCGTGATGTTGGATCTCATAGACCTGGGGATGCTCACCAAGTATCGGGACCTGATAGAACGTTTTCACAACCGATATGGAGCTCCGATCTAGCCTTGAGATGGTTGACAGGATCAGGAGGCAGATCCAAGCAGAGGAGGAGTCCCTCAAAGTTGCACATGGCACATTATGTGGCAGCCCACCGAAAGTCCCTGGATATGACGCAAAGAAGCCCTGGAACCTTGCCTATCAACGTGGCACCAACATGGAGGCCTACTGGAGAGAGGAGGTCATTGAGCCGGCGATGATGGTGTTGACGAAAGTTAGTGGCTTAGGCGAAGTGTTGGAAGGTGACGCAAGAGTCAGACCTCAATCCAGTCCCTCTGCTTCAGCACGGGAGCCATCGGCCTCAGCACCGGCCAGGCTGATTCAGCATCAAGCAGCGGCACCCAAGCTCAGGCCGCGCAGCACAAATCGAACTGGTAGACATCACAGCGTGCAGGACGGCAAGTATACAGGCAACAGAACGGGCTATCCAATATGTTCCTCCTACAACGAGGGCCGATGTGAAACGACAGCGCCGGGAGGATGGTGTCCTTCAACATGGGACACAGTGCACCAATGTTCAAGATGCCTTGGACAACATCCTGCTGCAAGATGCCCACACGAGTCAATGCCTCAGCCAAACTTCTTGCGGAATCAGAAGGGCAAGGGTGGCGAGCAGCGGGACGGGTCACGACTGGTTCAAGCTGCTCAGAATACAGTTAATGCTGAACTAGGGACATCATCTGCAGTTGGAAGGGTCCTGTATCTATACAGTGGCCCCAGTAGAGATGCGGATGGGTTCTCAACCTTTTGCAAGGCGAATTCATTGGATTGTGACTACGTTGACAAAGAGTTTGACGCTGGTCACGACTTACTGGATCAACAAGTCTGGGATGAGCTCAGTTCTACCTTGTCAGGTTACGATGGTTGCCTGATGTCTCCACCTTGCTCTACGTTCACTGCAGCTCGTAACGAGCAAGATGGCGGTCCAGGACCTTTGAGGACAGCAGCTGGAGTGGAGAGGTACGGTAGGAATGACGCTACACCTCCCGAGAAGGTGAGGGTACGCCAGGGCACTCTCCTTGCGTTGAGGTCGCGTGACACAGCAGCAGTGGCACAAAAGGCTGGCAAACCTTGGGTGCTCGAACAACCTCACTGGAGGGAAGGCAAGACATCCATGTTCACCTTGGATGAGTTTCAGGAGTTGCTCGAGAACGATGATGTCAAAATTTACACGTTGGCACAGTGCAGGTTTGGCGCAATGGCGGAGAAGCTGACTGATTTGATGAGCAACAGAGACCTTAGTGACTTGGAACTGCGATGCAATCATCCGCAGCAGTGGTGGAGGATACCCTGGAATGGTGAATGGATTTACTCTGCGCATCCACCCTTGAAAGGGAGGCAGATGGCCGTACGAGCAGATGAATGGTCAGACCTCATTTTTCGTTCATCACCAGGGCATTTGCTGCATATCCTGAAGGTCTCAACAAAGCTCTGTCATCAAAGTTTTCAGAGTGGGTGAGGTCAGATGCAATCAAACGACCCTCATCAGTTCAAAAATCTCAGATCAAAGATGCTGCTACATCAGCTGAAGGACACGTGGCCTTGAACACACGATTTGAGATGTCTTCACGCCTCAGACCACGACAACCAGCTCCAGAACCTCCAGCTGACCAATGGTCTCTCAGAAATGTGCACAACTCCATGACAGGCAGGGCCAAACTCATCGTCATGCAGATCGGTAACCTCATTGAAAGAGAGCTTGACTCTGCTCCGCACATAGAGCAGGCCATAGTGGCAAACTTTGGAATGCCACATGAAGAGGTCAGTCACCCTACACAGTGGCTGGATGACCTCAGGCTGAAGCTTGCTGACTTGCTGCAGAGGAACAGATCTGATGACATGCCAACTGAATGCGATGTTGCCCAAATAGACAAGGATCGCTATCAAACTGTCGTGCGAGGCAAGCCTTTGGAGTATTGGGCATTAGTTGCACATGATCCTGCGGCATTTGCAGCAAAGTGGCTCTGTGAAGGGGCGCCTGCGGGATTGTCCATGGGCATCGAACTTGGAGATATTTGTGCGGAAGTGCAAGACGATGCGCCTGAGCTGGATGAGGTGGCACTTGCTACCGACTATGATACCTTCAGCAATTATGAAGGTGTGGAGACCAATGAGGATGCAGTTGCCGCCATAAGAAGTTACCGTGGCAGAGGGGTGCCTTCATGAATGCCAAAGTCTTCAGGAAGCTACCGAGTTTCTGGGATCAAAGCCAATTTTGTCAAAGCTTGGATGCATTGTCAAGGAACAGATCAACAAGGAAACCGGGCAGAGAACCAAGAAGACACGCATCAATCTTGACTGCAAGAAATCAATGGTATCGAAATATGCATCAAGAGTACACAAATCTGTGTTGCCAAGAGTCACTGACGCAGTGCAGTCTGCGTTGAAGTTGCTGCACAATTGCAGGCCAGGAGAGTCAGAGACATTGTTCATTGCAGATGTGGCGGATGCTTTCTGGCTCATCCCTCCCCACCAGACAGAGAGGAGGTACTTTGTCGCAACACTGAATGGCAAATAGTATGTGTTTTTGAGGACGGCACAAGGTTGAAGAGGTGCACCCTTGACCTTCTCAGTCATTATGGCATTGGCAACTAGATTTGTGCAGTCTATACTTTGCCATTGCAAACATAGAGACTGGGTGCCAGAAGGGATGATGCAGGTTTACGTTGATGATCCGTTGACAATTCTCAAGGGCACCGCCATGAGACAAAAGAGGTTGGCCAGCATGTGGATTGGTGTTGCGCTTGAGATCACGCCGAATGAAGTGGTGGTGGAAGTTACAGAGGCCAAAGTTGAAGAACTGCTGCTACAGTTGATTTCAAGAGGCCATGTCTTCAAATGTCATTCCGGCCAAGAAGCTACGTACTTTGGTGGGGAAATGCATGTCAATTGCATCTGTGCTGTACGTGTGGAGACCGTTTCTACAGGTCTTATATGCAGCACTTCATGGACCCAACAAAGCGCCCAACAACTGTGTCTGGACAAAACAGGTGATCCACACACTGGTGTGGTTGCGAGCATTCTTGAACGGGGAATCTGGCAGCATCAGACGTGTCTACAACGTGGATCAATACTACAACTCTGGAATCAAGGTGCAGATCACATGGGATGCCTCACCGTACGGCATGGGGGCCTTCCTTACAGTGAACGGAAGGGTGCAACAACACTTTGCGATCCCCATCTCTGCTGACGATGAGGAGATTCTTGGGGCCAAATCTGGCGGATGTGAAGCACAACAGCTGTGATCGCCATGAGGCTCTGGTCACAACACTGGAAGTGTGCGAGAGTACGACTGTACCTTCGAGGAGACAACATGTCGTCCTTGATATTGTTTTCCACTCTCAAGACGCAATCCAAACAGCTGGCTATAGTGGCAAGAGAGTTCTCATTGGATTTGGGGACGGCAAGCTTCAAACATGAAGTCGTTCAACACTTGCCGGGAATTGCCAATGTAGTGGCAGACTCACTTTCGAGGAAGTTCGAACCTGGCAAGAAATACGTGCATCACCCATGCCTTCAGGGTTCAAAAGAGGTCACACCGCCTCCACGAACAAAATCATGGTGGAAGTCACTGGCTCAGCCTTCCATGCCGGTGACACCAAGAGCACAACAAGGGGCATGGACCGAGAGGAAAAGACCCAGACGTGGTCCAATCTAGTCGAACTAGTGCACCTGGACCACGTGCGTGAAAATATGAAAGCGGCCGAGCAGTGCGCACAGAGTGAGAGTCAATCATTTCAGTTGTCATGTCTCTACTTCTCTCTCCCTCTCTCCTAAGGTTTCTTAGGTTTCGAGGTCGTATCCTGTCTTCCTACTGTTGATGTGAATGGTTGACTGCGTGAGTGTCATTTGTCGATTGACTCCAGACTTCTAGGTATCCAGGTCATCTAGGTCTGAGTTGATGCCTGCATGTCATGTCATGTTGCGGGATTGCACTGATTGCACTTCTTGACATGCTCTTGACATGTTTGACAACACATTCATCCGTTGCCATTTAGCAGCCACCTGGGTGATACCCATCTTTCTTGGGTAGCCTCTCGATACCCACATCTGTGGGTAAAGGGGCAAGACACCCAGAGCGGCATCACTAGGACAGGGCACTTTGGGTACCCTGAGCAGAGAGGGTATGAAAGGGAGGAAAACAGGTGTCACGGGAAAGGCATCGTTCCTTCCGACTCTACCTGCAGGTGACCTTGAAAAGTGGTTGGAAAGTCGTTGTTGCCCTGTAGGTCAAACCGATGGAAGGTCACCTGTGGGCAGGCAAAGCCCTGAATACCCTCGCAGCACGGTTGGTGTGTCAAACAACCATTGCAGATAATCAAGTGATCCTGACACACGTCATCCTTCTAAGGGTAAAGGATGCAGAAGACAGGACATGCCCATAGTTAGGAAGGCATGTGAAACAAGTGGATCCAGAAACTCATTTGAAATCTTTGATAATCCATGCGCTTTAGATGAGGCCATGGCATCGTTTCGCAATGACTTCTACGCGGCTTCGTCCAGGAGGCCAAGGGATGCTATGATTCAAACCTGGACACGGTTTTATCGACAGTGGTTTGGGAACGATGACATTGTTCCTCTGACAGTTGAATCTTTGGAGAAAGAGTCCTGCCTATTTAATTTAAGCTGTGAGCGTACAAATCCTACAAGAACTATCTGTCACTCGTCAAAGAGGTTCACACTGAGTCTGGATATGCCTGGACACAAGTGCTACAGAATGCAGCGCGACGGTGCACTAGATCAGTTCTCAGTTGTATAGGAGGGCCAACTAGATCTGAAGCATTTGACCTTGACTGTGTGGTGAGACATCTCTTGTGCAATGACATTGCTGTGGATTGTGATGGGCCGAAATCTCCACTGGCAGCGGTGGTTGTTGGTGCCTTCTTCCTACTTCGAGAGTTGGAGCTGTCATCCATTGACATGGAGGATGTCAGCTTCACCTCAAACACTGTGACTTTATCTTTGCCAGTCTCCAAAGTTGACTGGCAAGCCAAGGGTTGCAGAATAACATGGTCATGCATCTGCAATCTTGGCTACCATTGTCCTGTCCATATCCTCCGAAAATATGACGACCAACTGAGGATGGAAGGCAGACACGCGGGGCCTTGGATTGTCAGCGCAGCCGGTGGCAGATGCACAAAAGTTGCAATTCAATGGTGAGTATGATCCGGGAAGCCAAAATTTTGGCGTCCGGAGGAACTGCGAAGGATGCGGAAGGTGGATGGCTGGTCTCAGGACACACTTTTAGAATCACAGGTACCAGGACTCTTTCTGCTTGGGGTCTTGACCCAATCACTATACAGCTTCTGGGTAGATGGGGATCGAGCGCGGTACTTGGCTACTTAGCTGAGACACCACTGCTCTCGTTCTCGGAAAGGCTCAGCAACAGATCGGGTCAGACACAACTCACTGCTGAACACATCCCGTCAACTGATTTGGATGGTCGAACAACTGCTGAAGTGCGTGCAGAACGTGACAAGCTCCGAAGAGAGATCATGGAACTCAAGAACAAGGTGAGTGACCTGACGATGTCATTAGATGGTGTTTCACAAGTGCTTGAAAATAGGCAAGTTAGAGAAGTTTGGTGGGTGCTCAATGACACTTCAAAAGTGTTGCATGAGGCAGTCGTTGACCTTGGCACCCCACCTTCAACTTGGAAGACTGCTTGTGGTTGGAAGTCTAGCGGACAGCCCACCACCTTTCGTGAGTCGCCTCCCAATGATGCTGGCAGAAGATGCCCGAAGTGCATGCCAGATGATAGCTCCTCCAGTTCCAGCTCTGAGTCGTAACCGGTTATTGCAGTAATTGGGGGTTGCTGGTGGGCATTCAAAATGGGCATATGTAGATTCAACAGCATTTTGAACAAACTGACTCAGCAGCGTCTCTAGGAAAATGGAGGGAGGGAGGGACAGTTGGACATGTGGATGTTGGATGACACATTCATGTGGAAGTAACAAGTAACATGTTCTGTAGGGTGGTAGGGTGGGAAATTTGTTTCAATATCTGCCATTTTGGCTTAAGATATTGGCACCCCTCAATTCGTTACCCGCCCTCCTCATATCCCTCGGAATTGGGGGTTGCTGGTGGGCATTCAAAATGGGCATATGTAGATTCAACAGCATTTTGAACAAACTGACTCAGCAGCGTCTCTAGGAAAATGGAGGGAGGGAGGGACAGTTGGACATGTGGATGTTATGGTTAACATGGTCTTAACATGGTTGTAACCCAGTGAAACATGCGATCATCCCAGGAATGAGGGACTTGGAGCTATTATGGATATTATCTGCTTTCGATTCTTGCGATGACCACTAGAAGATGGTTCAGCCACATGCCAAGTATGAATGGATCTGATGACATTGGATTGTGCGCCTAAGAACCCGAACCAGTGTTTGCATGATTGCTTGTTCTTCCTGTCTTGCAGGTTTTTTATATTCAGAAATGCATAATTATTTGGGACTTGATATCTAGGTTCTTGAGTAGTTTGGGGCCTTTTGTTCGGTGGAACCCAGCCCCAAACAACTAGCAGAACGGTAAAATGCAGAGCTCCATGAACGGTCTGTTGCAAAGATAACCACGATGATGACGATGACTTTAATGATGGCAATGATGATGGTGATGCTGATGATGCTGATGATGCTGATGATGCTGATGATGCTGATGATGCTGCTGCTGATGATGCTGATGATGCGGATGATGCTGATGCTGCTGATGATGATGCTGCTGCGGCTGCTGCTGCTGATGATGATGCTGCTGCTGATGATGATGCTGCTGCTGCTGCTGATGATGGTGCTGCTGCTGATGAAAATGATGATGCTGATGATGCTGCTGCTGATGATGGTGATCGTCATCATGATGATGATGAGGATGATGATGATGATGATGCTGATGCTGATGATGCTGATGATGAGGATGATGCTGATGATGCTGCTGAGGATGATGATGCTGCTGCTGGTGATGATGATGATGATGATGCTGATGAGGCTGATGATGCTGCTGGTGATGATGCTGCTGCTGCTGATGATGGTGGCGCTGCTGCTGCTGCTGATGATGGTGGCGCTGCTGCTGCTGCTGCTGATGATGATGCTGATGATGATGATGATGAGGATAATGATGATAATGATGATGCTGATGATGCTGCGGCTGATGATGATCATCATGATGATGCTGCTGATGATGATTATGCTGCTGCTGCTGATGATGATCATCAGGATGGTGATGATGATGATGATGATGCTGCTGCTGACGATGCTGATGCTGATGATGCTGCTGCTGATGATGGTGATGATGCTGCTGCTGCTGATGATGATGATGCTGATCTGGCTGCTGCTGATGATGCTGCTGCTGATGATAATGATGATGATGATGGTGCTGCTGCTGATGATAATGATGATGATGATGATGGTGCTGCTGCTGATGATGATCATCAGGATGGTGATGATGATGATGCTGCTGATGATGATGATGATGCTGATGCTGATGATGCTGATGATGCTGATGATGCTGATGATGCTGATGATGATGCTGCTGCTGATGATGATGATTATGCTGCTGCTGCTGATGATGATCATCAGGATGGTGATGATGATGATGCTGATCTTGCTGCTGCTGATGATGCTGCTGCTGACGATGATGATGATGATGATGATGGTGCTGCTGCTGATGATAATGATGATGCTGATGATGCTGCTGCTGATGATGATCATCATGATGATGCTGCTGATGATGATTATGCTGCTGATGATGATGATGATGATGAGGATGATGCTGATGCTGATGATGCTGATGATGCTGATGAGGATGATGATGATGATGATGATGCTGATGAGGCTGATGATGCTGCTGGTGATGATGCTGCTGCTGCTGATGATGGTGGCGCTGCTGCTGCTGCTGATGATGATGATGATGCTGATGATGCTGATGATGATGATGATGATGCTGCTGCTGCTGATGATGATGATGATGTCGATAGTGTCAGAGCATGATGCAAAGGTGGGCTAATCATGGAACAAAGCTATGGTGAAGGGTTGATTTGTTGGATTCATGCTTGATACAGGAAGATGCATGTCGAAGACATCTCTGTCCCATGGCATTGACATGAATATGAGAATGCACATTTCCATGAATGCGAATGTCCAATAATGGAGTTTTTCTACTTGTATACCCGGATTTATGTTTTTCTTCTTTTTTCTGGGGAAATTGTGATAAATATCGCTCCATGCGCTCTTCGCCATGGCTGAGGAACTTTGGTAAGCGCTTCTTGCCTGTCGACAAGACTGAGGCTGATCTGCTGGCCACCAAGGACGATTGCGTGGACAGCCGTGCTGGGACTGGAACGTCAAGTCCGTAATGGATATAGAATATATATATAGGATACTCATGGAATATAATAGGTATAATCCATGGATATATACAGTAATAGGATATTTATGAAATATGTAAAATCAACATTTATATAATTAAAGGGATGGCCCTCCGGTCTCATCAAACATGGCACGCCGGGAAATCCCCGAACGAAATGGAGGTTTATAGCTGGGGAAATCATCTATAAATGGAGGAATTTCCCAGCAAACCCTGTTTGACTACCGGAGGGTATCTTAGCATAATGGGGGGATAAAGTTTTGAGAGGATGTCAAACATGATGTTGGTGGTTTCAAATCTTGTTTTTTTGGCATCCTTCAGCTTCCGTTTGTCCCGTGACATGTTTTTCAGGTGGGATGGGAGGCATGGAATTTAGTTTCGAAGCTGGGGTTTCATTACCCTCTGGTAAACTAACATAGCTATGGAAAATCACCATTTTTAATGGGAAAATCCACTATAAATGGCCATTTTCAATAGTTATGTTAGTTTACCAGATGGTAAAGCCCATGAGTCAATTGCAGGCCGACTTTATAACTAACCAGGAGCTGAACAACGGCCGCTTGGCCATGCTGGCCTTCTCAGGCCCAAGTCCAGTGAAAATGGGATAGATCCAATGGATAAATCGGGATATCATCACCTTCCCCCAATGAAAATCTGGGAACTTTTTAAGGGTATATTAAGGGATGCACCCCCCCATTTTAAAGGATGAATTCATTCATCTCGGTTTTAAATGATGAATCTACAAGTGATAAAGATTGATAAATGATGTTTTTCTTGCTCTCTTTCAAGGTTTTGCTGGGAGTGTTCATCGAAGTGACTTTCAGATTTTGTGACAGCCTGTTTCGAGAAGGGCAATCAAACATGGAACCCATGCATGACTGGCATCTAGGGAATTTGTAAGGGAATTTTTGAACTTCTGAGGGAAACCGGAAAACCCGTGGGGAATGTTGTGAAATTTCCGTAGGGAACTTAAGAAACCAGCCGGAAATTTGAGAGAAATTACTGCCGAGATGTGGGGAACATCCCAGGGAATTTGAGGGAACTTCCCGGGGAATGCTAGGGAACTTCAAGTGAATTTTTGGGAAACTTCTGGCGAATGTTACATCCTTATAGCTGTAGCAGCAACAATGCGGACAAGCAAAAAATACAGAGGACAAATACTGACATAATGACAATGCTGCTTTGACATTTTCTTGCATACAGCTGCACACATTTGAATCATGAATTTATACGCACATAAAAACATTCATTAGACAGTGTCTTGAACGGTTCCCGCTTTGGCAATCTAGTATTGCAACGAGAAATCCCATATCGCTACATGATATTCCGACTATAATTTGGTGGTCTACCACTGCCATGAAGGGGTAGCCAGGTAGCCACCTCCAGCCCGCTTGGCAGGGATGGTTCATCACAACCTGGTGGTCAAGGGACCTTTGTTCCCTCTCTTCCCTGAAGGATGGGAGGGACCTCAGGCCCGGAATGGCCCGGTGGGGTCCAGAGGTTGATGGGGATCCGAATCTTGATGTGGCTGCAGATTTTTCATGGAACAGGTCTGAAAAAGGGGATACACCTGGTATTCCTGCAAGTGGCATTTCAATACAAAACATGAATGAGGAAGCATCAAATTTGGGCTTATCCCATTTTTTTGGACCAAACCCTTTTTTTGGGGCACTCAGGACTGAAATTCGTGATCCCGGATGACCAAAGGGGGTGAAAAAATGGGGCTAGCTTCGGGAATCACGATTGCGAGATGGAGCACTTGGCTCTCCTCGCTAGTGCTAGGTGGTTCTTCACCCACTTTACGAGCATAGCCACCTACAACGACCCAAGCATGGCAGTGGCAGTGAATGGACAAAATGATCAGCTACTGGTTTTAGAACGACGCATTTTGAATGCTTCACCTCTTCCAGGGTTGTCGGAGGTGCCCCCTTCCGACACACCCGACCCATGGTTGTTGGATCTTCCGACTGCTTGCTGGCTTACTCCCCGTTTCTATAATCAAAGAACGGGACTTTGGTCAAACATGACACATTTTTCTTGTAATCCACGCGGCTGTGTTCAATTTTGTTGACACCAACATGCACAGCAAAAAATTGTCCAACCCGAAAGCATGTTTGACCTATAACGGTCTTGCCTTCCTGTAAACGTTTACAGTTTGATGTGACAGTGGGTTTAATCCACCATGAATAGTTTGATCATTTTCCGACGAAGCCGGGTTTTCCACATCACCAGGGCTCCTGGGACTTGGACTCCACCGCTGGAGCGCTGAACAGCGGCAGATTGGGCCTCTAAGACGATTCTCACGGTGTCACCGTGCCTCGTCTGCCGACATTTGGGGGTTCTGCTCCAGAACGATCTGGATCACGTTCTGTATGGTTGCAACTAGTTGCAACGTGCTTAATTTTGGGGCACCCACTTTTCAGACACTTTGTCTAATTTTCCGGGTGTGAGCACTGCTAGCATCGCTGGGTCCGAGTTCTGGCCGTGGGAACCTTATTAACGCAATGCAATATAGATATGGTTAACAAATTTGGGGTCTCCGAGCCGAACTGAATCACTATTTTTCTTCAATAAAATCGGCCCTGCAATGGTAGATGTGATCAAAACACTCGACCCTCAAGATTATTCTGGATCCATGGCCATATAATTCGACCAGTTCTGCTCCAATTTTTGTGGGTTGTTCCCTTTCCCCTGCTTGCTGATGAATCCCAAAACCGATGCCAGTGGATCCCGCGGCAAGGCGGCTCTTTTTGATACCCGCGTGAAGGCTGGGAGTTGCCTGTACATGGTATTTTCTGGCGGTCCGAACCTGCTGTTTGTCTCCAGAAAAGCTTCAAAAACTGAACAAGAAATTGGAGAGCGAAGATACAACAGACACTGGGATCTGGCAACCCAGGTCCCTTTATTGTTTCCAAAAATTGCTCGTTGGAATCGCCGAGTCGGCAAAATCACGAAGGTTTTCAAGACTTTGCACACAAGACTGGAGATCAGGTGATTTGGGTATGGCTCAAACATGTGGCGCCACTGAGCAAAATCCCTTATCACCAACTTCTAATGCAAAATCTAACAGCAATTCCATGCAATTCCCCTCCGGTCATTCAACATAGCCATGAAAAATGACCCATTTAAGTAGATAATTTATTAGATATGGAAATTTTCTCTAGCAAACTGTTAGATCATCAGATGGTATGGGATACCGCACAATTCAAATCTATTCAATTGAATCATCGCCCGAGTTTCTGGTGGCCCCACCCCCGGAGGGTCGAGAGGGTCGACTTCGTGTGCAGGTTGATCCCACGACTGACGCGCCTGGGCAGTCGGCCCAAAAATGGATTGCCGCGCCGCCGCTGCAGGTGATGCTTTGGGGACATCCAGAAAAAAGAGGAGCAATCCATTATATATTATATATTATATATTATATATTATATATATTATATATATTATATATATTATATATATTATATATATTATATATATTATATATATAATATATATTATATATATTATATATTATATATATTATATTATATATATTATATATATATATTATATTATATATTATATATTATATATGATATATTATATATTATATATGATATATTATATATTATATATTATATATATCATATATATAATATATATGATATATTATATATTATATATTATATATTATATATTATATATGATATTATTATATATGATATATTATATATTATATATTATATATGATATATTATATATGATATATGATATATTATATATTATATATTATATATTATATATGATATATGATATATTATATATTATATATTATATATTATATATTGTATATTATATATTGTATATTATATATTATATTATATATATATATGTATATATACATATATCCAAAAACATATTATATTCTATGTGTATGAATATATCAAGATCAACAGCCATCTCCCAAACTCCGCACCTCCACCCATCGCGCATGGCCGCGCTGGCCCTGCTCGGTCTCGACCTCATGGCTCTCTGGGTCCAACAAAGGCGCTCCAAACATGGCGCGGTCGAGGCTCTCGTGGAACGTGGCGCTTGAAACGGCTGTGGGGATTTCATGGATTCTATGGATTCCATCCTGGATGTTTACTGAGTTTTGATTCAAGTAAATAGCAAATGTATACACATGTATATACATACTTCTGTGTACATATGTATATATAAATATATATATACATATCTTCCACTGTGTGGATGTTTGATGATGTTGATGCCTACTGTATTCCAAGATTGGGATTTTAAACTATATGGACTCAACTGGGAAATATCAAGCCACAATTGATTCAAGGCTTCGTAGTACCAACGTGCAGCCCTGCTAGGCGTTGAGGCCGTCCTGAATCGTCTGGCTCTCACAAAGATATGCCACCAGCTTGTCAGCAAGCCGGTTCACTTCATCCACCACCTGTCTCAGGAAGCATTGAAACGTGTCTGTACCTTTCCACACAGGTCCTACAGCTCTTGGCCAATCCGCCTTCCCATCCTAGGGCCCTAGGGCTTGATCAAATCACTGGACCCATGGTTCAAGGAATCTCCAATGATACTCAAACAACGTACTTGAACGATGAGAAATGAGCAGCATCTGGTGGCTCCTTTTTCTTTCTTGGCATTGCACTTTTCTGATGGTGTCTGTGTGTGTGGCTCTGCGAAAGCGCAGAGAAGAAAACATCAAATCAAAGTGACAGCCAAGCTAAAATCAAAGCTCATAGACAAATGAAGCATCATCTTCACTCTTCGAAGGTGGGTCTGGGACTACCGCAAGTCCGCAGTGCAGCCCTCCGAAAAACACCTTTTAGCCACAAATTTCCCAGGCTGAATCAAATTACTGTAAGTGAGATGAACAAACCCTGCTTTTCCAGACTTCCATTCCTTGGTCCCTGGGTCCCTGGGTCCCTGGGTCCTTGCCTGATCTTGCTGTAGGATGTGAACAAATAGCGCCCCAATCTCATGTTGAATGGAGGTCAGCAGGCGCAGAGTCCTGGAAGAGGCTGGTCGAATCTGGGATGGAGCTGGGACGGTGAATGACCAAGTGACTCAACAAATGGTGAAAAAAATGTAAGCCATCAAGTAATGGGAGAATCACCTCCTGGGACAGTCAACCACACCGTCAGACTTCATCAGACATGATCAGACTTGATCAGACTTGATCAGACAGTGCAAAACTGTCGAGCACACGGTCCAACTTGCCACAGTGGACGCAATCTCTTCGTCATTGAACAGTTGGTTGAGTAGCTCCTGAGCGCAGAAACCGCTGGGGAAAACGCAAAGATCACAGTAAGAAGATCCTTACTGATTGGCGGTGGGTTTACTAGCCGAAAATAAAGGTTGTGACTGGTTAAACCACCGGCAAACAGGTATATCACCAATATCATTAGTTGCTTAACCATTTCATACCATAAAATGAGATTCAATGAGGCTTCTACCACCAATAAATGAGGATACAGTCAGATTGAAAGAGACTCATTCTTCATCAACTCCTAAGCACCCGTGGTAGCCCCTCGCCGCACCCAACACCTTGGAAAATTCACGCGCGGTGAACTGCACTTGCGCATTTTGCATCGTCTGGGATACCACCTGCAGACAGAAAATCACCATCACCACTCCCAGGATTGGAACCCATCTATGTCTGGTATATCACCCTGCTTCAAACCCCAAGTTTGCACAAATATCAGTTGTATGTATATATATATATATGTGTACATTTGTATCAACTATTAGATATACAATATCCATTTATGGACTATGTTCAACTATCAGAAATTGTATCAACTCGAGACATATCAACTACTTACCATATATAACTACTGTAATCTATCAGCTTATATCAGGAAGGTTGGTTATAGCTAGATATGTGTATATATATATATATATACACATGTATATATTTTTATATGTGTGCATGTAACTACTATGATACATATAGAACTAGATATAACTAGATGTTAGGCTATATCACTAGAAAATAAGTGATCGTGATATATTAGTGATATGTTAGTGATATATAAACCAAAATAGTCCTATTACCATTACTATATCAGTGATCTCCAGAAGATTTACCACCAATCAACCCCGCTGGCGCCTCAGCCGACTCTTGCGCCGCTTGGGATCGCAACATCGTCCTGCGGTACTACGGTTTTTACCATGGAAAATCCATGGGAAATCTATGGGAAAATGATGGGAAAAATCAATAGAAATTCATGGAACATCAATGGAAATCTTGGAAATTCATGGAACATCAAGGGGAAAATGATGGAAAATGATGGTAAATTCATGGAACATCAATGGAAAAACCATGTTTTTTTTCGCAGGTTGATAGCCGAAATCATCCAGAAATGGTTCACTATCCTCGTCAATGGTTGGCTTTCCATCCGGGGGTGTAACCACCAATTGTCAGCATCCATGTGGCACATAATGAGCCCTGAAATGGACTCTATGGGCTCAGATAACATAAATACAGCTTTGTCTAAAAATATTCCCATTATATTCCCACTATATTCCCATGATATTCTCTTTATATTCCCATGATATTCCCCCTATATTCCCATTTTAATAGGATTGTTCCAATGAAATCAACCAACCAGCTATTGGCAACATCCCCAACCCCCGCGCCAGTTGATGATCACATAGCCGATGCCCAGAACCAAGGCTCCACCGCCTTTTTGCCATGGGAAGAAGTTGGGAAATCGATGTGAAATCGATGGAAAATCCATAGATTAGTCGGGAAATCTGTGGAAATGGATAGAAATGAATGGAAATGGATGGAAAATCTATGGAAATCTATGGAAATCTATGGAAATCTATGGAAATGTTGGGAAAATCTATTGAATTTGTGGGAAATCGATGAAAATATTCTCCACTGAAATCCGTGGATTGTTTGGGAAATGAATATCCCACATATGGAAAATATGATGATAATCCATCAACTCTACGGAAATATGATTAAATACAGTATTTTCGGAAACAGGGGAAAAGATAAGGCCAAATAATACCAAATATGGAAATGTATGGAAATTGGAAGATACCCCAAAATACAATGATAATCCGTTGGGTCACAGTATTTGGTGGTTTATTCCAATTTCAGACAGACCCAATCAGATCCACGTGGTTTTTGGGCTTCATCAAATTGGATTGTTTTGGGGCGCCCTGGGTTTTCTGTAGTTAGTAGTTTTTTGCTTTGGATTTTGACCCATAGCCACACCGCAAGGGTTGCAGTGTAACCTCACCCGACAGCCACCAGGTGTCTGGCTGATCGTCAGGAAGGTGTAGGATAGCTGGACGTTGCGGTAGATCTGTCAGATCACAATTCCCAGTCCATGGCTGGGAGTGCCAGACGACCCAATGGACCCAACAGATCTGTAACACCATGAAAGCCACAAAACAGAACTGCAAAGCATGTCCATCAGGGATTCCAAGAATGGAAAAGCCTCAAGCCGGCTTAATCCATTCCTTAAGTGCTCTGTTTTTTTGATCTGTGTTTGTTTCAACCCCCTTGGCCCTTCCCAAGCCCCAGCCTTAGACAGGCGATCCATCTGCGCATGCATCTGTCGCGCAGAGCCTTCGTAAAGCTCTCGCAAGTGTGGATGGGATGTCGCGCCACTGGAGTTCTTGTCCTCCGGCCTCGCTTTCCGAAAGGTGGAATATTATTGATATCATGGGGGCTATTTCAGAGGGTTTATGGTAGATATTGGTAGATATATCTACAATATAAATAATGAATTTACAAATACGATGGTAGTCTGAAAACAGGAGGGCCACGGTACCCCCAAATCGGATGGATCATGATCATTAAAACCCACGAAATCGCCATGAAATAGAGCGTCCCCCCAATTTGGACACACCTATGTATGTCAGGCGGAAAGTCTTTGACAGCGCCAGATACTGTACACTTCTGGTTTCCTCCTTCAGTAGACAAGTTCGCACATTTGGGTCCCATGTACGAAGCAACAGTTGTCGTTTGCAACAGCGGTGACTGTACAAACATGTTGGGGACACTGCCAGACACCCTGACTTTCCAGTCATTCCTATTCAGGAAAAAAACCAGGAAATCCATGGTGTTTCATGGCTTTTCATGGTTGATTCATCTCTTTTTCAGTGTTTTTCATGGTTTTTCAGCCATAAAAATCATGAAAAATCCATAAATAAAGCACCTACAACTCTGGTCCCCTCTACCTCCCGGCCTGGGATTGGACTCCGAGGCACTGCTGCGCAATCTCGGCGCAGCGCCATTTTTGGGGCTTTCTCATGGTTGAAATGTCTGGGAAAAAAGGGGGATATTCATGGACATTACACGAAATTACCAAAAAAAAGTGGGTGACTCTGGGTGACTTACAATCATGCTTCCCACATCTTCCAACATCTTCCAAATATTTGTGGAGTATTCCCCCAGTCGACAAAGCCATGTTCAATTCCCGTTCCTTGATGGCTAAGTCGCAAACATTACATGGCCCCAAGTACTGCGAGAAGCGAGTGCAGGCCTAGTGGCAGCCGCTCTTGGAATCACAGGATGCTTGGAGACTCAGGAAATGAGTCTGAAAATGGAGTACGCCCCAGAATGGCAATTTTATCAAGTTCTATAGGGAGAACTGATTATTGACCGGGTGATTTTGAGGTTCGGAGTGTGAAGTGCAACCCTGCTTTCAAACAAACCCAAATACTGAATTCCTGAGGCACAAAAACCCTGATGTAAAGATAAGCTCACAAGTCATAGCTGCATCAGATATTCTGAGGCACTCCCAAGTGTGAATTCTGAAATGGCCACGTTGATAATTCGTTCTCTGGAAATTTCAACCCAGCTGAAAAACATTAGTCTATCAGGATGAATTGTGGGATGGAACAAGAAATATTTGACAACCAGGCCAGAATCTCGACGTTACTATCCTCATGCTCATCAGTGAGACAGGGTAAGATATGGCAAGAGATCCATGTAGTTTGGTGCTAAAGGCCCCACATCATCAAGCACCGATCACTTCTGTTTGACAGATTTCTGAACCCCCTGAGACACCATGCAAGGTGCGGCGGCAGGTAATGCCGATGCGTCCTGGCAGTTGTCGGTGATGGGTATAAATTGATGTAGGTTGATCTATGCTACTGTATGTGGCTATGATGACAACTTGCCATTTGCGCCCAGATGAAGGGTTTGCATGGGTGTAGATCAAAGCCTAACACATCATCCCAGAATACCTTCGATTTGGGTTTGTCCGATTTTGGATATCCCATGGGAAAAGCCCTTGGAAATCTGACATGGCCCCTGCATTCTATGCCCCTCTTGCCTCGAGCGCCCAGAGGAAGCCGGGCTGCCCGGGCTGCAAACAACCGTGCCATGGCCATCCAATGATCATCCAATGAGAGCCTTTCCTACTGTGAACTATGGTAAGAAATTGATCAAACTAGAAAGTGGTTGAATGATGCTGAATGGGGATTGCCATGATCTGGTATACAGTCTTCCTATCCCTTTCAAAAGCAACTTCCACGCATGGCAAGATTGGCAAGCGTCGATGTAAAGTGGTTTTAGGGTTGCAGTGTATCTGCAGCACCACCTTTGGCTTTGGAGCCGAGAATCAGCATGTTATTGGTCGCTGGTTCATTGATCAGCTTCATCACCTCCAAGTACCATAGCTGACCGCCAAAAAAGGATGATGTTGGGGACATCACCAACAGCTGCCCTCATAGCGGAATGGTCTAATGAGGACAATCCAATGATTTCCGGCACTGCCGTACAAATGTTTGAAGATCTCGTTTTTACATACCAATGTCCCATTGAGGGGCCCGGGAGTGAGGACCGGATCCTTTTTGCAGCCTTAAACGTAATGTTTTTGCAGCCTTAAACGTGATGTTATGTACCCCTATCCTGGTAGGAAATGTTTGAGTCATTAGTAAAGCAAATCAGATTGACAAAATTAGAGCCCCACAACACCACCCGAGATTGCCAACCTTTTGTAGAAACCTAAGCATTCACGGCGCGCCGCGCACTCCGCCGTGCGTTCGTGGCCATGACTGTCGCTGGCTGCGGTTTCTATGCAGCTGTGCGATCAGTTTGCGATGAGATGAGTCGATCCACACATCATGTGTTCATTGCAGTGCCCAACCAATGGACCCAAGCACTGTGCTATGTTGTTCTGCATGTGCTCGGTCCCGAAACTGCTATGCTCGAGGTTGGCTAGAATTTGACGGAGACTAGCATGAGTATCATAAATCTCCGCACAAGCATTGCGCATGGCACTATACCAGAAAAGCATCTGGTATGAAAGACTTCTGTGTCCACTGGTTACTTTCTGAGTTCGAATCCCAGGTACTGAAACGATCTAAAACCATATAAAACTGACCCTGCCTCTTTACCGTTCTGTTGAAATGTTGACGCATCCACTACATCCGACCTATGCTGCCTACTGTCATTCACGGGTCTACATGCATCAGCAATTGTATAAAGATATCGCAAGGCAAAAGCCAGAACAGCCCCGTTTTCCGTGTGTGCTCCAAGTGAATATCTCTAATCAAACTTGGTTTCCAAGACACGCCAACCTCCTTTAGCTGAAAAAAAAACTCGCAGCACGCCCAGGCGCCGCCAAAGCAGCACGCCCGGCGCTTCTTCACACTTGCGTAATCCTGGGTCACAAATAAGTTTTGGCAGGGTGCAACAAAAACATGTGTACATTAACATGTATTGTATATACCCGTCGTCATCTGTGAAATAAACATTAACATGATAGTGCAAACGAATGTAATATCTTGAGTTTCTTCGAATGCTTTTTTCGGCTAATGGCAGCAGCATCTGGGGAAGCGCAGTCAACCAATTGGCGTCCCCACTGGAACCCCCACGCAGCGCTCGTAGCCACGCCTGAGATTCAACAACCCTCAAATGATCACAGGGGTTCTGCGGTAAACCCCGATTAGACTCAAGAATGGTGGTATCGTGGTGGTATCATGGTGGTATCATGGGGATATGATGGATAGTAATCTACCCAATAATGTGGTAAACACGGGATGGTTTACACAACCCATTTGAGCTAAAGTTGGAGATGGCTCCTGCTGAGGCGACGACTGAGAATTCAGTGGACTTCCATCGCGCAAGCACCTGGTCCAGGTCGAGAAGCTTCGACTCCGTTGCACCTTTGGCTATTTCGGGGTTTCCATAAGTGGGGGATCCCCAATAGCTGGTTGGTTTATAATGGAAAATCCTATTAAAATTGGTACCCCCCCCCTTTTCAGGAAACCTCCATTTGATTGTGGGACTGGAGCCAAGTCACTGCTGAAAACCTCTGCTCAAAACTGCCCATAGCAGCAGATTTTCGAGTTGTTTAGTCTCCCGGTTCCGCCAAGTCCGAAGTCCCCCCCGGCCTTTGGTGAAACTTGCGCGTCATGGCAATTTGAAAAGTCTGCTGTGGGTGTTTCCTACTTGATTTGGTAGACTGTTCAAGGCATTTAGAGATTGGTAAAGATGCTATTCAGCCAAAACCTCAACATCTTGAACAGGAAGGAAATAGCAAGCTACCAGTGACGGAGATCGCCAAAGTGGGTGCTTCATTTTGACCCTGCTGTGTTTCAGCTATCGGAAACTGAAGAAGAACTTTGTTTTTCTTCCCAGGAGCAAATAAGTCCACTATTACATAAAGTTGCCATCCCCTCTCAAAACCTGCACGTATTCTTTACACACAACAGACTTTGCTCCCAATGTAAGACTGTAAGAAGGGTCCTGGGGTCTAGCTCAGCAGGCATTTTGCGGCTACCATTCTCTAGTCTGCAGTAAACCACTTGAGTAGGAATTGTTATTTGCCGTTGTTGTATAGTGACTGTAGTGATGTATCTTCTGTAGCTATTGGTTCCATGGCATTCCATGGGTGCTGGTGCACCCTGAGTTGAAACACCCACAGCACTGGAATCCTCCAACGACTCCACCTGGCTGGAGAGAGGATGGTCAAAGGATGGGATGAATTTTGTATGGTCATCCATCCCACAATGGGGATCCTTATAGTGGGTGTATATATAATCAAATATATTATATGAGTATCACATCCCTATTGATGGTCATATACTGAGGTTCAAAGAGTGTCATGCACATAGCCATAGCGATGAAGATGATGAAGCGATGAGCCTGGCCTGTTCTTCCAACGACTCTAAGGGCATGTTGGCACGAATGCCTGTCAGCCCAAAGGAAGGCAGCACAAGACTCACAACAGAGTGTGACCCCGGTTCAGCATCGGTTTGTTTAGGTTTAGGTTTCTGCCTATGCTCTGTGTAGAAAAGTGATATGTGTTTTTTCCGACAGAGCCAACATATGCTCAAGTTGACAAGGGTTGTCATGCTGCGAAAACCGAAGGATGAACTGCTCTGAAAGTAAAAATTCAGCATACACCCATCCTTTCTGAAACAAAAACATATTGGATTATGGTCAGATATTCCCCAGGAACCTGCACTTCCAGCCTTCAGGCCACTTTCTTCAAAGACCTCCAGGTCCAAACCCGTCCAAACCGTTGCGCCGCAGCCCCCGTCCGTGAACCAAGCCATGTCTCAGTTCGCAGCTGCTTTTGTGCTTCCTCGACGAGTGCCTGGCATGGACTTCATCCCTTCTGGGCGGTGTCAGTGGTTGAAAGGATGATTACTGAAGAGATTGAAGTTGAAGATTTGGTTCCGAACCTCCAGATCTTCAGCACCAAGAAATCACCCAAAAAAAAGCAGTCATGGATTGGAGCTGGGCTCCACCTTCGCCACCTTTTCCAGCTTGGCAGCAGCTGTATCCAGGCCTCAGCATTTGTGTGTCTCAAAAACAAGTTCAGGCCCAAAGCTAACAATTTGTGAAAATAATTGTCAATACAATAATAATAGCAAAAATAGAATCAGTGTTTTGCTCAGGGAAGGCCATACCTCTGGGCTCCCGACGACGAATACTCTTCTGCATTGCCCTCTTTGGATCATCCTTCGCCTCGTAAGAAGTTCATGACTTTCCTGTTTCCTAAGCCCATGGGCTACCCCAAACAAAGGTCTGGTTTAATGTGGGCTACCCAATGCCACAAAGCTACCATTTGGGGATGGTTCATACCACCAAAATGGTGATTTTTGGGGATGGGTCATGGCATTGCATCCCGCATGATCTTCATTTCCCCAATCAAAACAGCACTGTTCAGCATCTGTGCCTTGCTCCTCTTGGGCGACACAGCTTCATACCTGGAGCAAATCTTCCAAATCATCCAGTCATCATGGATGTGACGACTGGGGACCCCCATGGATTGGAAACCTCCATGGGGAGTCAGAAACCCTGTACCCCTCACATCATCGCTGGGCACGTGGGACTCGCAGGACTGTCTTCACCTTCCACAGGTGGACCTGCGCGCCGTTGAAATGGCCATGGAGCTACGAAAATTCTGACGATGTTGGATCTTTTCCGATCTTTACCCATCCGATAATGGCGACCAATAGTGTTTACCCATCCAAAAAATGCTGGTCAATAACATTGAGGACACTATTTTTGAGCCATTCCCGAATGTGCCATCACACAGCTCAAGAGCCACTCGACCTCTGGAGCGCGCACGGCGTGAACGAGGAGATACCGACTCGTATCCACCTGAGCCACGGACCCCGAAGCGAGACCCCAATGACTGGGTCAAGAGCTGCAGCCAGTTCTGGGTTCCCGCACCAGGGCGAGCAATCGGCACCTGGGAAGTCTCAAACAAAATGTGTTTTCTGTCCGATGTGACTGGTGAGGTGTACTTTTTTGGGGGATCAATGGCGTGAAGAATCATCATCAAAAAATGTGCCCAACCGCTTTTGAAGATTGTTGGATGTCCAAAGCCATAGTGCCAGTTATATCAGTTATATGAGTTGTGAAAACCGATGTTTCAACCCATGTCTTAATCCGTGCTTGTCGGATCTTGTTGGAAAGCACCATCCCATCACCAGTCCCAAGCGGCTCGGCGGCCAAGGACGGCGGTGTGCCTTGGTCAAGACAGCGAAGCAAAATATCAATAGGAAGGCTGACTAAGTGAGCAAGTAGAACTAACTACCTAAGTAAACTAACTAACTAACTAACTAACTAACTAACTAACTAGCTAACTAACTAACTAACTAACTAGCTAACTCACCAACTCACTAACCAACGAACTAGCTAGCTAACTACGAACTAACCAAAATAAAGAACTGACTAGACAACTAGATAAATAAAGTAAACTTCTCCGTAAATGATCGGCACCCACTCCTTCTATATTGCGTGAAGGGATGGAAACTAAGCTAAAGTAAACCAACTCACTAGCCAACGAACCAGCTAACTCACAAAGTAGCTCGCAACAAGTTGTTTTTTTTCCCAAGCACCATCTCGTCTGTTAACGTGTAGAATCCCCAATTTGCATTAAACTATATGTATATATTATGACATCCGTTGACACCACGGAAAGGACCGCCCGCCGCCCAGTGTCATCCAAAATTCTGCAGATTCCCATCTTTCAGCCCCCGACTCATAGGCATCAAGGGCTTGGAGGATCTCATTGCGCGGGTCGTGTCTCTGGGGTGCCGGGGAATGCCTTCGGCATGGCACAACGTCCAGGGAGAAGTCCAGGAAAGGCTTTTCCAGCACCTGGGGTACAGTGGCCAGTTTCAAGCCTGTGAACATCCGTGGATTGTAGGTTTAGCATGGTTTTGTTGTGTATCATTATGTCACTGTGTACATGTAACATTAGGTGTTTGCTGTGTCAAAGGCAAGAGGATGTGTTGTGTAAACTGTAAGCTGTGCATGTCTGGACACGCAACCGGCAAAGACCAACCCAAAACCCTCAGCCTGTAGAGATCGCAACCTCTCAAACCTGGGTGTTAAATTTGGAGAACTTGCAACAAAATCCGAATCTGGGACAGAAACTCGAAAGCTGTCCAATGGCAAGGAAAGATCAACGGCAACAACCTACTGCTTATGCAAATGGAACCCCACCATCCATATTACACTGCTCTGGCTGTTCGCAGGCTTCCCCTCCAAGACTTCAACTAAATTTGGGGCTATGTGGATACAGTATGTCCAAAAATGTCCAAAAAATACAACGCTTCAGGACTGCCTATGCGTCTCAGCTTCCAACTTTGTCCCAGGGCTATTGGGCGAGGGGCTACGACCTGTCAACAGATCGAGGGTCCGGATCAGCAAGTTCTCCAAAAAATGGGTGATAGCCCAAACCCCAAACCAATGGCTTTGTGTCTGTATCGTCTGTATCAATATCCATCAGTTCAATCAATGTGGGTTTGTCTGAAAATAGGGTACCCCTATATCCATTGGTCAAGCATCATTTTCCCTATTCAATAGCTATAGTTGGGGGTATACCCCATGTTCAGACAAACCCATGTATTTGGTGGATTTTGAAGGGTCCCCATTCCATACCCCCTGCAGCGGGGCCAAAAACGAGATGGTTTGCCGAATACTGAGGTGCCAGTATTCAAACAGGTCACAGTCCGGCAGCTGATTTAGCCCTTGGTGAACTGTAAGCCAATGATCAAAAAATAGTATATCATTAGCATATATTAGCTACTTCATCAATGTCATCTAATGATCAAGGGTAACTACTTCCAGATGATTTAGCTATTGAATTGGTATCCTGTGTAATTACCATTGATCTTAGATGGCATGGAAGCCACAAAGCCTGCCGATTTTCCCGAACCCAAGCATCAAATGTAGGTCGATTCAGAATTCACTACCAAGTCAAACTAGAGACCCCTTTTTATGCATCTACAATTACAACCCACAGGCAGAACCAAGCAAATGCTGCAACATAGCTGAAAATAAGGCGACGTTTGACGAAACTTGAAATAATCATCGTTCAAAGGTAGCTGATTGAGCTTGTAATCGTTACGGTTTGCACTTGGTGTGTTCGTCAGAAGCTAGTAATGCCAAGTCCAACGCAAGTCAACGCGCGTCTCAAATTATTTCACGGAAAAATGATGTTAGACTTCCTCCTTGGTTGAAACAATGGTGTAGTGCCGTAAACCCAGTAATAAACCATCCATAATCCATAATATTAATTACCACAAATGGGTCGCAAATACCATTCCCAATTGGTATATAGGTTTATGGCATTGACTTTACCACATTAATGCATAGGGAGTCGCAATTCCAGGTGACCAGCAAGGCCTCTGTAAAAGCCTCTACCCAGATCCATGTCAACGTTGATGCAACGCCTGCCGGGCCGCGGATGTCAATGGGGCCTGGCTAAACTGGCCAAACGATCAAAAAATTCTGCTCTCAGTGGCAGGCCTATCGGTATAGCAATCACGAGGCGAGCCAAACTTGGCACGAGTAGCCGTGGTGCAGAAACGATCGTGGGCCCAATAAAATGGCTCTCACTTATGTGAAATTCCAGGACATGCTGCTCTAAATGATTCAGAGATCATCTGAGTCATCCGGGTATTCGCAGAGGCGGGAGATTGAGCCGCTTAAAGACACATCGCGGGAGGACGGCCATCGGCTATCCCAGAAACTCACACGTTCGGCACTGACAAGATTTCCACGCACATGTTCAGAAGTTCAGATACTAGTGTTTGATTGGTTTTGCTATTGTCAGCTTCCATGCTCTTTTTGTTTTGAACCCATCATGATTCCAGCATTTCGATGACTCTTGGGTGAAGAGGCTGGATGCCAAAGCCACATGAACTTGCGCAATCGTGTGACGCTATTTTTCTGTGTGAACGGCACGCCAACATTTTGGTCCAGGAAGTTCAAGATGGGGAGCTGAGAGTTGCGATTCAAGCCATGCAAATTCCAAAAAGATCAAAAGAGTCGAAAACAATAAACTGGCTCGTTTTTTTGGTTTGAAGACGATCCATCCTCGCGCCGCGACAGTAGTATTTGCTGGAAAAAGGTTGCGGGTTGGCCATTGCAATCCATCCGTAAAAACCTGCCGAAACAGCTCAAGCAAGGGCATCAAAGATCGCTGTAGGAAGACGGGGCGCTGCAACAAATACCACTCCAGGCAAAGTGCTCCATGTCCGGATGCATTACTAGGTAACATAGTTCGTGAAAGACCCCCAGTAACTATGCGCAGTATGCCCAGAGTGGAAAAAATCATTGAACGGGTGATATGCCTAGCTTGATCTTGGCCATCCAAACTGATCAGTCTGAAGTTCGAATTTTCTGCAAGCGTTTTACCAGGCTCTGGCCGGAATAAGACAAAGAGTGAGAAATTCTCGGTCCCCGACCACATTGTCATGGACAGACCTGGCCGAGTCACTGGGAAGAGACACGGAAGTAACTTCGCAGCAAACTTCCAAACAGCTGCGCCGGCATGACTCGTTCAAACCCATCGCAAAGCCGGCAGCGTATTGCCCCGGAGTCCGAGGTGATACAGGTGAGGCATCACCTGGGCCGGTGGCAACCTCTGAAACTCAGGGTGCATCAGATTGAAGTTGCTGGGGTCTTGAGAAAAGGATGGCGGCAACAAGTTGACTGGCTCTCTGAAGATAGGACCATAGCCCATCGCCATGTTTCACCTTGGGCATCGGTTCTGAAACACTTTTGCGGGTGCTTCAACGGAGTTTGTGTTTGCTGCATTCAGCAAATCCTCATCCTTCGGTTTTTTTCCATTTCGATTCCTTCGTGTTGTTATTTCCTCTTTTCTTTCCCCTGATCGTCCTTGTCTTCCTTGTCTTTTTCTTCCTCCGTTTCCTACTGTGACGTATCATTTCTATGTCATCTGAAATCCAGATTACACATCCAACTTCCTATCGCCATCATATTCTGTGGCCCACCAGCAGCAGTGGACGATTTTCATATCTCCCATCGTCAAAACAAAAATATATATATGGGGTATGGTCATCCCTCATTAACCAATCATGAGGGATTCCTGGAAAAATGGTTCACCCTAATAAAATCAACCCCTATGAATCCTGTGAATGGTTAACTAACATATTGAAATATGAACCCCTATGAATGGAGGACCATCCCATCCATCCCCTTTCGAGGCCGCAGCGGTGCAAACTCTCAGTTTGCTGCACAGCCAAAGGTCGGAGCCGAACTGAGTGAGCCAAAGGTCGCCGCGAGCTGGCCAGGTGGGAGTAAAACAAGGCGATTCACATGGGGAACAAAGGTCTTGGCTGGACAATATGGGTGGATTTTGACATTTTCAAAATACATAAATAACATTAAATAACCAAAACGATGGCCCTAGTTACAACTTCTGACTCCTGCCTGCTTGCAAGTTGCAGAGAATCAGTCTCAGGCGTTTCAACATCAGTGCTTCTCACCGTGCTTTTATTTTTTTCCCAGCACGGTTCACTATCTGGGACGTCCACAGCTGTCGCGCTTGTTCGCAGTGCCATGTGGGAAAACGATAGATCAATTAAATCAGAAGCGCCACACCCCTGGAGCAAACGAAGATGAAAGGTTGATGGCCACAACTCAATTGGATCCAGAAGCTATGCCTGCAGCTCGTTGGATACAACCCATGTTTACTTGATGTTCGAATCTACATCAAATGCATCTGTCGGTGTGTGGGTGGAGGCTTCCATTCAATGCATGCCATGCTATTCTCCAAATGATGACATGATCAGGGAGACATCTGTCACGAACGGCTCGTCAACCGCCGACGACAGTCCCGCACCCGAACATGGGTTGTGACGGGTTTCTGATAGTTCCCCCATGTATCGGAAGGGGTTTTTCACAGTCCAACCCATTGTGTCCTCATTACAAACAATTCAGAGACTCTTTCTGGCTGGCCAGTATGAGCCAGTATGAGCACTCAAAGGGCCTGCGGAAGGATATGCGGATTGGCCCCAAGTTGGACCTCCACCTTTGGTAGTATCTTGAAAAGAAGCGGCATCCGCGTATCCTTCACCTTTCAAAAGGCCTAGATCTTATATACAAACAAATGAGACCATTTGCACCATCTGTCTCGTGAATTTTGAACCTCTGCAATGGCTCTTCTGAATATCTTCAAAACTGTCCCAACACTCCATTCGCAGTCCACAGATGATGATCTAGGGTCCAAAAAGTTTACCTCAAACACCAGAACTGTAGATACATGTTTTCGAACACTGAACATCTCCAAACCAGAAACTTGGCCCCAGTATGCCCCAGTGAATTTTGAAGCCATCCATCTGGCAAGCTTCAAAATCTAGACAGACATGCCGTGTCGAGTGGCTTGAATCAATTGAAAGTGGTTCGTGAACACGTTTATTGTTGCATCCATTCAAAGTGCATGCAGAGAACAAGAAACTCTCTCACGAGAGCATTGCATTGCAGAGGCTCCATTGCCAGTGGCTGCATACAGCATATGGAAAACGAGCTTGTGCAGTAGTCAGCCACTTGACAATGACAATGAAGCTTTAACATAGCGCCGGAATAACCTGACAGAGCAGAGTTTCCGCCTTGAAATTTGAACATGCTCGAAATGATTAACATCCAAGAATGCAGTTCCTGAGGCATTCCATTGCAGTACATTGCGATGCTACCCATGTGACGTGACATACTGTAAGCCCACTTTTTGAAGGTAGCGGATCATCTATGAATACGAAGATATCATGGCATATGACATCTGTATCCACTCTATTGTCTTCCAAACTGACAATTGTAAACAGCAGCAAAGCAGCCTACGACATGAGGCGATTCGCTTGACCAACCTAGGACTGATCGAAATTAGCCATGCAGCAGATCGAGGGAGATGACTGTGATGGCTGATGTGGCTGCAATTCTTTAAACATAGATGTAGAAATTTGTCCGTATGCATGTATATATATATATACTATTCATTCATATTATTACTGACAAACATCTGTATATGTCTGTACATACAAAACATATACGAATCAAAATAAAGAGAGCAGGTTGGCTGGGCAATGGAGGGGGCAAAAGGACAACGTGTAGTGTGTAAGGATCGACAAAGTTGATCACAGAATTCCTCGCCCGGTTGCTTCCATCATCTTCCATCCATGTAACCATTGATCCACCTCCAAGTCTAATCACTCCTATAGCTTTGGCGCCGGTGTATCACTGAGTGCCACACTCACAGAACTAGCAGCCAGTCGGTCAGGCGCCAGAATCAAGAGCAGTGCCACAGCTTGGGCCTTGATGCTGCACTTCCAGATAGGTTGGCGGGGGATGCTGGGCTGGGGGGCCTCTGTTGACATTCTTTACAACTTGCTTACGGACGTGATGCTACGCTCGCAGAATCTCATTCACTTGATGCTATGCTTGCGACTACTTGTTGCTGCACTGATGCTTGGTTTCCTAAATCTGTCCAAGCCGACAGTAGGTGCCAGAGAGCCAACGAGAGAAAAAAGAGCAATAATTTGCAGACTGCAACCTGCAAACTCCAAAACAAAGTAGTTTGGACATTGCCAAACGTCCAAAAAATCATCGTGATGACACAACATATGTTTCTCGCTGTGGCGAGATAACGATTTCATCCAAGAAGAATGCCCGAAATTCACGCGGCCTTCTGACAGTCGTGGACCGAGTAATCAAAAGTTGTGATAAGTTATAAGCAGGTCGATCATCAACCCCAGGAATGGTGAACTTTCCAACCAGGTTTTGAAACGGGGCCTAGAATTATACAATTCCAGTGAACTCCAATAGGCAAAATGCATCAAAATGCCATGAATATGGCTCGCAAATTCGCTCCATCTGCATCTGGCCTTCATCTTTGGTCATGTTGAGTGAGGTTGGACCATGGGATCCCCGCAAAATGAAAACATGGGTCGAGTCAAATCTCTGGGAAGCTCGGTAGATCTACCACATCTGACCGCTGATCCAATGCACTGCTGGAATCGTCATCAACATCACGGGGCTCCCGGCAAAACTGGAACATCGGCTGGATTCGGCCACCACATTGGGAACAGCTGAGCGGTTGCAGTGGATCGGGGTCTGTAAGTCTTCTACGGCAGCTATGGGAAGATTGGGAAGGGAGTGTGATGGTCCATCTCATTCTGGCTTCCACGACGCTGACTACCCCTAGTATCTCTTGAATACTCTTCATTCAGCAGCTGCCTTTGCTACCAGGTCAAATGACAAGGTGAAATGAGTGGGATAATCGGAGAAACCCCTGTAACAAATGGGCGCTGCTACAATCGGGTAGCCTGACCTGACAGGAGTGGATATTGAACTACAAATGATGGTCTTAAAATCTGGAATACCCCAAATGACCATGTTAATTGGAAAAAATAAAGACAAGGCACGGGACCCGAGGGTATCCAATTTTGGGACAACCCCGCTATGTATAGGAAGCAAGCACCAACAACAGCCCAAACTCGGGAACGGGAAAGGAAACAAATAAAGGAAACAAAAAGTAGATATGTCAAATGTTCCAAAAACATGGAGATGATCATTCAGGCACGTGCCATACTACTTGATCATGAAAATATACCTGCAGTAAACTTCTGTTAGTCAAAAGTCCCCTGGCTGCCCGACAATTTGGCCACATAGCCCATAGCCTCTAAACTGCTGACCTGCCAAACCATCGGATTGCAATGGGATATGCTCCGATCTGGCAAGTTTGTCGGGAATTGTTGGGAGACTTTGTTTAAACTAACAAGAGTGCAATAAACAAACTGCTAGTGTTTCAAGCCTTGACGTGCTGACAAAAAAAAGTGGTTCTTGATCAATTTACATCCTTCAAAATCCTAAAAAAAAACCTTCCACTTAGCCAACTTGGAATTATCCTCAGTTAGAGGTTTTGTCAGTTTTCATTCTTGGCTTTGTCCGGCTACTTCATTCCATCTCCCCCTGTAGAGCCACACTCCTGCCTCGCTTGGACCTGGCACCAAGGGAGCTTTAAACTGTGGAAATGGTGATTCACCAATGGATAGAAAGGGATAAACGGATAAACCATGTTTTCAGACAAACCCACATCAGCTTTGCCTTTGGGTCATTCTACGTACTGTTCGCAAAAAGCAATAGTAAACCATCCCAAAAATCACCATTTTCATGCACCCTGAGCCCCCAGACTTTCCTCGCCAACCTGGGCCATGGTTTCAAGATGCCGGAAAAAAACGCCAACATCCATTCAATACTCCATGATAGTTGGATTTAAATTGGGTGAAATCCTCATATTTATATGTATATTATATATGTATAGTATATAAAATTATATATGTATATTTAAAAAAAATGTATATGTATATTTTATATATCTTTCCCTATTCGAAGATTGGACTATTTCTTCACATATTTGGCTCAAATGTCCAATCTCTGGATATAACAAGCCTGGAAAACTGATAAGAACTGGTGAAGATCTCATGGCAGTCTTGGGCTCCCTGGCTCTGGCAGATATTTGTGGCTCGAAAAACCTGGATGGGAAAAAGTTTGCGACTCAACTGGCTGGAATGTGTATTTACTCTAAATCTATGTAATGTGTACATATATATATATATATATGTATATATATATATATATATATGTCTCAACTCTGCTCAGCCGGGACAGCTGTGTTTTACCGGGATGCCCCAAAGTCTACCGCATGCAACTAAACCCAGCTGGAGTCAAGACCCCACACAGCCTTCTGCTGGTACTGGGTTCATGCCTGTTGTCTCATGAGACTTGGGCTTTTTTTTCGGCTTAAGAGCCTCAGTCTTCCACCTGGAAAAAGCCTCCTCCATAAGGCCAGCACGCCCTTCTGGTGGTGAAAGGGGAAGGAGGTGGGCAGCCAAGAGCTGCGGCATTCGGAGGATGAGACATATTTACGTTGCTACTTTCCACTACGCTACAATCCGACACCACTTAGGGTTATGTCTCAACTCTGCTCAGCCGGGACAGCTGTGTTTTACCGGGACTACCGCATGCAACTAAACCCAGCTGGAGTCAAGACCCCACACAGCCTTCTGCTGGTACTGGGTTCATGCCTGTTGTCTCATGAGACTTGGGCTTTTTTCGGCTTAAGAGCCTCAGTCTTCCACTCAAAGAAATTTTTGGGAGCCTCACGTCTCTCCCAATTTTGTCTCACTGGCGCAGCCGAACTTTCAAGAGGTACTTTGACCACTTGTTGACCAAACGTCGTTGGCTAGCAGACCAGGTAACATGGGCTAATTGCGCGGTGCCCTCATCAATATAGGCTCTGGCAGTTTTGCTGCACGACCAGCGACCTCTTGTGACTGTCGAGTCAAGCGACAGGCTGGCCTGAAAGTGCCAGGTGGCACCTCCCCGCCGCAGACAGTAAGGAGTATAGGAGGAGGCCGTGAAACCCAGTTGCAGCAAAAACGAGCCAAAAGCTTGCCGAAATTGATGTGGCCCATGCGCCCACAGCAAGGTCTGTCGTCCAGGGTGGACGAAACGTCTGACCAATTGTACCAAACGGTCATCAGTTACCAGAAGCACTTGTGGATTTCCCTGCGAAGTTTTGCTTCCAGGCAGGATGAGACTGAGTGCTTTGTTCTTGGGGTGAAACACCACGTGACTGTGGGTGATGTGCAGCATCTCAGTCGTCCTCAAAAGACAATTGAAACCCAAGGCAATGAGGATGGCGAACTCAGGCTCGTCATAAAAGAAGGCCAACCCCATAATTGCTTGAACAAGGTCCCAACTGGCAGGTAAAGCACGTGCAGGTATATGGCAGCGCTGCCAGTTGCGAAAGAGCTGGCTGCTTCGAGGCAGCTCCAGGCGCAGCTCTGGGTGAAACCTTTTGACTGCGGACAGTAAATGACCGGCATAGGCAATGGGTTCGCCTTCTTGGTATGCCATGTCAATAAAGTCAGCAAGCTGTATGTCCAGACGACGGGGGGTGCGCACTGACAAATTTCGTTTGGAGATGTACTTCAGGAACCGGTCAAGGGCTTGTCTGTAGGCTCGGAGGGTACGTGGGTGCAGCCCTGCATACCTCAAGCTATGCCTTCTTCTCATAAAGGCGACTCGGCTTGTCGGCGAAATTCCACCGACTCACCGTCCACAGTGGGAACATGTAGTTGTCAGTCGCGAGAAGCAGGGCTGCTGTTTTTCGTACCACATTGTTGAGCCTCTTCGAGCTGCTACGGCCCTTGGCTAGACACCCTCTGCTTACCATCGAGTCCAGCACATGGAAAAACCGTAGATGATGTTTCAACCTTGACCTTGCTCGCCGCTTCAGATACACCGCCACGGCCTGCATCTCCAATTCATTAATGTGCCCGTCATCTTTCCAAGGGAAGGCCAAAATGGTCTTCCACTCCCATTGCATCGCCAAGTATGGCAATTCATGGACCTCCGGAGAATCTTCGACGTCCAGGGTGGCCCAAAAACGTACATCAGTGCCACGATATGTGGCATGCCTCAACAAACTGCAAAGATGAGCCTTTTCTTGGCCCGGGGTCAGCAGTGCCTCTTCTCGGGCAAGGAGCGCAGCCACAGCCTCACAGACCGGTGATTCTGCCAATCGTGCCGTGGTCATCCCGAGCTCTTGCTGAAAATGCCGCTCACGTTCAGCCAGGGCCATCCGCTCAAAAACCTGCTCCTCATCGACCTGCTCTCGGAGGGCGGCCGTGTAGGAGGTGCAGAGTTGCCACGGGTACTCCGCCTCTTCCTCGGTGGGATACACCAGGGCACCATCTGCTCCCCGGGTAACTTCGTACCCCAGAAGACCCTCATGGCCTGGGCAGTCCACCTGCAAATACTGCCTCAAGTTGGGCAGGTCACCAAAAAAGGAAAACCACTTTTCACGGCGCCCCCCAAAGCAGCATGAAGAACCAACGGAATGACTGAACTCCTCCTTCGCATCCATCTCCTTGGCCAGCGTGAACTCCCAAATCCAAGAGCCATAGGGGTGCTCCAAGGTCCAGTACTTGTTCGGGCGATCTTTTTGCAGGCCTCGCTTGAGGCTCTTGAGGACCATATTGTTTGACTTTCGCACCCGGCTTTTCATGTCGTTGCTGAGCCAAGGAAAGCCCATGACATGCCTGGCGTCCCGCACCGGCTGTGGTCCAGCAACGGTGGTTCCATCCGCCAACCGGATGACACGCCCACGAGCTCTGCTGAAAAGTTTACACTCCGGAGCCCAGTGCTCACAAAACAAATGCTCGTCATCCATGAGGCGGGCCAACTCCTGCCTGCCCTGCTCTGTGAACATGTCATTCCCAAAATGCAGGTCATACGGTTCTTGAACTTCAATGTGCCCTGCCAACGACACTGCATGACTCAGCGGGGCTCTTTCACCGGCAAAACGCTCTCCAAATCGAGGTGGTCTCCAAGTCCTCCTCGGGCACTCACCAGACGAAGCTCGGTCAATGTCACGATGTCGAAAAACACAGGCCAGTGAGCAGAAGCCGGCCCCGCAGTCAGCTGGGCAGGGGTAGCGCCACCCATCTTGGACTTCACCTCCACACTCAAAACACGTGTCAGGGCTGTGTGACACGGTAAGAGGAGGTCCCCTGAACTTTGTGGCCGCAGCTGCGCCTCCACCACAAGGAGACGCATCGCTGACCGATATCTCGTCATCCACCTGGGCCTTCAAGTTTGTCATCATGAGAGGCACCAGGGTGAGAACCATGACCACCTCATCCATGCTGGACAGTAAAGGCCTTGAACTTGACTGAGAATCTGTGCGCTCCTGTATCTCCTCAAAAAGCACCTGGAGCACTGAAAAGAGAGGGCGTCTGAAACACATACCAAAGGTTGCCTTGCCCACGAAATGCCTCAGCATCCATTCGGTCCACTCAAAGGATCCTAACAGGGCTCCACCAAGGCTCAGAATGCCAGCCATCTTGTCAGGCGACAACCCGTAGCGGCCTTTTTCACCATCGAGTTCACCTCCCTGCAAAGTTCCTTTGGTGGCAGCAATCAGTCGCTTGGCCTCATTAAGGGGCAGGCCTTTTTCTTTGCAGACCTTGAGGAACTTCTCATGGCGTTCAGAGGGCTGCTCTTCCAGGGCTTTGTGGCACTCCCGGTCCAGCTCTCGGAGTTGGTCGAAGGAATCAAGGTATATCACCGACAAATCGGTCAGCTCCGGCACGGGCTTCGTCTTCGCCACCTCCGACTCCACTGGAACCTCAGCCTCTTTAAACACCAGGGTCCTGACAATCGACTGTATCACAGCTACAGATGAAATCCACCCCATTGGGAGGACGCACATGGATGCGAACACTTGTTTGTCAGCCGGACCCCCAAAGGCACGTGCACTGACAAGTTTTCCAAAACACATATATCTCAGCCATTCAGATGGCAAACGAAATAAATTGAAACACGAAGTGAAATCTTCGCTATCCAATGCCCACACTTCGTTGGCGCCCTGCTGGAGTAATGTCAACTGCCCCAAATAGGGCAGCAAGTGGTCATCACCTTCAAGCCGGGCTTGGTAGGAGTTGATGGGGACGAAATTGCTGATAAAGCGTTGGACTCTCTTTGTCTCTGAGCCTACCTTTTTGTACTTGACCACACTTCCAGCACCGCTCACAACTGGTCGCCCTTGACCGTCAGTGAAAACATCCTTGGGGTCCACCGCAGCCATCAAACCGCGGGCATAGGCTGCCGTCACCACCTTCTCCCACTCCTCATCCGTGGCTCTGACCTTTGCCACAGGTGGTCGCTCCGGCCACTCATGAAGAGGTAAAAGGCACGAGCGGGGATCAAGAAGACGAGCTTTGAGAGGTTCTGGAACAAAATCAACTGCATCCTGGACTGCAGCTTGTCCCACTGACGGCCAGGCCTGGATCACAAGGTCAGCTTCTATGTCCTCCATGACCATGATCGGTTCACCATCATACCCGAACTTTGCTGCTGCCAGTGGCTTTGCCGCTTCTTCAAAGGACGTCACCACCTGGCCTGAATCCTCCAGGTGTTTCACAGCATCACACAAATGTTCAAGAACACTTTCTTGTGCACGAGACAGGGGCCTGTCAGGAAGGGCTTCAGGCAAATGACCACCACCGGCAAAAAGGGCCAGGTAATTGAGCGAGTTGACCATGCCAGCTACACTGTCTGACAGGGTGTGTCCCCGATCAAGCAAAAACGTCGCCACCTCCTTCTGGTCAATCGGAAATAGGTCATCGCTTCGAACCTTAGTAGAGGAATCCTCCCCGGGGGGCATCCCGTCACGTGAAGAGGCTCTGGCGAGTTGACCCAACCTGGAAGGCATAGTTTTTGAGTGCCTCCACAAACTTGACAAGAAGGTAGCTGGGGACTGCTTGCCACCCATCATGGCCTTGAACTGGCCCACCCAATTGCCGATGGTGTCCTCTGGCTCCTCTGGACTCAGGCGTCCTTTGGCTTCTCCTTTTCTTTGCCTTTTCCTTTTCCCTTCTCCTTGCCCTTTCGTCCTCCTTTTTCTCGATCGCCTTTGGCTTCGCCTTTCTGGGGGGACTTCCACTGGCCGAGGTTCTTCAGTTTGAGCTCCGCCAGGTACTCCTTCGAAGTGAAGAACTCTTCGTCCCTCTCCAGCAGCCCCGCTCCCTCGGGACTCAGCAACTCCAAGAATTGCGCTGACCCACAATGGGCGTCGGTGGTGGCCTTCTCGAGGGCCTTCACCCTTTGACCGATCAAGTCGGCCGCCTGCGCAGGGCGATGACGGCCCAGGTAATCCAGAGCCATGCACAGCGTTCTCAACTCCCGCAGGCTCCTCATGTTCAGGGCGTTCCCTAGGCGGGGCATCATCACCGTCATCAGGTAGTGGGTTGCTGCTGGTGGGGTCAGTCCCACTTCGGCTCGGGCCGCCCCCACGGACCCCTGAGCGCCTTCCCTTCGCATCTTCAGCAGCAACCTCGATGCTAGGCGCCCGGGCTTCTTCTTCGCGTACTGTACCAACCTCAGTTGGGACACTGCCTGTCGGTCCGCGGGGGCGTCGCGAAAAGACTCCGAGCTGGACCCAGAGTCTTCTTCATACCTGACCATTTCGCCTCCACCAAAGGGTCCCCTGTCACGATGTCCTCCTCGACGTTCACCACCGTCACTACTGTCACCACCGCCAAAGGGTCCTCCTCTTTGACCCGACTCTTCACTTCTCTCCCTTGAGGAGGTATCATCACGTTGGTGCCGACGGCTGGACTTTGAGTCACGTCTACGCCTCCTCTCTCTGGATCTCGAGGTTTTCTTCTCACCCCGCCTTTTCTTCTTTTTCTTCTTTCCATCTCCGCTAGATGCGGGTGATCTCCCTCGCTTTTCCTTCCTATCACGGCTCCTTGCCGGTTTGGCCCCTTTCTTCCGAGGAGCTTTGGCCTCTCGCTTATCCTTTCCTTTGGCCATCCGTTTTTCGAGTTTCTTCACCATGTCCCTGGCATCCTCAAGCTTTTTTCTTGAGGTCAGACTTGCCCTTCGTCTCGTCGACCTCGTCCTCGGAGTCAGTCTCTCCTCCCGACTCACGCCAGGGTAGCTCCAGCTTCTTGGTTCCCTCAACTTCGGGAGGCTCAGCTTGCTTGAGGTAGGCATTCATCTCCTTGACACAGCTTCGGCCAAATGCCCAAGCAGGGACCTTTGCGTCGATCTCCTTCTGACCTATGACCCTGAACTTCTCGAGGTGGAGCCCCTTCCCTTTCTTCACCTCCACACAGTCCGTGGCATTGCCATCACAGCAGTGATATCGGCACTGGGATGCTAAAGGGGCTCCTTCACCCTCAGTCATCCACCACCTAAGGTGGGAGTCAGAGGCAAGGACATATTTTCCTTTGAACCAGTGCCCGTGTGCATTGGTTGAGATGCCCTCCAAGACTTCAACCAACATAGTCCCTTGCCTCTTCCCTTCGTCATCACGTACTGCTCCTTCAAGAAGTTGACCAGGTCGAAACTTATGTTTGAACCATCTTTCACGGTTCTCACTCCCAGAGAGCCACATCAGATGTGAGCCTCTGGGAGGTAAGTTGCTCCCTTCAGCCAAGAGCTGCGGCATTCGGAGGATGAGACATATTTACGTTGCTACTTTCCACTACGCTACAATCCGACACCACTTAGGGTTATAGACGCTTATATATCATATATCTATATACTGTATGTATATATATATATATATACATGATTCTATTTACTGAACAGTAAGATGGTATGCATCACCTGTTACACATGACATGTACACAGAAGTACATACGTATAACATCTACGTAGGTTTCCTGAAATGATCTAAAATGGTGGTGCCCCCAATCCCAAATCATCCATTTGAATAGGATTTTCCATTATAGACTATCCATTTTGGGGATTTCCCATTTTAAGATAGCCCCATATAATACAAATTGATCATCCAGCAACAACGACTCAGAGTCCAACTGTCGACAGTAGCAGGCCCTTGCTGCCAAGATGCTCAGAAGACCATGTGTCGGCCAACTTCATCTTAGACGCACAAAAAGCTGAGGTACCATGAGGGGGCGGGGGGGCAGCAACACGGAACACAGTATCTACCAGTAGCTGCTAGCATCACCAACCAAAAATTGTATTCACATCAACCAAACAAAATTTCAGATTCCAAGATTAAAATATGTGCGTTGTTTTTTTCCCCGTAAACATCCCATTTTTAGATACCTAATGTTTGCATTTACCCAGATTGATGAAACCATGATGGACATCCAAAGCTGAACCGGGTCCTACAGTAGCATTTCAATTTCAATCTATGAATCCGAATGATTCTAAATGATCGATCTCAATTTCTAGACCCTGAAAACTGGCGAGTGGATATTTTTCTTTTTGAAGCATACTGTGTACGAAAATGGTCTGTGCTTCTCCTCCAAGAACCACTGCAGCTCAGACACAAACTGTGCTGCAATGGTCTTGGAAAATAAGCCATGCAATTCTGCGATCAGGATCTGTGGCTTTTGCACGCACCTTCGCTGATTCTTCTGAAGCTTCGCCTTTGGGCTTCACCCTGAAAGTTCGACGGGCTGCAGCAACATTGCATTGGGCATGCAATTTTCCCTCCCGCACGTACCACTGCACCCCCCCGTATGGCACAGCTTCACCTGGAGCTGCAGGCTCAAGAGCCTTGGCCTCCGCCTTCTCAGTGGAGAGTGCGGATCCCAAATGGGAAGAAGGTGGTTGAAATTGGCTGAATCAATCTGAATCACCTTCTTCCCATTTGGATCTGCAGTCTCTACTTTTCTCTCTGAGGATGCTCTTCTTGACCAGCTCTGCACAGAAAACCTTGGCAGCCTGAAGAGCTGCTGCATCGGCCTCGGCCTCAATGCGGCCTGGGACCATAAGTTCTTCACAGCAAATTCTCGTGAAGTCCAGTCCAGCTGACTTTTTTCCCTTTGGAGTCACATTGCGGTAGGTGGACCACATGCAAAGCTGCAGGTGTTCCACCAAACGTTCCCCACCCCACTTTGCTTTGCGAGCTGCAATGTCCTGACCTGAGCGGCCTTCTGCTCCACACCAAGCGGTGAGGGATGCTCAGCAGCTGCCATTGCGACTGCAGGTCCATTGATCTTGTCGCCTCTTGGTGTCGTCTCATCCGCCGCTCCCACAGATTCAAGGACTTCCACACCTTGCTTGGCATGGCTGCCACATGCAGAAGAGAACCACCGGAGACCAGACCCAAACAGAAATCGGCAAGTCCCAAACGTCCTCCATGTCCATCCTTTTGATCTGCGCGCTTGGGAGACTGATTTCCTGCTCAGCACTGGCTTCACCACACTATCAGCAAGTTGCTCAGTCTTTGGCATCCCGCAGGGCGTCAGGCGTGAACGCTTGGCACGGTATGCCTCGAAGGATTCCATGGCTTGGTGGGAAGATTCGGGTTCCCAGGCCGGCCTTTCAGTATATATCGCCTTGGCTGCTCTATGCACACAGAGCCTAAAATGGAACCGGCAAGACACAAGTGGGACATTGAAACCACTTGCAGTCAGTTTGAAAGTGCAGCTACACCAAAAACACCTTAGACCTTAGACCTGAAACTCTTCCTGCTTTTGAGCAGGTTAACTTTGTGGCAGTATACCACCAACCATTCTGTTGATTGCCACATGTTTCGACCTCCCACTGGGAGCCCCAACTGAAAGGCCACCCCGTTGCCCCGTTGGTTCCTTGTGGTAGATCCATGTTCAGCAGGTGACGAGAAGCCGCCCACTGTTTCTCAGAATCCTACTAGTCAAGAGGCCCATGAATTTGAGAGGCGTTGATCCAAAACAATGAGAAGAGGTGTTGTGAATGGACCATGGACCATGGCTACACTTGGAGCCCCAACCCGGAGGAAGAGTGGTCGAGCAGATGGATCTCCTCGGCTTACCTTCCGGTAAACTCAAGTGGATTTGCTTCGGCAAAGTCAGCAGATGTTCACAGAACATTTGCTTGGATACAAGCAAAGATGCGTGCAATGCTATGCCATGTCCCATCATGTCATGTGACGTCCATCGATGTACATACGGAAAACAAATCTCTGTGTGTGTGTGTGTTTGCGAGCATGTAGCAGTCATGACCCTGCTCCATGTTGTTGCTGCAGGTGAATTCCATTGGCAAACGCAACTTTTTCCGTATGGCAGAGGGTTAGAAAATGGTGCAGAATGCCTGGAATCACCCCCCAAGGCCATAAGGCGAGTCACACGAGCACGGTTGTAGTGCGCGTAGTTTGCATCAAAGCCCTGCGAGCTGCAGGCTGTATCTGGACTGGATTGAGTAGCCTTGCCTGATCAGCTTTGGCTGCAAAGAACTTGTTGAAAAAGTCTCGGGAAACACTGGATTGTGATAATCCGGAATATATTGGGCAGTCTATAATAGTATAACCTCTTATAATCAACAGTCATCAGTCAACAGGTTTTGTTCGAGGAAACACCCGTGATTTCCAGCCTGAAGTGTGGCTGGAACCACGGAGATCACCTGGCAGATTCGGGAAAGTTACGCCTGAACTGGTGGAATTCAGTGGGTGCAATCCTCAACTTATTGGGGAAATGACACTTCATGAGCTTCATGTCTTGGCAAATTTTGGACCCCGCGAAACCGAAATGCTGGAAGCCACTGGAGCAGCCAAGGATCCCAGCTGTCACCAAACCGAAGCATTTCCCCACCTTCTTGGAATTGAAGCGGCTCATCTTGCGCCCTTCAAACATGCAACGGAACCTGTGCAGAGCTGGACCACCATTCTTGGAATGAAATATGAAAGGCGGTACTTCCCCAAAGCAGACTGGTATCACAGTATCACATGGAATCAGCTACTTTGGACTCACTTCCAAACAGAATAATGGTCCGAATGGTCGCTTCGGCCCTGGACCCTGTCAGCACATTTTTCGATCCAAGCTCTGAGAATCCAACATCCAGGCTGAACCAGGATCGAAGAAATTCAAAAATGCATAGCCACGATTCGCTGCTGTTTCTGCATCTGGCAGAGTCCAAGCAGCAGGTCGTGTAGGGTGGATCACTTCAGGGCAAGTTTCTCAAGCCAGCGATGATTCCTTCTTCTGGCAACAACGTGAACATGATGAACAAACTGACGTCCAACCTTCCAACTTTCAGCGTTCATCTGAAAATTGTTGGTATGTCTTGATCCATTGATTAATCATCATTGTCAGACACACTTTTAATTTAAGATCTCTTTGTACCTTTCTTTGTACCATTATCTTTGTACCTTTGTACTATTAGTGGGTGGTTGACCACTCCATTTTCAGACCATGGCACCTATGGGGAGGTACAAGAAGTCGAAGGTCCCCAAGAAGCCACAACTCTGTACCTGTCCAGAGGCCTGTTGAAAGTAGGGTGTGCCTAAGAAAAACCAATCAATCAGACAATTTGCCCAAAGAGATGCTTAAATGGGGGTTTCCTAACTCATGGGAAGTCATCAGACCATTTCAGTATTGAAAGCCATGGTGACTTGGGATCTTGCACCTCCATCAGCAACATTCGCTGAGTGTACCTGGCGACTGGACATGGGCGCCGGCTGACGCCACAAAGGGCAGCAACATCTCCAAAATATGGCATCGTTCATGGGAAGAATGGGATAAAATATGGGATGTATTTCCAAAAAATGGGAAAATGATGTTTGAAACCATAGCTGGAATGGGGTCCCCCACAAAATAAGCACTGCCCTACATAACTTGGAGTTGACAGCACTAGTTTTGTTCTCCTACCCTGAATTGCCGGGGCCGCGGACTTGTTCGGTATGTTTCTCATCATCACGGTCGTTACTGCCGACCATTCCTTGGCAGATGGCAGGCTGCAGAGCCATGACTCAGCAAGTTCTGGCGTTCTTAACAAATCTGATGCTAACCTTGCTGCCACGCACACACACAGTACACTGTGGTTAGTTCAGACAAGAATCAAAAATGACTATGAAGGTGTAAATGATACTTTCAGGTTCTCCACTCTGAAAGTGTCTCTTTGATATGGTCGGTTTTTTTTCAGTGTGTGGCTAGCTGAGTGGCCGGGGGAACAGCAGACAAAGCATCCCAAAGAAGGTCACCATGGTCACCTCAGTCAACGAGTTGAGTTCCTCCAATCAGCACTGTTTGGGAAACTTTTCGGTAGACTCGATTCTGTGGTGACTTCTGGTAAATCTGTCCATGCGACCAACGATCCTCCGATTCACCCACTGAATCAAATTCAGTATCTTGTCTTTTTTTCCTGTGCAAAGCAGAACCTCCTTCCGTGAAACAAGGGCTGAAGAGGCAGACTTACAGGTTGGGTAAGGCTGAATGGATGTGTTTACCCCTTCTTGTTGGCAACCTGCTTGTTAGTACCTCGAAAACTCGAGACTAGTCCCATCACGAAAAAGTGGCAAAGGGCAGTGTACAGGAATGCTGCTGAGCAAATATGCCACTCCGCACAAAATGAAGATCTTCTGGACATCATGGAGATGACACAGGGAGATCAACCTTTGGCTATGGATGGCTATGGATGGCTCCTGGGTTGTCGCAAAACCCAGGTGCCCCAAACCTCCTTCGGTAGTGGAGAACTCGTCCAGACTTGACTGGGCCTCAGCTTTTCAGGGGACGGAACTTTAAATTCCCACCAACCATGCATGGTGAAATTTTGTCCCGGTGTACTTATCATTGCAGCATGTAGTATATACATGCTTGGACAGAGCAGCTGACATGTCACACAGAGACCTCGTTAGACCCTAGCTGCTTAGCTCCCGGAAAAGTCTGGGATGTAGGCCCACTCCAGTGCCAAGTCTTGATCATCTTCCGCGAATTTCACCCTCATCGGTAACGCCTGACAGCAGTGAGAACCCCTGAAAACTGTGGTGAAATGTGATGGAAATGTCATATTTGCTGCTTTGCAAACCCCCTTTCACCATCTTCATACCACCGAGGTTGTTTTCGCTTTTTCAGACACCGATTGGCTGCTGAGTTGGTGGTCAACATTCTGAGGAAGCCCTTAAACACAGATGGTTTTGAGTTGCTCCCCATCATCATCATCATCATCATCATCATCATCATCATCATCATCATCATCATCATCAAGAACAACAAACTAGAACAACAAACTAGAACAAGAACGAGAGCAACAAGAAGAGCAATAGCAGCAGCACATTATGCCAAGAGATGAGAAGGGACAAAAACGAAGACACCTCCGCAGAGTAAACTAGTCCTCTAGCAGTAACTGGGGTTTAAACTTATAACAACCCATTTATAAATGGGATAATTCACTAGGGGACTTACTAACCAGGGTTATTAACCACTTACGAAGTGGGATGATCCTCCAAGTAGCAGTGGTAATCTGTGATTCACTCCTGGTTTTCTGGGCACCCAGCTGTCTCCCCCGAATCTTCAAGCAGCCTGCACTGTTTTGGATGGTCCAGAACAGGAGTGCTTATGCAGAAGGGTGGAGGATCCACAACAACTATACAGCGAGAGGTCAGAATCCTGGTCCGAAGAGGCAAGATTGAAACTCTAAGGCTTGAAGTGCCAAACCATCTTCGCTTCTGAAAGCACAAACTATCTATCACGACAAATGCATCATGAATTGGGGCCCATCTTTCTGAAATATCCATGGATGCAACAATGTCTGGTCCACTGGTTGATGGATTCGACCCCAATGAAAAGTTCTCTTCAATTGGGATGATCACCCAAATTCAATGGATTGGTTTAAGGGAAAAATTGCGAGAAAAAAGGAAAAACATGGTTTCCTATAGATTTTCCCTTAAACCAATCAATTGAAAAGTATATTGAAATCAAGGCTTCAGGTGCCCCCCTGCCTGCAATCGGTCTCCAGTCCTGTGCTGGCTATCCAAGGAATACGGAACCCTTCAGTGCTTAGTTGGCCATGGATACTGATGGTGAATGAATGATCTCCTTTTATCAACATCAAGTATCCACCTGTTTGGGGTATCTCAACTTTGACCCCATAGCCAGCTGGGATATTTGGGGGGGTCTCAAAATTTGGAACCCATCAAAATCCCATTTACAACCTCATGTTCCCTTATTCAACGGCCAAATGGACTTATTCATTTTCTGGATACCGCCATAGGCCTCATTGATTTATTCTTCTGATACTGTCCAGAATGTATTGATGGCAGGCAGCTGCTATGCTTGAAATCTGAGCATCGCCTCGCCTGACGACAGGTCCGGTCCGGCAGACTTCTTCAGGACGTGGTGCCAAGCTTCCTCCAGCGGTTCGCCGCAAGGTGGTCGGGCATTCTTGGTGACATTTTGGTGCAGATTTCACATGACATTGGCCATTTTTTCTATATATGTATATATATATATATATATGCTTAATTATATTGAGTTGGTCATGTCAACTTTGCTTCACATCCCCATGTTTGGAAGTGTTCTCCTTTTTTGGTCTTCTTGAAAGCGACTGCATTTCTAAGCCGCCTTTGATAAGCCAAACCCAAAGTGTTGGTGTTCGTGAACAACGACCTCATACAGTGCAACTGGAGGATAACGGGCAACCGAAGCCATCCAAACGTTGCGCTCCTCAACACTGATCTTCACTGGGTACTCAGCGTCCGCGAAGCTGACGGCGAGCCGCAGGGAGCATGTGATAAAAATGGCCACCCTTGGGCAGCACTACAGCCATCTAAATCTTCAGACAAGCATCAAAACCTAGAAGGGCCTCTAAAGTTGTCAGGGTTCATGCCAATCCTAGGAATTTCCTGAGCTGAGAAAGACTGATGACTACCAACTGAGAGTAAGATGTCTGCCACATGGATCAAGCACTGAAAGGGAACCAAGGTGAACCGAGCACGAAATGTACACTTGATACCCTTGCCTTGCAATGTATAGGGATCACAACCATCTCTATGGATCCCCCATCCAATGTCGTGGGCATCTTTAGCAAAAATCTAATCTTGCCGTGACCCACAAAAACTAGAATGGCAGGGATTAAACCATTTTGAAGCCGTGTTCATTGATACCAGCAGACGTGTTAAAACTGGAAGAACCCCCATGACTTGAGCCAAGAACACCACCAAGCTGCCGATTGAACCCAGAATCACTACATGCATTGTTTTTGATGAACTTACCAGACTAAGAAAAGAACATGAAACAAGTCAGTCCTTTGTAGAGACAGTATGTAGGCAGAATATCTAGCCATCCTGGGTAGAAAATTCCATCCTGGGTGTAACTTCCCGGCGCCTCATCTCCTTCACCTGCATGGCATGGACATGATCTATGAATCTATGCATATCTATGCCATGCTGAGCTGAGTCTTTTTTTCGGGAATCAAATTGAATCAAACATGGAAAATCCCCATCAAAAATGGAGCTTTTGATGGAAAAATAGTCAACAAATAGGGCATTGCCAGGTCCAAATCTTCCCAAGTCAGTCTACCACCTTGCCGGACACCGACATGGCCCCAGCGGTGCGGCTGCAGAGGTTTCAAGCTCTGCGGTTTCTTTTTGTTTCGCATGTGTTACTTTATAGAAGAGCAGATAGCATATTTTGTGGATGGATTTGGGTGTTCTTTGAGGGTGCAGAGCACAATGACATCTTTGATTTCCACAGGGTTGTTGCTATCAGAGGTCAAGACGTTGGACTAACGTATTGCACGTATTGGAATATGCCATGTGGTTCCATCTGGCCCATCCGTACACAAGATGGTCTGTCAGCGTGGAGCTAAGTCCAGGAACCTCCCGGCAAAAGGAACAGCAGCAAAGCAGTGGTCATTTGACCAGTCGCCACTAGTGTCTCCATTGAGGAAGTTCATCAGAATCCACTGGAAGATATTGGAAACCAGTCTCTTAGGCAACAAGTCATGATTTTATGCTGGTGCTGCCTGAAGTGCCAAGGTTCACCTCTTCGAAACTCTTGGTTCGGAATTCATGACAGCTTCGTTCACGGAGTATATCTGGGACAGCTTTGAACAATAATTGAAGAATACGCACATATATGTATATATATATATATACATATGTGTATGTATGTGTATGTGAATATGTATATGCACACACCTGTATACATATAGTTAGATAAACACAGTTACATACATGTACACTCATCCCCATTCTGCTTCACTACTCATCACCCCCCCCTACTCCATCATGCGGATCATACAAACTCACACTAAACCCACAACAGTCAATCAGATTGGCAAATCGATGCTTTCTCCGCCACATGCTTCGCATCTGCCGGATTGTGAAACACCACCCTTGTAGAGTTTGCTCAGGTGAACTCTGCAGCAATTTTGGGAATGGATCTAAAATCTAAAATGATCTGGTTTATATGTTTATATATGTAATTATGTATATAACTATACATGTAAATGTATAATTATACATATGTATCTATATATAGTTATATAAAGTTGTATAATATATATATATATATACATATTCTGTGTACTTGAAAACTTGGCGTTTGGAGTGTTTTGATGGTAAACATAAGCAAAATATGCAATGGATCCCACAACTCTTGCCCAATCTTTGAAGTAAGAAAAAACGACGGTCAACAGCAAACTCCACGATGGAACAACGCGCAGTCGCCCCGCGGCGGTCACTTGCGCATGATGTGCCCCATGTGCACCTTGCGAGGCAAACAGCTGGCCGCGAACGCGGCTTCAGCCGGGGAAAATGGATATGGGTGAATCCGTCCAAGTTGACTCTAAACCGCTCAAAGGCACTTGTGCTCCACTACCCTCGTAAACCTGCACAGTTTTCCAGTTTCCAGGCCCAAAAGCCAACAGAGGGACCAACAACGGACTGCTCTTGACTCGTTTGCCTGAAAATATCCGGCCGAAATGACTCTTCTGGGCTCTTGGCCCTTGCTTCATTGAACTCTGTCTGGTCATTCTTTTGGAAACCTGGCAGTAACCAGCTGGGCTTTTCCAATTGCAACCTGAACTTGGAGAAGCTCATGTCGCTAAGCAAAGGATGATTACAGCCTATTGCAGCTAGTCTAATGATGTCTAGTGTGGACATGTACGCGGTCCGATCAGAAACATTTTGCAAGTGCAGCGCAAGTCTCATCAACAATCACCCTTTCGAACCAGAAACTAGCTCCCGTCTCCCAAGAAAAATCCAGTCACACCGCCTCGCCAGAGTTCAGAGGCCTGTGGGTCTGAAAGCTTTGATCTTCGCACTAGCTTAAACTCTGCAGCCAAATGCCGGCTCTCAATACTTAAGATGAATACCCTAGGTTTGAAGAGTATTTGTTTCTGATCTTTCCAGGACATTTTTAAGGTCAGAGAATTCAGCGAGAGCATTAGACCTTCACTCAACATTTCTCGCCCCGGTATTCAATCACAAATTGACGCCTGCGCGCCCCTGATGCCCGCTTCTAGCTGCTGGCTATAGACATAGTTTCCTCAGTCGCCAATGAAGAACGCAACTCAGTGCAAGCAGTTGATGGTCTCGTCATGTCAGCTGGGTTTGCTTGGTGTGGTGCAGTCCAGGGTTTGTTTCTATGTGGATTCATGTCCCTCAGGATTTGATTCTGCAACTTCTCCAGACTTTGGGTTTGGATGCCCTTGTAGGCAACATCCTTTTGGGCCTCAATCCGGATTGGCAGTTGCATGAGTTACCGGAGTTGGGAATGTTACTGGCAAGGTGCAAATCTCACCATGAATCCATTGAAATACCTTTTTGTCCACCTTAGATTTTTTGCTTCACAAGTCCTGAGTGCTTCCAGCCTTTCTTTGCCCTCTCTACTCAATCAGCTACGACAGAGCAAGAGACCTACATACCCCTTGTAAGGCCTTGAACTTGGCAACTGTGCATTCAGTGTCCAAACAGTGTGGCAAGTATAGCTCTTCCTAAAGAGGACCAAACACTTACTTCAAAGTGACAACTTCTTCCCTGGTTGTATTCCATTCCTTTCATGCTCACCCTCGTCCTTCAGAACCGGTTTACCCACCACTGGCAGCTGAGTGACCATGAACCTCTGAAGGCGTCTTGCTCAAATGTGGCGGTGGTACCTCCGGGGGCCCAATTCTCCACAGAAAACGACATGTGCTCTGGCTGCCAAGCATCAACCCCTGCTTCAAGATAAGAAATCAAAGCTTTAAAGTGGGTTCACTTGGCTGAATCTACAAAATGTCTAGTGAGTCTAGTGGACATGGCAATCAATTCTAAAAAGCAACAAATCCTGGCGGATCCAAACGTTCAACATTTCAAGCCTCCCAGCTTTGTCATTGTGGGCTTGCCGGGTTCCCAATCTGCATGGGTCCAAGAGCCCAGATTCCATGGATCAGGGGATTCTCGGGGCAGGCTCAGCCGCTAAGGGGAGAGTAACGCACCAGTCGAGAACCAAACAAAGCGAAATGTCCTGGACTAGGTGACTAGCTCTTGTAGATCAATGAATTTCACGATTTTCACAGCTGAAAGGTGTCATGTCCGATTATTACAAGAATTCTTGGAATCCAATCTGATCTGGGCAGTGGAAGCCGATGCTCAGGGAAGCTAAGGAAACAATCACGCTCTCGCCGCTGAAACGAAGGCTGTCTCATGCTTTCAAAGGATGAGATCCCCATCTCAGACCATGGGCCGAGAGCCTGTAGGAGCCAACCTCACCACAGCATTGACTTGGCTCAACCACTACTCCCTGAATTAGCCCTGCTGCGTCCATATCCATCAGCCCCAGTCCTCCCACTGGACCTACCAAAAACATCCCAAAGAAAAAGTTATTCCGCCCAGCTGCAGTTCCTTCCGGCGATCAAATGCACCAGCACATTCCAACTGGGGAATATCTCGGAGTTGCAGGGCTTGGATAATCGGCTGCTGTCCCAGTGCCTCTGTAAAGGCTCGCACCAAGCCCACCTGAGGATCGCCGCTTCAAAGAAACGAGTGAAAGTCTCATTCGTTCAGGAAGAAAAGGTGGTGTTCAACGATTGAAGACTTCCGGAACCCATTGGCTTCACTCACTTCAATTGATATCTTGGGGATGGGATTTGGAAGGTCCCGCAAGTGGAACATATCATCTGCTAAAGCACGCTCGGCTACTGCAAGACTCATGTGCCTGGCAACAGACCTTTAAGACTCTAAGGTTTTCCCTCAAGAGGGACATGACCGGTGATCAACCCATGTCTTCTCCACCTGAAAGGATCCTTGGGATGAATCCTTGGACATCCGAGGCCCTGTCATCAAGTTCCCACAAAACACTCTGTTGGAATGTGGCTCAGCGATTCGCTCCAGGGCCACAGGACAAGAATTTTACATGTTTGGTCATTTTGGTCCGCAATGTTTTTCATTCTTTGTTTTGGGCCGCAGTGTCAAGTGCTGTCGGCTCACAATTTTCGACCACCACTGTGTCGAAAGAACACAATTTTTCAGGTCTGCACAACAAACATTTTAATGATCAGCGAAAAGGAGGCGGCAACAACTTCATACCTGTCTATGACATAACCATGGATTCCTCCAAGCTCTACCCAGCCTCTTTGAAACTCTCTCGTCGACCCCTAGAAGGAGCTGATTTGCTTGGCGGTAGGGGGCGGGAGCGTGTCAACCTGCCCACCTAAGTCTGGCAGAACAATGAAAGCGCCGACTGCGCCAATGTTCACATGCTATCTCAATAAATTGTTCCATGTCAGTCACCAAGTCAAAGAAAGCATGCATCTGGTTCCTATATGTTTCTGTATCAAGATAAACGAGCACTTACTTTGAGACCATCCTTACTTATCCCTCCTGGAAATTGCCCAAGCCCTGTCTCGGAATCAAGAAAACAAACGGAAACATAAGACAACCCTTCAATGCGACATTACTGGCAGTGCAAACTTTGACCATCCCTATCCATCCCTAAATTGCCGTCTGGTAGCACTTTCAAGTCGCCGTCGGAACAAATAACAGAGCATCGCACGCTCAATTTGACGTGCAGCTTCCTCTTGCTTCAGGCGTAAAAAGATGAGAGCGCACGTCTTCCTGAGAGGACTGAGATTTGGACCGACGAAATCGACGAATCAGAAGCTGAGCAAGTGACTTGAGTCATACTGCTCGCATCTTGCAGATGTACTTTGCACGAATGATCAGTGCATTGTGCGCCTTCCACAGGAAAGAAAATGTAAATAAACAGCCCCACAATTAATGACGTCCCTAGTTTGCAAACCACCATGGCAGGGAGATGCCTCCCAGTTCCTAACTGAACCAAACAAAATGGCGGACCAAACGTGGCAGCCCACCAAGCCGAGCATCATGAACTCAATAAAGTCTCCCAACATGTAACATGCAGCACCAACAATGAAGCACCAGGCACCAAGGATTTCCATACCCTCCTTGCAGCCCTGATTGGGCATGAAACACACCTCAGTTTTGCGTCACATAGGCATTCAGTGGCCAGGTTGTCCGATCCGGAACTGTGGAGGACCTGGGGAGTTCTGTGCACCAACAAGACCCGCAGCGACAACGACAACACCCGAGACTCAGAGGAGGGAAGAGGAGGGAAAAGGAGAAGCAACGCATAAGTCTGAGACATGTCACAAGACATACAGTGTCTGTTCTTGCCATGTTGGAATCTCTGGTGAACATCATCTCTGCTGTGTTTTTCTCAACGTGAGACCCTTGCAGTCATCTCACATACCCTGGCAAATGTGGAAATCTGGCAAAATTTTCCTTCACCCTGGTCCAGAAGCTGCAAATGAGGAGTTCTTAGAACCTTCCACAACCAGTCCAGCAAAACCAGAATCTCCCAGGACATTCCACCCTGTGTGAAAGCGGCTAGGTCGCCTTCCGTCAACACCCTTCTATGACAGTCGGACTGTGGGTTGTGAATAGTTTGACCATCTAGGCTGTCAGCGTCATTCGATTTGATAGAATGTTTGCAAACATCATAAGCCATCAGCAGCAAGTGCTCCGCATGCGCTTTATGGGCCTTGCTGGAAAATATCCATTCATGAAAAATGTGTTTGGGTATGCTTAGATGTTGAATGTGCCTTGAAAGGTACTGATATGTTTGGATGTGGTTGGAAAATATCCTTCCATGGAAGATTCCATTCCTTAGTCTCTGCTCATGAGGGAACAAAGAATCTCCCCAGAAGAGGCTGATCCCTTCGCCACGAGCACCGAACCCATGACGAACAAGATCCCGCCGAGCTCGTAGATGCCACAAGTGGCCACAGCCCAATGGGCAAAGGTGCGACCCGAAGAGTTTAGGGACAAAGCATTCAGAAATGTTGCGAACCTGTCGCTTCAAGTGGCAAGCTAGGATGGCAGGGTTGGATGACACTTAGAATCAGGAAACAACAGAAGCAATACAGTACAACATCGATGATAATCATTTCTACCTCAATCGACGTCGTTATCGTCGTCATCGTCATCACCATCACCATCGTCGTCATAGTCCTCCTCCTCCCCCTCCTCCTTCCCCTCCTCCTTGTCCTCATCCTCGTCCTCGTCCTCGTCCTCCTCCTCCTCCTCATCATCATCATCATCATCATCCTCATCATCATCCTCATCCTCATCGTCATCGTCATCGTCGTCGTCGTCGTCGTCGTCGTCGTCGTCGTCGTCGTCGTCGTCGTCGTCGTCGTCATCATCATCATCATCATCATCATCATCATCATCATCATCATCATCATCATCATCATCATCATCATACTGGTCGTTTGTTTGGGTTCATATAGAAACGATGGCCTTTTCCTTTACCTTTGATATATATATATATGTATATATATATATATGTATCCATTAAGATCCCGAGGAAGGAGTTCACCAAAACCTGTCTGCATCAGTTGGCGCAAAACAAAATAGGACCAATAGGTTGCTGACAAGAAACACAAAAATGATGGATCCAATGATAAACATCCAAATGGCAGCATACAACACGTCTTCATCTTGCATCACTTCGGAGGGAACTCTCGAACTGACCATCTGTGGATGCTGAAAGTAGAAGGTGCCAATGAGAAATATCAATCCGCCGGTGAGGTACAACAGACGTTCGGCCCGAGCACTCACAACCACGGGAGTATCAGGTGGCAATGTCGAAGATGGCTCACTTCCCAGGAATTCCTGGTCATCTTCAATTCAGCAAAGAATAAGATTTTAAAAAAACAAGTTCAAAACCTCGTGAAGGTGAGAAATGACAATGATAATTGGTATACAATACGCAATAGATGACAATAGTCGCAAGAACAGACAGACCAACCAGCTTCACATCCCAAATCCCTGCAGCCAGGCCAAGCTTCGTATCCCTGGGTCAAGGTCTTAGGACTTGGCAGCTTCAGACCTGGCACTGGCAGAGTCTGTTTGTTGGGGGATGGTATTCCACATTGTTCGAAAAGTATATGACATACCATCCCAATTCTGAGCCACTGGGCAAAAGAGGCATTGGCTAATCTGCCAAGACGCCACAGGTGAGCATGTCTTCCAGTAAATCCAGACCAGAGATGGCTGCCAAGAGAGCAGATCCAATGATGAAAAGTGTGCAGCCAAAATCCACGGCCCACTTTTGAACCACTGAGGTTTCCATGATGCGTGGGCGGTTCACAATGTTCACCTGATCTGTTAAAAGTCAAGTTGATTGGTGGTGAATTGCGATTCATCCCCCGAGTTGACATACTGAAGCCACTCCTGAAGCATGCTGTTCAGCAAAACTGCCCCGGAAGTGCTTGTTTTACCACAGGGCCGAGGCGCTTGAACCTGGCCGGTAGCGACTTTGTCGATCCCATTGGCTGCAAAGGAACGGTTCAAGGCATGCGAGATGGTTTGCACAGATGGCAAGGAGGACTGCCTGGGAGTTCACCCGTGACATGGAAACCTCTGAGCCATGAAACATACCCCATTTTAGCATCTCATTCTACTAGTTGGCTGACGGGTTTCCCTACTTTCGGTCATAATCTCTTGTAATAACCCATCAACGTTTGGGTATTTTTCATGGTTCATCTAACATTGTGATCATCAATGTTTGGCCCCCAGGCGTGCCAGGCAACAAGGCAGTGATGTTATTCCCATCACGTGGATAGATGTTCACATCGAAGAGCATCGCTTCATCGAGGCTGCAGGATGTGGTCTTTCGCCACTGGAAATGCCTTGGTTCGCTGAGGTCACTGAAGTGCCAGAAATGAAGGCGCTGGGTTCACAGAAAACCACCATATGTGGATTCAAAACACACAAAAACCAATGGTTTCCTGCAATTTGTCCCTTACCCAATCGATTGACGAGGGGAAAAACAAGCGGGGTCACTATGGCTCTGGGCCAACTTTCGGAACCTGAAAATTTGAGCGAAAAACCCATACTCCAGTGGTTTATCATCATTTTCCGTATTATTTCACGGCCATAACTTCGGGGTCAATCCTCCTTATTTTGAGGTACCAAATCCAAATGCCAAATATATTATGTTGAATATATACACAATATGTATCTTATTATAGTCGTTTTATATTTTTATGTCAATGGTTCATCATGGTTCATATCCCCATGGTTAAAATCACATGTTGCTGTGTTGCAGTTTCACCGGAGACAAGCGGCGTGTGATGCGGCTTGATTCGATTGCTCTGGTCCGAAGCTAAGACGCCTCACGGGCGCCGACGCTCTGGTGATGACGACAGCATCCATGATGATAATCGTATTTATGATATGTATATACATATATACATATATTATATACATATATATATATATACATATATATACATATATATATATACATATATATATATACATATACATATATATATATATATGATGCATATATATATATGTATATAACTATATATAGAACGGGAATGGAAATCCTCCAGCCAAGAACCAATCAAAGAACATAAATTACATCGCATTACATTTGATTGTATGATATTAGATAAAATACATCACATTGCAGTAGGTGGCATTGCATTGTGGTACATTACATTGCATTGCCTTACATTGCATGATATTGCATTACATACACTTACACTACACTGCATTACATTGCATTGCATTGTGGCACATTGCATTGCATTACATGTTATCGCATTACACTACACTGCGTTGCATTAAACTTGAGGCCCAGGGGTAAGGGACGAAAGCTAGCTTGGCAGGGAGCTTGACATGAAAGCACAAAGGGTACAGCGCAGCTGCGCAGCTTTTTCGTCAACGGGGACGAGCGGGTTTGAAGCTGGGGCATGTTAGTAAGGAGAGCATCCAGACCTACGTATTGAGGTGATGTATGTTGGAGGGGACGAGGATGACAACATATGATTGTATACATAGATATTGTTGCACGAAGAGGATCAGGAAATTCAGCATAGCCAACATGGTTACCAGTGATTGGGAAAGATTGAAAGGTCCACCTTCGGCATCGGAGTGGACCTTTGGAAGCGCCGGGAAAAAGCAACGCAGCGGAAAACCAAAGTTGAGGATGAGANGTCCACCTTCGGCATCGGAGTGGACCTTTGGAAGCGCCGGGAAAAAGCAACGCAGCGGAAAACCAAAGTTGAGGATGAGAGGTAGGGGGCGAAATGCTGACGATGTCCCCGGGGGGGATCGAGCCACGGCCAAATTGCTTGTGAACCCGCTAGGGGGGGGGGTGTATAACTCATGAAGTTTCATGGGGTTAGAGATTCCAGCCCCCAATACCTTGCTAAAGCAAGAGGGACTTCAGCTAGCAGAAGCTAGCTTTCGTGATCACATTTGATTACATTCCATTGGATTACATTGCATTACATCGGCTTGCATTACATGGTATTACATTGCACTGCTTTTTACTGCATTACATTACATGCATACAAACATACAAATACAAATATGATACATATTACACATACAGTAGATTTACACATACATACACATAGACTCAACTACAGATACAAACAAATATACAAATACATATGCATCATATACATTTATACATAGACATCTGTATAGCATATGGATAATGGTATCACCTCCGATGGAAGTAGCGATGATGTTTTGGGGTTTGGCGACCTCTAGACTGCGAACAGAAGCGGGTCCATGTACTTTGACCCTTGCACTGTTCCTCGACATATGCCGGGCCTGTAAAGTTGTTCTCCAGTTGCCTACAGCACACTGCAGAACGCAAGGGAAACATCCCGAACATGGTCCGACCTCATGCCTCACCAAGAAAACAGAAACTCAACAAAGCCCCTAAAACATGGTCGGATCTCAAGCTTGCGTGACAAGGTACTCAAAAAGGTCTCCTTTGTTGGAAGTCATCACTTTGTCCACATCAATGTTCTCCACCACAAACGTAAAGGATACACTTGCCTGCGAGCTCTTAATGGGCAAAAAAAGGCATGATCCCACCAGGAACAGCACGTTGCAGGTAAAGCTCAGCAGGACATAGTAGATGGGGAAGGCAATGCTCCAGAAGGGTTTCTTGGAAACATCCGTGTTGCGCACACCCTTGGGGTTTTTGGTGGATTCTCTGCTGGATCCAATGCAGTGTTGAATGAGCAACGGCAGCACCGATTCGCGTGGACGCTCAAGGACCAAATGGACCATCAGAAAGCGGGCACCAGGCCAAACCAAAGCTGCTCCAGTTCGTGTTGTTGCTTCAGTACCAATTGACCAGGGAATGTGTACGAAGAAGCATATTGACAAGTGGCAGGATAGGTATTCATAAGTACACACGTTAATGATGTCGGTATTTGTATTGGCATATGTGATTTTATATATATATATGTAGATACATATGTGTATGAACCATCTTTGGCCTTTGGCCATGTGGCCCCTCGAATGTCAATTGTTTCTTGACAATTCTTGACAGTGTTCTTGATTCCATTTGAGAGGGCTGTGTATAAACTGTCATACCCAATCTCAACTCTTGATGGATTGTAGAACTTTCTTGTGCTGAGAGCGTAATTTCAGCAATTATCTGTTGCATCACAAAAGCATGTCTGTTTCAGATTCAAACTTATACCACACGCACCTGCACTAATTCTCCTTCAAGTCTTGAGACTGGTTTCCATCCAGCGGTGGTGTCTTCAGCACTTCAGCGGTGATGTGTTGAAGAAAACATGTTGTAATCACTGGGTTGGTTTGACAGAAAACAACCAGGAACCCATCAAAATCTAAGGAATTACCTGTCGGAATAACTACAGGTTGGTGTCGTCCAAAATGTCGATTCAATCCAGTCTGGGACATGAAAAATCACTTGGCATCGACATGGCATCATGAACCTTGAGCTGCGACGGACGAGGTTTTGGTGCTTGCTACCGAGGGAAATCTCGTTGGATGCAAAGTGTCAACGCCTTCCCACAGCTGGTTCTTAAGTTGCAAATCCTACATGGCTTTGGAACATCTTCCTTATCTGGTGGCAATTGTGAGATGCTCTCCCCCGAATCTTCCCCATGCCCCATGCCACCCCAAAACAGGATCCGAAGAATTTGAAGGAAAAAACAAATCCATTTCCAATCTCTGCTACTTGGATTGATTTCCTGTCTGGTTGAGGGCATGGCAGAATATGGATACATAATGTGGATATTCCAGCGGATATGTTGTCCATGATCAAGTCCGTGGTTTCACATTATCGGATACCCCTAGATGCTAGCTCCAAACACCTCCCTCCGTTCACCACTGGATAGTATATCAACCACTTTCTATCAGCTTTACACGACCATGGCCGATCACCAACCCACAACGCATCCAACGCATCCTGGGAAGCTGACAGGCAGAGGCCCTATGCTGCTCTCTTTGGCATAGTCCTGGACACCGCGAGCATGGTGGTGGTGGTGGTGGTGGTGGCTGTCCCATTAGAGCATCACCCAACCAGAAAATAGGAAAAGCAAGCTACGATTTACCACTACTCTGATACTCTGATAAGGCTTCACTGTTCTATCTTTTCGATCTTTTTTTGGGTTACTATTATGGGGTGAATCACTGCCAGCCAGGATCTTAGGGTGAGGTTTAAAATACAAAAAAAAAGGGACCATGGCAGGGAACCAAGACCATCCGCGGCTCCTTGATGCCTTCGCCTCTCGTTGGTAGGGGCCTGGGGGTGAGCAACTTCGACAGTGCCCGGCCTTTGATCTTAACACGGTTTCTCTCGCAGTGTCAACGAAACACCGAGCTGGTGACTGCTGAAGAAGACTGCTGACATGATCTCTCAAGGAGAAAATGGACAAAGCATCCTGCCGATCCAATCGCAAGGGGTTCAGTTTCGATGTGTGTATCGACAAAATGGCAAGTGTGACCGCAACAAGTCCAATCTGACCAGATACCTGATTAACATCGTGGCTCCCGTTCTCTCTAAACTATCAACTCTAAATCTCACCAATGATTTGGCTTGAAATTTCACTTTAGTATCAACAAAGAAACCACAGCAAGCTCCCAAGAAATCAACGTATCGTGACCACTTCGTGCGGTCCCACATGTCATCGAGCCCCGCATCGGCACCTCATCTTCTCAGCAAGCAGCAACAGCTGAAGATGAGGGTGCAGATTGAGGGGCTGGGGTTGAAGATAATCAATGTATATGTATATACACAATAATGACATATAATGACCAAGACTGGGGGAACACCAAGACACCAAACATTGATGAGCGAAACATCCAAGAACTTTAGATCGCGCCGATCTTGTTTGCAGTGATTTGATGCTGTTTGATTGTGGACCTTAGACTGCTGGTACAATCTGCAATTCCCATCTGCCCTTTCTACCTATCTTTGGTGTTGGTCTTCTTCATCCCTTCACCAAATATGTTTCCTATGTGTCTGTGTCGCTGTCTGTGTCGTTGTTCATGGTGCTTGTGTAATCGTCATTAGCCGCATTGTTCATCTTAATGGTGACAAAGTCAAAGTTCAGCTTGCAGCCACCCTGGGGGTGCTGAACTTACTCTGATTCTTGTTGTCATGCCATACTCATCAAATGATGTCAGGTACCACTACGGACTCAGAAACCAAGGTGTAGCAGCCATGAGCTTCCCTTCATCTAGGTCAACCAGCCAGTAGCAACCAGCGCCTTCCTGGGATCACCGGACCATCACTTCCAGTGACAGGACGACTTGTATCTGGTCGACCTTGGTGTCCGATGGGAGACTTGTGACAGATCTTCCGAAGGAGTTGGTCACATTCTGGACAACTGGGGGTAGGATAAGGTTAATTGACTGCTGTATTAACCAGCCTTTTCTTTGTGAAAGAGTCTTGTAATGCAGGATTCCTTTGATTCCTTGCCGAACCATTCTTTACTTGGTTCCTGGCTTCTGTTGCCACCATCCTGCTCATGAATCACGCAGCAAGGTGGACAAGTACCGTCAGAAGTCAATGAGTGAGCCATCTTCAGCAGAGGCCAGGCAATGTAGATCAAAAGCAACTGGAAAAATTCAAGTAGCATTAGCATCGTTATATCGCGTACAATTATAAGGTTGTCGCAAGGGCCACCCTTCAAGCAAAACTCATGATAAAAGTAGACACTCTTGAAAGATCCCGAAAGCATATTTGCTAGACCAATAATTTTTCCCCCTTGACATCCCCGGTTTTTGTACCTTGGGCGAAAGGCCGTTCGGTGTGCGCCTCACATTGAAAATCACATCGAAATATACTCTCACAGCTTTGAGGGTACGACATCACTGCCATTGAACGGCGTCTTCCCATCGTCACCATCATTGCAAATCTCCAACGTCTTACCAGGCACCAGCATGGGTGTCATCATCAAATGATGATCATCAATCATCATCATCATCACCACCGGTACTACTCAGTAAAACAAAGGCAGCTGTGCCATACACAAACAGACAAGCTGCGCCAAACCTTTCCTCGGCAGTCTAAGCCCTGGACAAGGATGCCTCGGCGACCAATTTCGCCTTAGGACCAGGTCAGGAGGACATCGAAGAGACAGCGAATCTCTCGACTCAGAACCCGACCTGAGATGCGTTCTCTATCAGCAAACATGGCAAAGCGTCAAATCCCGTGTAATGGTTTTTTTATGATTTCTCTTAATACAGAAAAATCGAATGACAAATTCTCTATGGATGGGGGGTTCCATTACCACGTCAGCCAGCAGATATCCCTCCAACAGTTGGGGCTCCAGCAGATTTGCTGCGTTGCGGTCGAAAGGTGCCGGCAAAGAGAGTTGTCTGTGCGAAAACGATACAAAACTGGAAATTGTCAGGTTCTTGTACTGTTCTTGCGAACAAGCTGAGAATTTGTTCCATTGTTGGTGAATCTTGGCTTATTGTCCCTACAAGGAAATCTGACTGAAAAGTAAACCAGGATTCACATGCTGGTGTTGTTTTGAATTGTGGCAAAAACGCAAGCATGTGGAGAAAAACAAGACATGTTTACCCGCCACGATAGGTGTATACTGAAATCTCATGGTCTTACAGTTTACCACAACGAAAATCAGCAAAAAAAGGTCGTCTTCATGGACATCCTTGCCTTAACGCCCACCATCATCCTCATAGTCATCGTGACAATCATCATCGTCGTCGTCGTCGTCGTCATCATCATCATCATCCTCATCATCATCATCATCATCATCATCATCATCATCATCATCATCATCATCCTCATCATCCTCGTCGTCGTCGTCAAATCGTCGTCATCATCATCATCATCATCATCATCATCATCATCATCATGATCATCATCATCATCATCATCATCATCATCATCATCATCATCAGCATCATCATCATCATCATCATCATCATCATCATCATCATCATCATCCTCAACCTCATCATCATCATCATCATCATCATCATCATTATCATCATCATCATCATCATCCTCATCATCATCCTCATAATCATCATCATCATCATCATCATCATCATCATCATCATCATCATCATCATCATCATCATCATCTTCATGCTTATCATCCTCGTCATCCTCATCATCCTCATCATCCTCATCATCCTCATCATCATCATCATCATCATCATCATCATCATCACCCATCATCCATCATCCATCATCCATCATCACCATCATCATCATCATCATCATCATCATCATCATCATCATCATCATCATCATCATCCATCATCATCATCATCCATCATTCATCATCCATCGTCCATCGTCCATCGTCCATCGTCCATCATCCATCATCCATCATCCATCATCCATCATCCATCATGACAAGAGTGGTACATATGGCAGTCACATGGGGAGCATGAGCTTGCTCCACAGAGTTGATGCTTTGGAACACGACATCAATCAGGCTGTGGCAATGGAGTTCCATATTTTGAGACAACCCTGTATTGTCTCTTGCCTTTTTCTGCCCAAATGGATCGGACCGATCCTTACCAGAGTGTGGCTGTGGGAATCTTTCAGCTACTGAAGTCTTCAAGACGAACATTATATTTTGCGTTACTTGAATTGTCCTTTTTAAGCAAACGTTCGGGTGCACTCACAGTGCCAAAGCCCACATGCAACGCTTGGTGTTGCGCCGGGGTTGTCTGAGGCAAGTGCAAAGCCAGGAGGTAGCTGACCCAACTGATCCATGATGCAAGGAGGTTATACTTTAAAAGTACGTTACTGCAACTGTAAGATACTTTGAATGGGTGTACAACTTGTTTGCAACTGTTTGGCTGAAGACATCATGTGTCGGATGAACTCTATTTTCAGAACGTACTTGCCGCAGCCGTGTGACATAGAAGCTGGGAACTTGCATTGTCAAGTGAACTGTCGTGTTTTCTTCACATTTATCTGCTTGAGGCACAAGAAAAGCTTCACACATGAAAGCCACACATGTATCCCCGGCAAGGAACCAAGTTGTCTCATGGAAACATAAAAGGGGATGATAATTTGCACTGCGCCAGGTTGCCAGGTACAAGTACCATGGATTGCATAAAGGCGGTTATACTTCCCCAAGAGATGGATCGGACATTGGCCTGACGACTTCCGCCGCCGAACTTTTTGATTCCGTGAGACGCGGCAGACTTCAGGGAACCGATGACCAGCTGCATTCTGCAGTATCCACGGCCCCTCAAACCTGTCATGTGCAGATCACAGTAGTGGCCAAGATTTCGAAGCTTCAAGTTCCTTTGCTTTCCTTCGGGCTGACCAATCGCAGCTGCTATGTGAACTGGGCTACACACGCCGAAAAACTGGTTTAGCTCGCTCTCCCAGCAGGCTTGGATTGGACGTGCAATCCCTCACAAGCAAGTGTGGATAGTACCTGTACTGGGTCTAAACATGGCTGGTTTGGCAGATGGAGTTTCTTCGTAGGAGACTGCCTGAGCAAACTGCAAGAATCAGGAAGACATTCAGTAGCATACAAAGCAGGAAATTCCACGCGTGAACCCCTACTCCAGGAAAGTCAAATGTTGCCGGAACGGCATTCAAAGGTCTTCATAGCCAATTACTCTCTCATATTCTTTGTATGTTCTTCATGCTCTTCATGCAAGAAAAGCATGCCTCTGGGCTGGAAAAGAAGTTTTGAAGGCCCTTCTCGTCCAAGAACTCACTCCTGATACAACCGAAAGACGCTGGCACAAGACAATGCCAGATCTTCAAAAGCGAAATCGGTGGATCGCTTTGGAATTATGTTTTGTCTTTGCGGCTCCTGTGTATTCCAGATCCAGACACTGCAAAAAAATGCTAAATGCCAGGTATGATACCTGTTTGCCCAGTCCAAAAACTGGGTTTCTGACTTTAAGACTCGTGCCACCTCAGTCTTTCCAGTGCAGGAAGGACGGCAGGTGGCACAGTAGCAGCTGAAATGGCGTTGGGTGCCCCTCACGTACTCTCCAGTTGCGCTGAGTCGTGCTTTGTCACTGAACCTGAGGCTAGGTTCATGACGAACATGCTGAGGATAAATATGCATCACGTTCAAGACATAATATTGCAAAGAAATCATACCCCATCCTCAATATTGCAATCAAATGCAATGGGTGGTAGAAACCACCCCCAAATGATAGGTTTATCATAGGGTATATCACATTATATGCTCAACCTATATCTGTTTGGTGGAAATGTCCAATAGGTTTCCTGACGGGTTGACTCGCTGGGCTTTGGAGGCCTTTCCACCCTGCAACAGAGTTTGCTGCAAAACCAGGGCAGCTGCAAATGCAAGCAGTCTGGTTTGTTCAAAGCATGTTGGACAGTGCTAAAAGCAAGTGCTAAAAGCAAGCTTTAGAGACAGAAGCAAAGTGATGTGCACGTGCACCTTCTCTTTTTGCATCTAGCAGATTAAGTGCAGGTCTTCTTTTGGAGACAAATTTTGAAAAACAGAAAGCCGGAAGAAACACTTGCACGACTGCCTTGGGAGCTACATCCCAGACCGATGGAGGACTTCTGTACCTCAACAACTGCGGCTGTGTTGGTGTGGGGTTTTGAATAAATTTGCTGCTTGGTCTTTCCTATAGACTGAAACCATAGGGCCTATTTGACGTTTTGGATGACCTTCGACAGATTTGCAAGTCTGTTATAGGTCCTTTTTGGTTTTCTTGGTGCAAAGAGACCATTCCCCCATTCCATGTCTTGCGCGGTTGCACCTGACCACAACTAAGGCAAAGACCCTGCCCCTCTTTTCTCCAACATCTGCTGCTGGACCTGCATTCGGGCTGCCAATTCTTCTGCAGTCGGCAGGATTGGCCTGGCGCTGCTGCGAATTTATAGCGTGATCTGTCTTTGAAGGCATGTGTTGGCAAAAAACAGATAAATGTACATACAGGATATAATATAGGTTTATAATGCTGTATGTATATATATATATTATAGGTATGTTAGATGATGATATCAATATGGATGGTGGTCCTGGTATTGCGATTGCATGCTATACACCTTGAATAAAATGACCCTATCGAATCAAAAGAATGATCTTCGAACATCACATTCCGGCACGCGGCTGCAACTCGCTGGAGTTACCCAAGGTGTCGCCACTCTTGATTGCGCACATAGTCATCATAGCGCACAATCTGCATGGGGTCTTCATGTAGAAACAGTGAGTTTTCGTTTTGACACATCTTTTGCACCTCCCCTCGCCTTATCGTCTTGTAGGGATGTAGTTTCAGCAACAATAAGTTGGGTATTCAGATCTCGATTCTAGGCAAAAAGCGACATTGTGTCTACGTGTTTCCATTGACATCTACACATGCTAGGGATGAAGAACGGTGTGAAGGAATTGGCGGTTGTGAACATTGCAAGCCTCCTGTCCTGTTGTCCCAGGTTCGCCCATGTACTGGTGCACAATGATCACCTCAACTTTGGTCGAGCCCTCAAGGTGTTTGGTCCATGGGGAGGCTTAAAACCTGGAGAGTCAGGCAAAAAGGACACAGGTTTGCATTCTCACTCGTGCCTGCATCTGCCCGCGAGGTTGCTGGGATCCCGTGCCCCTGCATTTCTTTCTTCCACAGGAACTTGCTGCGAAAAGACCACTTCCCTGCCAAATTTCAGGACTGATCAAAGTGCCTAATGTGCCTAGACTTCACAAGAAATGTATGCTGTTGATTCTCAGGGATCTTGTACCATTGGCAAAGCATGCGGTACCTTCTCAGGTCCCCAGGTCCGACCTCTTTTCGAAGTTGCTTTGAGGTGTTGAGAACGTCACCAATGGGGCGGCTGGCACGGCTGGCACAGCGCCTGCCTGGCGAGATCCAAGATTCCGCAAAAATGGGAGGTTCTGAAAATGGGGACCCAAACTAGACGACGGATGGCCCGAGAGCGAAGAGAAGTATAGTGAGATATGTAACTGTGAAGATCGTTTAGCATGAAACAGAGAGAGAGAGAGAGAGAAATACATGAAGATGTCTCAAAGAAAGAAGATGTGAATGTATAAGGCGCAAATAGAAAGAAATTGATGAGTATGTGAAGATGTGAGGATGTGAAGATGTGAAGATGTGAGGATGTGAAGAGATGAAACTGTGAGCATTTGAAGATGTGAGGATGTGATGAAGTGAAGATGTGAATATGTGAAGATGTGATGATGTGAAGATGGGAAGATGTGCAGAGAGAAAAAGGACGTCACAGACGTTTTTGCAATCTTTAGCAAGCAAACGCTTTTACACACAGACCCTTTTTACACGCAAACGCTTTTACACACAGCCACATTTACACACAGACGCTTTTACACACAGACGTTTTTACACACAGACGCTTTTAAGCGCAGGCGCTTTTACAAACCGACGTTTTTACACAGAGACGCTTTTACACACAGGCACCTTTACACACCGACACTTTTACACACAGACCCTCTTACACACAGAAGTTTTTACACACAGACGCTTTTACACACAGACGCTTTTACGCACAGACACTTTTACACACAGACCCTTTTACACAAACAACACTAAACACAGAGTTTTTTACACACAGACACTTTTTACACACAGACCCTTTTACACACAGACCCTTTTACACACAGACTCTTTTACACACAGACCCTTTGACACACAAACGCTTTTACACGCAGACACCTTTACACGCAATCACTTTTACACACAAAGACAGTTTTACACACAGACTCTCTCGCACACAGAAGCTTTTACACACAGACCCTTCTACACACAAGCGCTTTTACACACAAACACTTTTACACACAGACCCTTTTACGCACAGATGCTTTCTTTTACACACAAGCACCTTTACACGCAGACACTTTTGCACACAGACCCTGTTACACACAGACGCTTTTACACAGAGACGTAAAATCGCAATTTTACCTCAGTTTTTGACGATCGAACCTCATTTCGTGCGAAAAGGTTGCCGCGGACAACTTGAAATCGCAATTTTACCTCAGGTTTTGGACGATCGAACTTCATTTCGTGCGGGAAGGGTTGCTCCGGGACACGTGAAATCGGAATTTTACTTCAGTTTTGGACGATCGAACTTCGTTTCGTGCGGGAAAGGTTGCTCCGGGACACTTGAAATCGCAATTTTACCCCAGGTTTTGGCGATCGAACTTCATTTCGTGCGGGAAAGGTTGGTCCGGGACACTTGAAATCGCAATTCTACCTCAGTTTTGGACGATCGAACCCCATTTCGTGCGGGAAGGGTTGTTTAGACAAGAAACGCTCCCCAGCTAATCTCGACATCGCCCTGGCCCACCTTGACCTGGAGGGCAAGGCAGGTTCGAGCCAAGAAACAACGCGACTTGCACACCAAGGGTCAGGCCTTTACTGTCATGTGGTGCGCGCCCCAGAACGGCGTCGTCCATGGCAGGTGCTTCAGCGCCTGCAGGAATCGGAACTCTTTAGTGGAAATGCCATGGTCTTGTCTTCTCCAACGGCTTTACTTAATTGTTCACTGTAGGGCCCAGTAAGGGATTTGACCCATAACGATTTGTTCGAAATCCAGTGGAATAGTATTGGGTTGGCCTTTGTGGCTGGAAGCCAAACTCAAGACAGTTTTCAAATTACAGTCATCTCAAGCCATGGCACTACGTTATGGGTAGCGGGTGGACATGAGATGGGAGAACCTGCACAATGCTCTCGCCTTGTTTGCAAGCCAGATCCAGAAGCTTGTCGAAACGCCATACACCACAATGCTCACCTCCCAGCTGTCCGCTTCCTTGGCTCAAGGATTTGATGGCTTAAGGATTAGATAGCATTGCCGCTTGTCAACCCGCTTCTAGGCTATTAGCTGCAAAAAGGCTTAATTAAAGAAATGTTTCTATTTATGCAGGCTGTAAAAGCCTTGAAACCAAACTTGACCCTGTTCAGGCTATGGATCGCAAAAGGGTTCAAAACCATATTCCAGCTTGTCCAAGCTAGCTGAAAAGAAAGAAGACACATGTGGCCAGCCAACAACTTGAAAGGTTCAAATGCAAATTCATCTCGCCTCCAACCACTACATTGTATATGCATGTGCCAACTTTCCCAGCGTTGGTTCAAAAGAAAACCGCCGGTTTCAGGTTGCTTCTTGCACGCGCAAGATGAAACAATGGAGGCCTTGGACCGATGAAAACTGTTTACGACTTTCTCTTTAACTAGCCCAATGTTTGGCCAAAAAACACCGATCAACTGTTTTCAGCTCAAGTCACGCATGAACTGCTCCTTGAAGATTCCGAGCTAGAACCTTCAAAAACAAATGGCCATATTGTTTTCTTCCCTGCGCCTCTACACCTTTCCATTGGAATTATTGGGGAGGCCCGTACAGGTTCAAAATCATGTTGTGAATATCTACTCCTAAAACAGAAGACTTCTTACATAGCACAATCATCACAAATCTAAAACCATTTTTCTGTTCAAACCCGTTGGAAACCATTGGAGCCCGGCCTGGCATGAAATTCACACCTGCGAAAACAAAAAACGAACGCAGACAAGGGAGAGAGCAACAGCGGAAGCAGTTCAGAACGCAGAAGCCACAAAAAGGTGCCCCAAACAGAACTTCGGGCATGGAATTCAACGCGCTTTGGGGCATCCATGGCAAGAAACAAAACCAACAAGTGCCCCAATCTTTGCCTAAATTCCGACAATAAACACATTATGTTGTTGTGCTGCGCATCGAATAGAAACCCACTCCTCTCAGCTGCCAAATTTGGAACAAAAGAGCAGCGGAAAATCCCTGACATATCCGGGACTCGCACCGCAGCCGACGGATGGCTGTGGCTGGTCTTGCTGGCGAGCACGGCCGTTTCAGTGTACTATGGTCAGTGTACGAAAGCTGTTACATCAATGGATACAACATGATACAAAAGTGTAGTGTGCGAAGTCGTACCTGGAGTGCATCAATCTGTTCTTCCTGCCCTGAGCCAAAGGCATAGCTCTGTATGGTGTTGTTTCCAACCGAAACTGATGACATTCAAACAAGCCAACTGGGCCATCATGGGCGAGAGAAGCCGAGAAAAGTTGCCCCCTTTAAGCCCTTTTCGAAAGGATGCTCGTTACGCGCCCGCCAAGGTCAGTCATAAGAAATTGAACCACTGATGACGAGACTTGTGGCTGTACTCCATGCCAAAAGCTCACGTGTCATTTCCGGAGGCTCAGAAAGGATGGAATGCCTTCCAAAAGCCAAAATGGAGCACGACAAAAATCTTCAAAAGGTGGACCTCAAAGTCTTTGGTTTCTGATAGCAATCCTGACAAAAGTAGATACAGCTGGTTTATCGCAATGTTACCTCAGTTTTGGACACTCGAACCTCATTTCGTGCGGGAAAGGTTGCTCCGGGAGACGTGAAATCGCAACTGTACCTCAGTTTTGGAGGATCGAACTTCATTTCGTGCGGGAAAGGTTGGTCCGGGACACTTGAAATCGCAATTTTGCTTCAGTTTTGGACGATCGAACTTCATTTCGTGCGGGAAAGGTTGCTCCGGGACACTTGAAATCGCAATTTTACCCCAGTTTTTGACGACCGAACCTCATTTCGTTGGAAAGGGTTGACGTTTCGTGGCGGCTCGTCGGCACTGCCCGCGGCCTAAAGGAGAGAAAGAAAAAGAAGGAGAGAGAGAGAGAGGGGGAGAGAGAGAGAGAGGGAGAGAGAGAGAGAGGGAGAGAGAGAGAGACGGGAGAGAGAGAGAGAGAGAGAAAGAGAGAAAGAGAATGTGAAGATGTGAAGATGTGAGGATGTGAAGATGTGAAGATGTGAAGATGTGAAGATGTGAAGATGTGAAGATGTGAGGATGTGAAGATGTGAGGATGTGAAGATGTGAGGATGTGAAGATGTGAGGATGTGAAGATGTGAGGATGTGAAGATGTGAAGATGTGAAGATGTGAAGGTGTGAAGATGTATTAGTTATTGACAGATCCAACTTTTAGAATAACCCTTCGCTCAGACGCTCTCGGGAAAATCCTCCAAAATGTCTCCTTCTTACTGGGGAAGCCCTGGTTTTGGGGCACCCCAATTCCTCAGAAACACCCAAATGACTATCCCCTTAACAGACTTGGATGTGCAGCTGCCTGGGCAGTTGGTGGCAGCGCAAACATGACCTGGGACAAGATCTCTCGGCAAGCGCGGTTTCGAGGACACTGAACATTTGAGGATGCTCATATAGCAAGACTTTGATATCATGGATACCTTGTTGCACAGGCCCAATGAGTGCATCCATTCTGAGATTTTCATGCCTTGCCCGTGAGTTGCACACAAAAATACTACGAGTACGTATCCCAGCCCAGCTCATCCCAACTCCACATCCACCTACGTGGCCGTAGTGGTGACAAAATGTGTCCGAAGAGTCGCAAAGATTCAAGAAATCTTCCAGAAATCAGGAAATGTGGCTGGCTTTCAGTGTTTGAACGGGAAAGTTGTCTCGAAATGTCCTGAGTTAACCATCACTTCTGATGTGCTCTCGCCGCAACAAGTACTTGGTTTTCAGCACTTGAACCGACAACTTGGTGAAAGGCAATTGCTCCACATCGAGCAACATGGGGGGCTTCAAGCTGACTTGCGCAGCAGCCCTTCTGGTTGATGTGTATATATGTATATATAAATATTATGCCTTTTGTTGATACTTACATCATTACATCCATTCCTTATCCAGCTGTGGTCAAATCTTGGCCATGCAACTTGGAGCGTCATCCCACGCATCGTAGCTGGCTAATGACCCTGGTTAGGAATAAGTCCCCAATTCATGGGGTTCTCCGCACTAAAATGTAGTACAATTATAATGTTACTTACCAGCTCCTCACCCATCGAGAAACTGCAGCTTATGCATTGCTTGTCACTACCAATCCCATAAACACATATAAACGCATGCTTAAAAAAAATATGATCAGTTGGTAGCTGCCCAGCTACTCAACATAGTTGACTCACTCCAAATTCTGTAACAATCATCCTCCAGTTATGCTCCAGGACTTGGTCTGTTGTGCATGATAATTTTAATTCTCCTCCTATCAAATTATATGTGTATACTTTTCCTCCATGTCTCCAACTATAGTTGTGATTGGAGGTTTCGGGGTACTCCTAAATCATCCATCCCTTGGAATTTTCCACGACAAACCATCCAGCTATTAACTCCATTGAAACCCCAATGATCCTCCAGTACCTGCCTTTCACCACGCCCTTTTTCTGACGATGTCTGCCCTTTTTTCGGTGACTAAACGCCGCCAGAGGCTCAGCGGCCCCGAAACACAACACGGGAGGCACCTGCGTCCGTGGGGAAAAACCCACGGTTTCTCAAAGACCTATGGCAATGTGGGGATTTTTCACCTAACATGAGCAACATGGGATAGATAGACAGCCAAAAAGGGCAGGAATCCAACTAAGATTAAGTAAGAACCGAAAAGACCTGTTTGGATTGAAACACTTTGCAGCTGTGCCTCCCTTCTGTGTGGCCAACTCAGTGCCAGATGGCAGCCACCCAGTCACCAGCAAAGTTCGTTCACGCCGTGGCAAAGGGTGAGACTGGAGTTGTCAGACGCACACAAGAAATGGGGGTTTCCATCAATGGAGGTACCTGGATAATCTGTTTGCTGGAAAAAAGAAACAACAAAAATGGATGATTTAGGGGTACCCCCATGTATGGAAACCTCCAAATGGAACTTGGCTAGACCTGTGGCTGCTTATCAAGTCCATTCACGTTGTAGTTACACTGTTTTCTCTTTTCCTGCATTTCGTTCCCCTTTTGCACGACGACCTGCAGGCCTTAAGCCAGCTTGTAAAGAAACAAAGCCACTACCAGCAGCCTAACGCTGCCGCACAGCGGTCGCGAATGGTCGCGGCGTGGTCCGGGTGCTAGTGGAGTGAAGCTCCTCAAATGTACATGATCAGCGCCTTCTTCTCTTCTTTGTCATCCTTCGACCTGCCAGCAGTGAACGCATTGAAAGCACATCCAAAGGACATAGGTCCTAAATCGTTTTCACCAAACCAAGTGACCGCTGTTTAAATCCTTTAATTTCAACAATTCTCGTGAATTTTGGAGATGACCTAGGTTTGACTGCTCCATCTCTCTGCCACACGGCGCACCCCTGACTGGCCCAAATGATCACCAGGATGATGATGGCCTGGCGTGAATGGCAAACTTTGCATCTCTTTCAAAAAGTAAAGGTAGAAAACAATACTCATTGCATAGGCACTCAATAGTTTCTCAACATCTATCAATGTTTCTTCACTTGCACAGTCTCTGGAATCCCAACTGAAGGGTTCACAGATCCTCACATTTGGCCCCAAGGAAGATTGCCGAAAGATCGACCGGAGGAGGACATAAGAACGATTGAATTTCAGGAAGGCCCTCCATGTGAGCCTCACAGGGGGGTAAATCTGAGTCCTGTTCTACAAGTGTATAATGCCTAGTCAAATCAAACGTGCAAATCTCCATAGAGTGGCCAAAGTTGAGCCTGGGTCAAAATCATGACCCAAAAACTGGATGATTGAAGACAAATGACCAGACCAAAGAATGGATGGTGTTGATAGTGAATCCCCATGTGTTCGCCGGCCTCAGAGGACTGATGGACCATCTGCGGTAAAGAAAAACATCTGGTGATTGGCAAATTTGGCCAACAAATTTTGGGATTTCACATAATTTCAAGTTGGGCGGAACAACTTTCTGTAGTACCCAAAACATGGCTAGCTACAACAAGACATGTCTCATGAGTCTTCATGGAGCCCATAAATGTGTCAATGCAAGGAGCAACAATAGGGATTTCCCAGCATCCCTGTTGCTGCAGGTTGCACTAGATGCCACCTTATCTCTGCCCCCAAACCTTTCAGTGTGCTTTGGGCGTTGGGAAACCCGGCCACAACAATGACCAGCAATATCCACCTCAGTAACCATTTCTAGAATCACCCCGTCTCTCTCCAAAGCGCTCAGGAAAACAGTGGAAAATTAAGGAAAACTATTGATTCAGATCCAAGGACAAGGCTGCAACTTCTTCCAGGCTGCAACTCGAACGACGCAATTCTTCATCCACTTAGCCCTTTTGACAATGGAGGGTGCCATTCCGCAGTGATCCCCACCTGGAAGTCCTCATCCAATCATGCACGGCTTCACCCCATCCCATCTCGCCCATTATTCCCATCAAAATGGTCATTTCGGGGGAGATACCACCAGTTCCAGACACAGCTAACATGGGCATCGCGACTTCTTGTAATTGCCAGACTGCATCTCCCGACCATCCTGATAGGGAGGGGCCTCGGTAGTCCGGAACTACTGGCCGAGAGCTTGGGAAAGACAATACTACTGTATATAATCTTATGTATGTTATATATATATACATATACATATACATATACATATACATATACATATACATATACATATACATATACATATACGTATACATTTACATATATATATATATATGCATATACATGTACATATACATATACATATGCATTTACATTTACATATATACAGTATATACATATACATATACATACATGTAGTATATGTATTACATATCATATGATACATACATATGTATATTCAGTATGTACATTACGGGCAAATGCAATTCATTTCTATTCAGCTTCGAAGCCTGTGAGGAGACCCATGCACAGCACACGGGCTAAGATGGGCTAAGGATCGGAAAGCAGTCACTTGTCCCTTCACCCAGTGTTCAGTGCAGCACAAAGCGACAAAGCCAAAAAACGAATTTGGAAAAAACCCTTCCAATCTACTCCTAACTTGCGGACATGGAGTTAAAAACATGCCTTCTGCAACCAGTTCTCTACCATTCAGGCCACGACCTTGTCATCATCATTTCTTTTCTGACTGTCATTGTCATCATGAGATATCATGGGCTGCCAACAAAATAGCTAGAGGTTTTCCACCGGTTACCAGCACCAGAAGCTTTACCAAGGCTCCAACCAAGGAGGTGTCGGGAGGAGTGATGTTCGCACTGGACATCTTGCTATCCTGCCACAAACTGAATGAGAGGACCCACGAAAAAATGAACCTGTTCGGCACCAAGCAATTAGGTTTCAGAATGGTTGGTCTCTTTTTCCAAAGAAATCCGTACTTGACTGTTCAGGATCCTTAACTGGTTCGGGAATGGATTGAGAAGGAATTTTGGATTTCCCGCACGTTCAACGGCCTGCATGGATTCGTATTTCTTGACCAGCTCTCTCATCTGATCTTTAAGCTTGTCGTTCAGCGAGTGTTCAGCCGAGTCTTCCAAATCGATGGTGTCATCACGTTCCACAAGCCCTCGAAAATCTGGCACCAGGACAGCAATGGTTGAAAATCACGTCCAAACATGGCAAGAAAACTACCGTGGAAATGGCTGGCAAGAGCCACTCATCTGCAGTTTGCGCAGAACTCACATGTGTTGTGCTACTGCTATGCAAATCAGCCACAAACTTCAGCAACCGAGCTGGATGTTTACCCACGGAGTAGCAATCTAAGGAAAATCCAGGCTGGGCACACCATAGAGCAACTGGTATGCCTGTCGCTCCGGATATGACAAGGACGAGGTGACCTAACGTGTCCAGTTTGCCACACGGATTGGCGCACGAGTCAGGCGTGTGTTTGTGAAGCATGCCACTAGCATACATTGGATTTTATTTAGGGAACACTTGGACTATCCGTTGCAGGCATACCACCTGTTTGATTTAACATTCCAAGTCTGAGCGAGCATGGAATTTACACATTTTGGACTTCAACCAATAGCTCACATGGGCATGTTGAAGTACCCTTCATATTCCTTCATGCATTCTGATCAAAAATCGATTGCAAGTAAGATCTCCTTACAATGGCTGAGCTCTGAAACGATCCACTACAACTCTGAGACAACAACAACACAGTAAAGAAGTCGTCCTTGCTCATCCATTAAGCAGCAAACCTGCAGCTGTTGGTGAAGACAGAATGCGAACAAGCTGCCTACCAATCTCTGGCTTCAGTTTCTTATCCCTACACTGGTAAGTCTACGAGTCAGTCCTTCCATACAACCATGGCAGCGTGCTTCAACGAATTGGGTGGGATGGTATGCTATTTCTTTTCAAATCCCAACTCCTCCCCTCCTTTGCTCAAACTGCAGTTGACACCTTGATGGTATGGCAACACTGATCAATCTATATCTTGGAAATCCTGTCCTCTGTCTCGTGACAAGACTTGGATCACCCAATTCAAGCTCACATTGAGAATAGGTTTGTTTTTTTCTTGGGTGACCAGACTGGTCTCCTAACCAAATTACTACACCACTACATCGTCTCTTTGTGTTCTCAAAAGTCTTCAAAGAGGGCTCAAGATTCAGCCAGAAACCAGTCGAATCTGTCAAGCTCCGGACGCTGCCATTGTTCCACTGCAGCCGAGTTCTTTGACCAGCGGCCAGCTTCTGAGACGAAGCCTCCACACACCACCAACCGTTTCACCAAAAGAACCTTCTCGGAGAGCTGATCCAACAACTCATTGGAGAGCAAACCAAAAATCACTGCACAAAGAGAGAGAGAGAGAGAGAGAGATGGATGGATGGATGGATGGATGGATGGATGGATGGATGGATGGATGGATGGATGGATGGATGGATGGATGGATGGATGGGTGGCTGGAGAGACAGACAGACAGACAGACAGATAGATAGATCGATGGATGGATCGATGGATAGATAGATAGGTAAATAAATAGACAGATCTTCCTCGCATGCGAGACATAGATTTCAATTTTTCTTGTCCGGCTGTCCATGGGAAAACGTTATTACGCTCCAACCTGTTTCACTTTCACAAGCCCATCAAAACATGTCGGAACCTTCAGCAGCTTCTGGAACACTTCTTGAGTTTGGTCCTGGGAGGGCTGCATTCTCTCCACAAAATATAGCAGGAGTGCGTCAACCAGCCCAAGCGCATCCAGCCGTTCTGTCAAGCCATCCGATCTGTATTTTATGATGTCGTACCAAATCCAATAGTGCTGTACTGACATGTGTGTATGTATGTGTATGTATGTATGTATGTATGTATGTATGTATGTATGTATGTATGTATGCATGTATATTTGTATATATATATATACATGGTTATTCATGTATATATCATGTCTCTATATGTGTATTCATGTATGTACATATATATATATATTGTTTGTTTTACTATTCAATGGGTCAATTGGTTCAGTAGCTCCTTAAATAATCAATTAACTAATTAATTATTCATTTAGTTGTCTATGCATACAATTACTTATCTATTTATGTTGCCATTTATCTATTTATTCAATTATTTATGGAATCATCTATTTCTTGTTATTATAGTGTTGTCATTGTATGGGTATTACTATGATTAGAATTGTCAGTATGTCATCACTAGCATTACCGTTACCATTAACATCATCGTTACTATTACTTGCACCTGCAGCAAAAGTACATGCATATGTATGCCCCTTGTATGCATCTAAAACCTATGAATCTCTGTATCTATGCGTTTGTGCATGCCTGCCTGCTTGCCTGCTTGTCTGTCTGTACAGATACATACATACCTGTATGTATTCACATGTGTATACATATATATATATATATACGTATATGTATGTATGCGCATATATATATATATATATACGTATATGTATGTATGCGCATATATATATATATATATGCGTATGTATATATATATATATGCATGAATATGAATATGTAAATGCGTGTGTGTGTGTAAACTGCTATTTCACGCAGTCATTAAAAAAAACAGGGGGCCATCCCTCTCATCATTGGTGGATGGCCAACGAAGAGGCCAATGATGAGAGCTGTAAACGTACCTGCAGGCAGTTCCTGGGCGTGAGAGGACGCGCAGCTGGAATGCCACTAAAGCTACTATAGGAATGATGCAATTCTGTCTAGGCTGAACACACCTCGCCGTTGCACGTGGCTAATCAGGCCTACTTAGG
>BGPT01000198.1:159309-181271 GCA_003297045.1 Symbiodinium sp. clade C Y103
ATTCTGTCTAGGCTGAACACACCTCGCTGTTGTGCGTGGCTAATCAGGCCTACTTAGGCACAAAAGGCGACGGCTTTGACATCCTTACACAGCTCCAACCCATTCAAAAACACAGCAGTGTGTGTGTGTGTGTGTGTCTGTGTGTGTGTGTGTGTGTCTGTGTATGTGTATCTGTCTGTATGCATGTATGCATGCATGCATGCAGTTGAAAATTCTACCTGAGAAAGGAGGTGCGAAAGCCCTGGTTTGTTTCGATGGAAGTGGCATAGAGTCTTTACCGCTCCCTTGCTGCAAGCGGCCTGGTGGATCGCCGTAGTCGTGCTGCACGGCCCGCAGAGCAAAGACGACGTAAGGCCTAGTGTTCGACCTTTCCTTCTTTTTTGAAACCTGTGAAGACGCTACGTGCTCACGATGCGATCTTAGTATCAGGTGGCATTCTGACGGCTTCATCCAAGCTGGTCCTCCCGAGCGAAGCAGCGTCTGTACTTCTAGCGGGAGCTGATGGCTGGCATTGGCTCACATGATCCCTGGCCCCCCACGCACGCTGTCGTCACTGGAAGGACGCCCTGTCAGCGGCGCCGGCAAGGGCTGGCGCAAAGGAGGCGGGCTTGTACGAAACAGGCTGCAGCACATCGAATGCCCCCCTTTCTTTCTGCAAACCGTGTTTGCTTTGCTGAGAGTCGAGAGAAAGTTGGCCACGCTCCCCGCTGACTAACGCTTTGCATTGGATACATGCGCAAACTCGCGCCAAGTGGCTGCAATCATCATGGAGGCGCCAAGTGTGGCTTCGAGTCCGGCTGTTGTGGGCACAGCCGCTTTGAGTTGGGAAATCCTCTATGTTCTTGTGCACTGACACCTGCCCAAGCTGGTTGCAGCTGGCTGCGGCCTTACAGGCCGCAAGTCTAGCTTCCTGTCGGGCAGAGGCACCAGTCTGCGTAAAGCGGGTCAACTCCTTCCTGACTGTTTGGAATTGATCCACGCTTTACATTGGTCCGCTCGCCACATACCCAGACGGGCCAAGCAGTAGTCGAACCCTGCCGTCACCCATTTGCCCGCGTTTGCTTATGCGCCGCCAATTTCGTGCCTTGATCCACTTTTGCCCTCTCGGCCCTCCGGAACCCTCAATTCGCTTTGCTCGTAAGTAAACTTCAGCCTAGCTTCCGGCCGGCTTTCGTTCAATATGTATGTCTGTATGGCTGTATGTCCGTGTTTCTGTATGCATGCGCATGTGTATGTGTACGTGTACGTGTACGTGTACGTGTGTGTGTGTGTGTCTGTGTGTGTCTGTATCCGTGTCTTTGTCTGTATGTATAACTGTATGTCTGTATGTGTGTCTGTATATCTGTCTGTCTTCCTGTATGTCTGTCTGTCTATATGTAGTTAAGGTAGGCAGGCAGGTAGCTATGTGTGCAAGTATGTAATATGTAGATATGTATGTAATAAGGTATGTCGGCAAGCAGGTAGGTAGGTAGGTGCGTAGGTAGGTAGGTAGGTGGGTAGGTAGGTAAGTAGGTATGCAAGGTAGGTAGGTAGGTAGGTAGGCAGGTAGGTAGGCGAGCAGGCAAGCAGGCAAGCAGGCAAGCAGGCAAGCAGGCAAGCAGGCAGGCATGTATGTATGTGTGTATGTATGTATGTATGCTTGTATGCATGTAGGTACGTTTGTATGGTGCTATGCTTGTATGGTTGTATGTATGTATGTATGTATGTATGTATGTATGTATGTATGTATGTATGTATGTATGTATATATGTACCTATGTATTGAATTAATCAGCTGTATCTATACATCTATGCATGCATTGCTGCATTGATGCATGTATGCATGCATCCGTGTGTACGTGGGACAAACTGGGACGCACACGCACTTACTGCCTCCAGTATACTTATCCGGATCTAGTACGTATAGATCGCATAAGCATTTTCAACATCGCCTGGGGCACCCTGTGCAAACTGAGGGCTTTGAACACAAAATTCTGGGCAATACGAGTGTCATGATGTTTTGCTCAGAAGCAGGCAGGCACCATCAGGCACCCACGGTTCCTGCATGTTCCTGCCATGTCCACCTATTTGCTTTCTTCGCCATGCTTTGACAAGACGGGCCATCTTATTCCTGCATTGTTACCGCCAAGAGCAAAACCTAAAAGCATACAAAAGCATTCAAACTTAAACAGACACGGGCCGCAACAGATTGGCGCGAGGCTCTGAGCTTCTCCGCAGAAGTCTTAGGCAACGCTTTCAAAAGACAGGGACCAGGTCCCAACAATGCCTCGCATCTCACGGTCGCGTCTATGAAGGGCTCTGCAAAAATCAGTGGCGCCACCCATCCCTACCCGAACTTCCAGACAGGTCCGAAACTTTAGCAGCATTTTGGAAGCTGGACCCGCACAGCACCAACAAAGGGCGGGCTTTTTTCCCCTGCCTTGCCAACATTTACATTTGGCACCTTTCGAAGGCACCCGTTCAACCTGAAAGGCAAACCTAGAAGTTGGCTTGTATCATTCGGTGGCGCTAAGCCAGTGTTGAAATTTATTGAACTGCAAATTGAATGAGAATGAACTCAATTTGCGAATTCGGATTGTAATGAACGAGTTCTGCTTGCAATGCCACCGAAAGTCGGATGCTGAGGTCCTGGCGAAGCCACAGAAGAGTGGAGGTCTCCAACATCATCAGCTGCCTTAGCCCTGAGCCGAGTTGGAACCAACCCTTTAACAAACAAGGGGGGCGGGAGAACCCAAAAGCAAAATGACAGCAAATTACTTTCTTCGAGTGATCCCCACCATGAGATTTTATTTGGCATATAATGTGGTACATATTTTGACATTCTTTCTGACAAAATTTACTGGCAGGGAAGAGGAGGAGAGGACAATTCCTCCTGGCATTCTATCTGACATTCTCTCTGGCATATGCTCTGACAATCTATCTGACATTCTACCCGACATATTCTCTGACGTTCTTTCTGGCATTCTATCTGGCATTCTATCTGGCGTATCTTCTGACATTCTTTCTGGCATTCTATCTGGCATCTTCTGGCATTCCTTCTGGCATATCTTCTGACATTCTTTCTGGCATTCTATCTGACATTCAGTCTGGCCTTCTATTTGGCATATCTTTTGACATTCTTTCTGGCCTTCTGTCTGGCATCTCTTCTGACATTCTATCTGGCATTTTTTCTGATACTCGCAGTTGAGGTCCGGCAGTGCCCACTGGGATCTGCAGCTCGCAGTTGAGGTCCGGCAGTGCACACTGGGATCTGGGGCTCGCGGCTGAGGTCCGGCAGTGCCCACTGCGATCTGGAGCTCGCGGCTGAGGTCCGGCAGTGCCCGCTGGGGATCTGGAGCTCGTTGAGGCCCGGCAGTGCCCACTGCGATCTGGAGCTGGCAGGTGGCGGCGGAGGATGGCGAGGACGACGGCGAGGACAGGTCTGGTAAAATCTAACAACCCTCACCTGGCAGTGGCAGGTCGGGAACGAATCGGATTAATGATTGGTTGCTGGCCCCTCCCTTCCACCTCTTGCCATCAACTTTTGAATTTTCGAGATCATGAAGGCATGCGCTTGCAAGATTTGCGGCTCACCTGCGGACAGAATCTATGCCGACGGCCCAACTCTCCATGAAACTAGACGACGGTGTGGCCCGAAAGAAAGCAGGAGCGAGGAGACGAGAATCGATAAGACACACGAAAACATGATGCTAAAAATGATCATGGTGATCACGGTGATCACGGTGATGATGATGATGATGAATATACACTATAAAAGTTAGCTGGCGTGGGTCACATGTCATGTATCCCAATTTTGATGCTTTTTTGCCCCCGCAGGTTTTACGCAAAAAAAGTTTCCGCACAGAGAGGCCTTTACACCGAACAGCCACTACGCACAAAGCTTCTGAGCAGGCTTTGTACGCAGAAGCTTTTACGCAGAGCAGCCTTTGCACACAACCGCTTTTACGCACAAATGCTTTTACATGAGAGGCTTCTAGTAGTACCGCGCGAGGCGGTGGCGAAAGTGTCGAAGATAGGAAACCAATAGGGGAGTTTGGTTGTTGTGACGCCTGGTTGGCAGAGTGCACCGAAAGGTGGCTGAGGCTCGGGTTTCTCTCTCTCTCTCTCTCTCTCTCCCTCTCTCTCCCCCTCTCTCCCTCTCTCAGCCTATCTGTATTTCTCTCTTTTTGTCTAGCTACCCAGCTATCTTTCTATCAGTCTGTCCATCTTTCCTTACAATCTATCTGGCAATTTGTCTATCTATCCATCTCTCTCTTTCTCTCCATCTATCTCTCTAGGTGTGTCGCTTTCTATCCGTCCATCCACCTGTCCATCTAATCTATCTAATGTACTTCTCCGTCTAGCGATCTATCTATGAATCGATCTATGTACCTACCTGTCTATCTATCTATCTATCTATCTATCTATCTATCTATCTATCCGTCTATCCATCTATCTATCTATCTATCTATCTATCTAAGTATTTATCCATCTAGTTATCTGTGTAATTTTCTATCGATCTATCGCCCTGTCGATCTACCAATTTATCGCCACAGCGGCTCAAACAAAAGGTCCGAGACCATCAATTTTGATCACTCTTGGCTTGCAAGCGTGCTTCGCGCCGCAGCGGTGTCCACTTGAATGTGCTTCGCGCCACAGCGGCGTGCACTTCTTCGACATCGGATTGTCAAAAAGTGCTCCGAGACCGTCCGATTTTTTTAACGCTTTTGCCTTGCGAACGTGAACAGCGTGCACTTTTTCAACATCGCAGCTTCCAAAAGTGCTCTGAACGTGGTGTGCTTTGCGCATTTTGAACTCCAAATGTGCTTTGCGTCACGACGGCGTGCGCTTTTTCGACGTCCCCACCGCCAAAACTGGCTCGGACGCGAAGTGTTTTGAGCATTTTGAATCCCAAATCTGATTCGCACCACAGTGGCATTCACTTTTCAAAGTCTCAACTGTTCTCAACTTCCAAAACTGCTTCGACAATGAGGTGCTTTTAGCATTTTGACTGGAAAATCTGCGTAGCACCACAGCGGCGTGCAATTCTTCATCCCGCATCTGGCCAGATGGCTCCGCACCCGCCGCTTTAGCGAGCCTACTTTTCGACCCTCCGGAGCCATAAAACATGGGAAAAACACAGTGTTTCGCGACCTTTTTTACCTTTTCGCGCACACTGATCTTCTTTTTTCTGCTTTCTCTTCTCTGCCTCTTCCCACCTTTGCTTTTCCATCTGTCCATACCATCGGAACATGTCGGAACTTTGATTTCCAAACTTCCTCCGATTACGCACAAAGGCTTTTACACACGGAAGCCTGCGCGCCATACACGGATAAGTTATGATAAGTTCTTATCCAACAAGGAGCTTTTACACAGAGAAGCCTTGCCACAAAGAAGCCTTTTAATAGAGAAACTTTGACAGAGAGGAGCCTTTACACAGAGCAGCATTTACACACAGAAGCTTTTACACACAGAAGTCTTTACGCACAGAAGCTTTTATCTACAGCAGCTTTATTCACAGGACTTTTTGCACTTACACAGAAGCTTCTACACGGAGAAGCCTTCACACAGAGAAGCATGTACTCACTGAAGCATTTACGCAGAGAAGCCTTTATACACAGAAGCTTTTACACGGAGAAACTTTTACACAGAAGCTTTTATATACGCGAGACTTTTTCTCAGAGCAGCCTTTACACAGAGCAGTATTTACACACAGAAGCTTTTACACGGGAAAGCTCTTACACACAGAAACTCTTACACGCAAAAGCCTTTCCACAGGGCAGCTTTTGCACAGGAGCTTTTGCACACAGAAACCTTTACGGACAGAAGCTTTTGCACAAAGCAGTTTTTATTCACAGATGCTTTTACACACAGATGCTTTTAGGCACAGAAACTTTATTTCCAAACAAAGGCTTTTACGCAGAAAACACTTTTACACGGAGAAGCCTATACACAGAGCAGCTTTTTACACACAAAAGCATTTACACAGAGAAGCCTTTACACAAAGAAGCTGCTTTTCACTGAGAAGCTTCTGCACACAGAGCAGCTTTTACACACAAAAGCTTCTACACAAACAAGCATTCACCCAGAGAAGATTTCGCACAGAAAAACCTATACACAGAGAAGCCTGTATACACACAGCGTTTGCACGGAAAAGCTTTGGCACAGAAAAGCTTATACACACAGAAGCCTTGACACACAGGAGCTTTTCCACACAGACGAGTTTACACACAGACCACTGTACACATAGACGCTTCTACACACAAACACACACACACAGAAGCCTTTTACACGCAGAAGCTTTACACAGAAAAACTTTGTCACAGAAAAACTTTTGCACACAGAAGCTTTTACACCACATAGACGCCCTTACAGAAGCTTTTGCACAGAAGCTTTAAAAGCTAAGCCTTTGCACAAAGCAGTTTTTTTACACACAGAAGCATCTACACCCAGAAGCCTTTACACGCAGAAACTTTTTCACAAAGAAGCTTTTACAGGCGGAACCTTTACGCAGAGCAGCCTTTACACATAGAAGCTTTTCACAGAGAAGCTCTTACGCAGAGACGATTCTACACAGAATAGCTTTGACACGGAAAGGCTTTTGCAGCCAGAAGCATTTACACACAGAAGCTTTTGCGCAGAAATTTCCGCAGAGAACCTTTTCAACGCAGAAGCTTTTACATAGGACAGCCATGTTCCAACCCATTTCCCCACTCCATTCCGTTGCGCCCGCACCGTTCGCGCACGTCCGCGCATCCAGGGTTCTCTCCCTACCCATTTCCATCCATGCGGCCGGACAGTCCGCACACGTCCGCGCATCCACACTCGCTCATGCCCACCGGGCGCTTCTCCCCACCCACTTCCATCCATTCCCTTTCGCCTGCACCGTCCGCATGCGTCCGCGCATCCACGCTCGCTGGCCCTTCTCCCAATCCATTTCCATCCATTTCCTTGCGCCCACACCGTCTGCGCACATTGCGCAAATCAGCTCGCTTCCCACACGGTTCACAGACTAAACGAGAACCCAAGCATCGAAGATGCTTTTGGGAACAAAAAGACAACATATACCCTGGTAGCCTAAACCCTTAAAATTTATCTAAGGTTGGATATCCTATGCTCCCCACACTCCCAAATGATGCTCTCACTCCGCTCCAGAATCTTTTTCTCTCGATGGGATCGGCTGTCGGCTTCTTGTGACTTACGACCCTGACACTTTCCTTTGGGCGGGAAGGGTTGGGAGAAAAAGGACACGGGGGATAGAGTGGATTGGGTCTTGACCCAAAATGGCACCGTGTGGGACTCGCTGAAGGACATCCACTTTAGTACCTACGAACCAATGATGCTCTCACTCCGCTCCAGCATCTTTTTCTCTCGATGGGATCGGCTGTCGCCTTCTTGTGACTTACGGCCCTCAGTCATCTCAACTCATTGAGCGTGACGAGTTGCAGACCGGATGCCGTGCCACTCACCCCAAGGGAGTCAGGGAAGGGTTTCCCTACGTTGTAGTGGCTTCCCTTTCTTCCCTACGTGGGTGTTGAGGGTGTCACTGAAACTGCGCAAGCGGGAGCGCAGCGCCGATCCCCATTAAAGAAAAAGCAGGTGAAACTTTTCGATTTGGAAAGATGGCCTGTACACACTGATGCGGCCAAGCGTCCAAAGGGCTATTATCGAATCGACTGAGCCCATCGGCCAAGTTGCTTTTGGATTCGACTCGTTCGATGTAGATGTCAATGCCGTATTGTGCTGCAGTGATCCAATAGTCTCCGATCAAAGGACTTGACTCAGTTTTACTGGAGTAGCCTCTGACCAGGTTGGATGCTGCACTATTGTTGTCGATGAAGTGTATGACCTGTTGATGCTGTAGTAAGTGGCTCCAGGTATGCAGCGCCGTTGGGGCGGCTAGCGTCTCCAATGGAGTCATATAGTTGGATTTACACATCCAAGTCTGTACGAGCTCTGCTGGTGGTTCAGCAGAATAAACAAGCATATGAAACTTAGGTTGTTGTTGAATCAGGACCCCTCCCAGGCCATACCTTGGGTCGCGGCCTGGGACATCTGAGGCGTCGGTGTACAACAAAGCGGGAGGGCCTCTATCAAAAAGATAGCAGGGTCGATTTGGTGAAACCTGTACTATGTGTCGCATGAGTTTGATGGAGAGAATGATGAGGGGAGTGAAGGTTGTAGTGGATGTAGAGGAGTACTGCCTCTCCCTTAGGGCGGCCGTACAAAACCTCCCTAACTTACCGAAAAGGGTACTGCACAAAAAGCCAAATTTTCCCAGGAGGCTAGCGGCCACGCTTGGGGGCAGTGACCCTTTGTCAAGAATGGACGAGACGATGGTGGCAAAGTTTCTAACCCGCAGGGGTTTCGGTTCAACTCTCAGGATCCTCTCATCGAGCAATGACCGTGTGTTGAATGCCACTCCAAACACGTGCGTGACTTCGGCTGGCACTTGTGATTTGTCCGGGTCCAGCTCAAAGCCTAAAACACTGAAGGCTTGTTGTATACAAAACATGCTGACCCTGTCACATTGTGGGCGATCAACGTAATAAAAATCATCGAAGAAATGATCCATCATGACTTTGAACGCCCTCACTACGAGGCGACTCAACCACTCTGCCACCCTGTAAAAATTGGGGACTGAGTGTCCCGCTCCGAAAGGTTGCCCATAAATTTCGTACAGTTTGGCGACTCCGGCATGAGGGTCCCAAATGGCGGTGATGGCCAATGAGGTCTGGCTGTCCACCAGTGGGATCTGCCTGTAGGCTTGCCGCATGTCCTCTGTTCCTATATTCAGCTTGGTATGCAGGCAACTGTGCATACCTCTGATCATCACAATCAGATAATCCACCATTGACATGGGAATCTTCTGCTTGCGGTGAGCCGCCAGGTTGGTGAAGCCGGCCGAGTGGTCATCAATGCGTCTGTACTTTGGCGCGTTGTGGTCATCGATCCCCTGCTCCAAACCGAAGCTTGGGATAACGGATAACGTTGTAATACGCTCCATGCCGCTTGACCAACTCCTCATGACCAAAAGGACCGCCCATGGTGCCCTGGGCCACTTCCTTATTGGTTTTCTTGAGAATGGCCTCAGCTTGAGACACACTACTCCGTTTGGCCATAAATTCTACCCTTCTCAGAGCACTCTGGCGCCTCCGCTGAGCGGAAGCCAGCAGCTCTGCGAGGCTGATGGCAGCTGGGACATCGTAGTTCTCGAAGAAAGGTGATTCCAAGGCGGATCCCACTATTGGCATCCCGGTAAGACACAGCTGGGGTACCGCCCGGTCCTCCAGCCCGTGCCTTTTTCCGAGAATCTCCATAAGGGCAGTGCGAAGCTTCCTACCCAACCTTCGGGCGTTCTGGCTTGCCCCTCTGTCATGCTCTTGTTGCATCGACTTGATGTCCAAGCTACCAGAAAGCTGTCTCCAGTCTGCTAGGACTTTCAGTCGAAGTTCATTCATATCCTTCCCACTCAGGACCTGGGCCTCCAGAGCTTTTCTATGGTCCTCTTTCAAGGACTCCATTGTGTTGAAAGGGTGTGGGAGCCTCAGCGCTTTCTCCAGATGCTCTCGTATTGAATTGAGGCCATCCGGTATAAGCTGCTGGCGTTTCCCGTAGCTGGGCTGCTTTCCCGCTTCCAGGGTTGTGACCCTGTTCACCAGAGACTCAGGTGCTATCACCTGTTCCGGTGTCAGGGGGCGTCCAGCCGGCGATACCTCAGAAGCTTCTGGACAAGAAGGGTCTGCGCTCAGGACCTGTGATAGTCGCTGCAGTTCCACCTTCAAACCTTTATCGGTTTGAACCCTGGAACCTCTCAGCGGTTCTCCTATCTCCTCGCAAACCGCCCGACTCAGCGGAGCGTTTGGTCCAGAGAAAACCTCTACAAACTTTCCACTTGAGCCGAGTAAAGACTTGGCACATGACGCATAAGCTCTGCAGAACCCTATTGGGTATTCCCTCTCGTCCCCTGTAGTGAATTGCAACACTTTACCCCCGGAGGTCGTGGGTCTCCACTTCAAGTGTTTCAAGTTTGTGCGATTGCAAATGGTTCTCCCCTGACAAACTTTGGCAAGAATATCAAAACAAGGATTGTTGTAAATAAGCAACTGATTCTTTCTCCGACTACCTTCAAACATACAAGTGTTATAATACAGCACCTTCACTCCTTTCAAGCTGAGCAGCCTCTTCCAAGACGGGAGGAACTGCGCCAAACTCCTGGCCGGGTGTTCCAACGTGAAATACCTCCCACTCAAATGCGCTTCTGCGCACTTGTCCGCTGAAAGATTTGCCATGTGAGTGTCATCGTGTAGTTTCTTTTGGGACTTACCACCCATCCGAGACAACTCTGAAGGGATCCCTTCCGGGAATTGCTCGTCCCTAACAGGTCTTGGCGGGTCCTTTACCCCTGGAATAGGGATTTCCCTCGCTCTAGAGAAGGTGGCACAATTTGGGGCGAAATGTTCCAAATCAGCATCCTTCAATTCACAGTTAAGGGATTCCCTATGTTTGAAAATACACCTACCCCTAAGGATGTCCCAGGGCTCCGAGACTCTCCCTACAGGTTTAATATCAAGTTTGTCTGATAAAGAGGATTCCTCTGTTGCGGTCTGAACGGCTGAGGGCCTTTTCATCGGATCCGCAAGCCTCGATGAACGGCCCAGTCCCTATTCGTCAGCAGCTTTTGCCGCCGGCTTCCCGGGCTTCCCCTTACTACCGCCTTTGGCCTTCTCTTGGGCGCGGAGCTGTCTCCTGTACCCTTCCGGCATCTTGCACAATGGCTCATGCCTCTTTCCGCACATCAGGCACTTCACCTTCTTCTTTTTCTTCGGCGGCTCCTGAGGGCGACGTCGAGGTAGTGGTGAAGGCTCTTGATCTCCACTCTCCTCTCTGGGCCTCTTCTTTGATCCACTGCCCTTTTTTTCGACTCCTTGATCCGGCAAATTGTGGATGGCCGGGTCGAGTAATCTCCAGATGTTCAGCTGTTCATTCTCTAAATGGTAGTTGATGCCCCCACCCAGTGTTCCCACCTCACGGGCTAGCCATCGAAGTAGTTCTTGGTGGAGGGTTCGGTCAAATCTTCTGATTTCCTGGATGGTAGGGGATCTCATACCCTCTGGAGGGACTGCCAGGGCTGCGCCTATGTAGCGGTCATTGAGGGTTCGGTACGTCTGGTACTTCCCCACCTCGAGCATTTCCATAGCTCTTGTTCGGGTCTCCAACGGCTTCCGCATAGTTTCCATGTCCGTCGTCTGATCCGCCGGCGTCTCCGTGACGTCCTTCTCTTTGAGGGTGAGGCGCTTGTCGCTTCCCATAACGACCTCGCCTCTCGCTTTCGGCATCGTTCCTGCCCTCTCCATTCTTCGCTCTTCATCAAGAGTCAAGTAAGCTTCCCAAGGTACGTACTCGAAAGACGCTCCCGGGCCCACTAGACTCCTGGCTAAGCGAGTCAGGGCGAACAATGCAGGCCGCTCAGTGTCAGACACCGGCCGGGCCATTCCTCGACCAACAGCTGCCGTCTCCATGGCTACGGAAGAAGGCAACCCTACTTTCACCCGAGCTGCGTCATCTCCTGCTGCCAGCTTCTCCACCTCGGCTTTGCAGAGTTCTTTGGCCAGGTACCAAAGCTTCCGCAATGCAGCCGCATCATCGGACGTCTTGAACGTCTGCCATGCGACCGCGGGCGCGCGGTTGAAAACTATCAACCCCTGCGTCGGGTCGTTGTAACCAGCTTGAGGACATATCGTATCCCTTAAGAACTCCTCCAAGTTCTCTTTTGAGTGAACTCTGAGGGCAAAGGACTCATACGAATAGATCCCCAAGGATGACAACACCAAGTAGTCGGACTCTGCGACCCCGAATTGGGCAGCAGACTTTTGGAACGCAGCTGCAATACTCGCCTGCGACAGGGCAGTCATCTCAGGCGGACCCGTTCTTTCGGGAACTTGGCGACCAAAGGAGGCTGCGGCGTTAATGCAGTTCCTTCTTGCTGCCTATCGGCAACGGTCCCAAGATTACCCCGGAAACTCCCCAAGGAAAGACATCACCCTCCTATGGGGGAAAACTCGTAGTTGCGGAAATGCTCACAACCACGTCTGCTCAACTCGTGCTCTCCAACCAGGCATTTTTTCCCCGTCGGAAGTCCACGGACGCTCAGGAACTTGCCCCCTCCCGCTTGGGGCGTGCAGAGTGGAAGCCGCAGAAATGGTCAGTATGACCCTGTCCGGTGCAGTGGCCTTCTTACTTAGGAACATATGGCTACATATCTCTTCGCAGGCTCCCTCAGTACCCGGACTGCACCTCCGACATAGTTTTGTGGCCGGATCCAAAGGGTCTTCCGCTTTCAGCAATTCAAAGCTGCCGGATGCCCCGCACTTCGGGATGGCTTGGGTGACTTGGAACTCCTCCAAGCTTGCTGCCGAAGGGAGATGCACCTTCGGTTTCCTCCCCAAGGCTTTGGCTAATACCCAGTAAGGCGTCAGCCCTTCTGAGTCTGCGTCATCCATCTCGTGCTCCGGATCTGCCAGGGTCTCTTTTTCTTCTTCCTGCCTGGCCTTGGCGACTTCTCCTTCAGAGGCAGTGCTGGTTGGATCATAGCCTGGCGATTCTTGCTCCACCTCCTCGAGGTAATTCTCCACGGAATCACGACCATCCAAGCTGGCTTTCTCTTTTTCCAGAACCTCTCGGGACACCTTCCCGTCTTTGAAGGCTGGATCCAGGAAGTCCTTGGTCAGCTTGTTCAGGTCAGCTCCCTCAAAGAAATCAGCCGCCATGGCTCTAGCGCGCCGGGCCTCATCAGCCTTCTGATACCCCTGGTCTTTCCCAGGGCCTATTGGCTCTCCAACCAAACGGACCAGATCCCCCCCACTGCGGAGATACTCCAGACACTTCTCCTGAGAACCAAGGACGAGAACTTAGGATTCTCTCAGGTAAGTGTCCGGCATGGTCTCTGTCTGGCTCTTCCAGTTCCCTTGCCACCGGACCACTAGTCGGGAGAGTTTCAAGTGTTGCATGACACTGGAAAGCGTCGCCTTCGCTCCGTGCCACCTCAACACTTCTATCTCCTCTCGACTCATGCCCACTGGACTGTTCTCTTGTGCCAACTTGTCTTATGAACTTTTGACCAAAGATACATCCCTGTCCAATTTGGCCGGCGAAGCCTCTCCGGTCGAGTGTTTACCAGTGTGGTCATCACTCTTCCAGGTGGCACCATGGCTCTCCAGCAGCAATGACATCAACTCTGGCAGCAGGCGTCGTTTGCGGGATCTACACCCTTTAAGGATGCCACCCACAGCCTGGCCCCGCTCTTTCCTCTAAGAGCTCTGGACCGTAGGCCGATGACTTTCGCCTCACCCGGTCGCCTGACCCATTCGCATGCTGATAACGGCGTATTCAACAGATCGTCATATCTTGTTGACGCCTGCACGCAGAGGCGCAGCTTCCCGCAGGCCACCCTCTCTGGTTTGCTCAGAAAGGGGTCACAGACGCACCTTTCCAGAGCCGCAAGAGTGGCTTTCAAGAAACCCGGTGCCCTGCTTGTTGGAGCTGCCCTTGTCTTGGCGAAACTGAGAGCCAACCTGCGGGCCCGGTTCCAACAGCCTCCTGCCATCTGGAATCCGAAGGCCCCTGCAAAGAAATCTACAGCGTAGAGGAAGCTTCTCGGAGTGAGGTATCCTACCTGTTTCTGCATGAGATGTTCGACAAACTCCAACACCCCAAACTTGGAATCCAAGGATTCTGCCGAGTCTAAATCATCCCTGCCCGACCTCCAGTCAAAGTATCTGGTCATCAGGCGGGTGTAGTTCAACCCGGTAGACGCTCGGTTTGGACGTGTGAGAAGTCGAAATCTGTCTTTGTCGAAGTTCTTCCCTTGCTCCACCAAGGGCTGTATCTCCATCTCGACCTTGACTTTTTTGAACTGGTCGTAGATCTGGAGGCACTCCTTGTGGAACCGACTCATCTCTTTTGCTTCCATCGCCGCCATTGATTGGGGGACGTCTGAGTCTCTTCGCCTTCTTCTCTCCCTAGGCGGTTTCTCGTCTGGGGGAGGCGGAGGTGGCGGCGTAGCCGGTTTTTCGAAGATCACCTCTCTCCCCTTATCCATGCGCTCCTCCCCCGGCCGAGTTTCCTCCTTCCGAGGCTGACGCATGTTAGGAGGCGGATTGGCCTTCTTAACGAACGGAGTCCTTTCAGACCCAGCTGAAGACCTTGGAACACCTGACGCAGCTCCCCCTCCCGGGTTCTCCGCAGGCGCGCTCTTGTTGCTAGCACGTGCACTCGATGCCCAGGGCGGGAGCCTGTCGAACCTTAGACAATGAAGCCAAAATAGCACGTTGCTTGTTGACCTCTTTCTCCCAGCCTTCCTCATCGGAGAACACATCATCAGGGATTCTATCACGTGAGCGGTCTCTGGGCGTCACCTGCTGCCAAGAACCTTCAGAGATGCTCCGAGTAAGACTACCCCTACTCATCTGGGACATATCCAAGATGTGAGGGCCCTCACTCCCGTCTTATCTCAGCAGCCAATGCGTTTGGGTCACAGCGGGCCTCCAACATGGCAGCTATCTCAAAACGGGCAGCCCAGGCTCCAGCCGCGGCAATCCCTGACGTGCGCCCCAACGACAAAGAAGCTGGCCTCCTCTCGGGTCTTGACTTTGTGTCCAGTCCCGGTGCCCTTCGATGTTCTCGAAAGTCGCTCCTTGATCTGCTGTCTCTCCCTCTACCCCCTCGTGAGTCCCTATCGGCATCACGGCGGGCAGGTGGTGGAGCTGCAGGCCGGCTCCACCCACTCGGTGGCTGGTTGGACTCAGACATCCTCCTGGGTGGCAGGCTTGGCTCTGCAGGCCTTCTCCACCCAGGTGTCTGGTACCGACCCCTGTCAAGAGAGACCTATTGTCGCGCCTATCCCTCTCTCTAGACCTTCCTCTCCCTCCCCGATCCATTTCCCTTCGATGTAGTGGAGAAAAAGGACACGGGGGATAGAGTGGATTGGGTCTTGACCCAAAATGGCACCGTGTGGGACTCGCTGAAGGACATCCACTTTAGTACCTACGAACCCCCCCTCGAATTTGCAGCAAAACCTCGGGTTCATTGGCGAAATATCGTGTTTCTCCCGAAAACCGCGGGATTTGAACCAAATATGAGAACAAGACTGTGTTTTGCAAAAAAAGAAGGATTTTGGATGATTTTGGTCGAAAATGGGCCATGACGGTAAACATACAAGAAAGTATAAGCCAAGAATATAAAAGATAACGCTGGCACACCGTAGAGTCTGAAGCATGCATCCTGGTTTTTACCCGGGTAATATGTCTTCCAGTGGATGTCATTGTCATGTTGATGTCTTGGCCCGGCCTCGCGGTCTTTACTGCCTTCATGGCCTTGACAGCCTTCACGGCCTTCACCGCTTTCACGGTCTTCACCGGCTTCGTTTTCTTCACCTTTGGCTTCGCTTCAACTTTTGCACCTTTGGCTTTTACATCTTTCATCAACTTTCCCTCAGCACTCTTCGCACATCTTTGCGCTACTATGCCAGAACCGGGCTTGGTGAAAAAAAGGTCAGAGGATGTCGGAGGTTGTTGGCGCTCATGGTGCTGATCACCAATGACGTCGAAGGCCCTAAGCATGATATACCACTTCATGACTTGTCATCAAGCGTTCTCGAGTGATGGTCATTCATGGTCATTCAATGTTATGACCAACGGCTTCTCATGTAATCAACGCGACAAAAGAGCACAGAGAAACATGGACAAAGAGTCGCCTCTGCCAATGAAAATGACATCAAAGCGCGGCTTTGAAGATTTTGAAGTTGAAGCTGAAACCAGTTTGAAACTACCCTTCGTCGCACCGTGATCTCAGGACCGCGCCGATTTTGCTGCTGGCTTGGCCTTCGAAGTAAAATCGGGACGCGCATGGGAGGAGCCACTTCGAGGACTTCTAGTGATTCTAGTGAAATGAGGACGTTGCAAAAAAAAACGGCTCCGACAGCAAATTCTATCAAGACGTTTGCAATCAGCAAGACTTCGCAGGTGCCTTTGAAGTTTTTACCTTCTCCTTCGGACACAAAACGCCGACATAAATTGCAGAAAACAAATTCTTTAGCAAAGCGAAACTGATTCATGAATGCATGTACCTGCACCAGTGACATGCTGTGATACGAGTTGGGATAGGAAACACTTCTCAGCCCTCCTTAGATGCTTGAATTGCAAGGATCCCTCAAGCACAAAGTAACACAGTGACTCAGTACAATACAGTAAGTACATCTGTTGCTCGAACTAAATTCCGTGTGGTCGCTTTCTGTGCTGACATGTGCCTTGGGCATCCTTGGGCGCCAGAAAGAGTCCATGAACATCCATGCGTTTACAGAAAGCATCCATCTATGATCCATCTCTAGATCCATAATGATCCATAATGATCCATAATGGTCCATAATGATCCATACACCAATTTGATCCAATTTACTCCATGCGCTGGCGGGGTTACTCCATGCGATGGCGGGGAAATGCGCCAGTCAGGTCGCCTTGAACTTCAATGGGCTCAATGGTTCAGAGAGCATCAGCATTCGTTCCACCAAATTCTCCTTTGAACCTGAAGCGAGAGGCAACAATGGAGTAGACATGGAGCAAAGAAATACAGCACAAGAAACAAAATAAAGCAATCAGCAAATTCAAACGCGCATGCTCAAAAGTTCATGTTGTAAAACACCAGCAAGACCATTTGAGGCTAATTGTGGCACCTGAATTGGTTCTATATGTTCTAAATAATTCGCAACCATATGCAATCTTTCCCGGTGATGCTGCAGTTGAAAGGACGTCAGTGGTTGCTGGCCCCTTCGCCTGCCTGTAGTGACAACGCCCTGGGATTGCAAATGCTTCTTCAATGCTGAAACGGACCATTGGAAGCACTCCTTCGGCAGCAAGAGCATGTTTGCCCATTTTTTTACCTTCTATCATGCACACCTTTTGGTTTTAGTATGTCAGTGCTGTCATGATCTAGGATGATCTAGGATGATCTAGGATGATCTAGGTTGCCATTGACTTCTGATTGCTGCGACACAGCGCGTTTTTGGCGAGATCAGTCAAGCAATGTCACGCAGCTGTCCTCTGCGGAGAACATGGCGACTATACGGCAACTATACCAATTGTTCACTTGGTGCACTTTGGTGCATTGCGAATACAGCGGAGGCGTATTGCAAGAAGCGTCAAAGCCAGCGGGTGCCTAGGTTCTGCTCCTAGAATCTCCTAGTTGTGATGCTGGAAATTGGCTTTCCTATTCTCTCCACAACCCTTGCCGTGTACTGGAGCATCCAGCCAAAATGGCTTTGGTTGAGTAAATCCCAGAGGCTATTGCGAAAGGTCAAGGCCGCTAAAATTTGCCAATGGATCTTCAGCAATTTCATGGAGCTCCCTAAGTCTGGCCTTCTTCGAAAGCAGTGGTCAAAGATTTCCTGACCGTGACAGGTGAGCAGCCACATCCAAGCTTTTTTCTAGCACATCCAGCACCCACTACATCTCACTACGTTCCACCAGAAGTTTTTCCTTGAAAATTGACCAGCTATGAACAGCTCAAGTGCGACTCAAGAGTTCAGAGTAACTTAATTATAAGAGTGCGACCAGCCTGGCTTTGGCTTTGGGCATCAGGAAGGCTGCGCGCAAAATCCGCTCCCCAATTTGCCAAGAGGCTCCCTATACTGGCATTCTCCTCTGTGGTTTACGTCTTCTCTTCACTAATTACCGTTCTTTTGGGCCAAGATCACATTGTGACCAGCTTGACAGTGAAGACGAATCAAGCAAAATCAAGTAAAAACTGCATTCCCAGCACGCCCTGAAAAATGCCCCCTTCACGAAGTTAGCCATGTGGAGCGCTTTAGTTCTCTTCCCGTGTATGATGGCAAAACCGTATCTTGGTGAGCAGCCGGGCCGGGTAGGACTTCTGCCCATTGAAGCACGGCACGCCAAATCGAGTGAAGGCTAGGGCTAAAGTGGCCAAAGGCCAAAGGCTTTAAATTCGGAAGAAAGTTGTGACATGTTCAGCTTCTTTCAGCTGCTTTCAGCTGCTTTCAGCTGCTCTCAACCTACACTTTCTCTATACAAACGTCGAAAGTGCAGGTGACAAAGCAATGGCTCGGACAGTGGCTGCAAGCTACTGGGTGCTCGAAGCACTAGGACAGACCTGGACAGAGAAACATGTTTCTTTCTGGCCGACGTGGCCCAGTTGCAGACATGAAAATTCATCTTTGACTCCCGTCCTTCGCCAGTCCTAACAGATTGAAAAGCTGCTTGCTGACCTCAGACATGGCAAGATGCCCTTCTTGAAATTGGATGAAATTGGCACATCGAGTATGGAGCCTGCATCTAGATAGTGGACCACCTCTGCAAACAGGTTTACCGAAATTAACCTTGACCGTACGATGAAAGACCTTCATTGCGGTCTGATACAATAGCACTATGCTCCAAGATGATTGCAGCACTGCACTGCATCGGACTGAGAGTTATCTTAGAACTCCACCAGCCATCTTGGTCATCTTGCTGTTAAGTAGCTGAGCCTTTGCTGGAGATCGGTTGATGAGTTCGTCGCAACTCTCACCTGTCGAAGGATGGCCAGAACCAATGCCTTCTGTCTGTTCTCGCTCAGAACTCAGAAAGCAAAGGAGTCCGGAATCTGGAGTTCTGGGCTTGCCTGAATAGATTTCTTTACCATCCTGTCGCAGAGAGAACATTTCGACCACACGCTCAAGACATGGCGCAAGGACACGACAAACATATTGAAAGTTACAGAAAAGGTAGAGTAAAGTAAGCCCAAAAGTGAATAATTGAATGACTGACTAAACAGGACACACACACACACACACACGTGTATCTATGCATGTATGGATGAGTGCATGGATGGATGCATGGGTGGGTGGCTGGGTGGCTGGATGGGTGGATGGGTGGATGCATGGATACATAGATGCATGGATGTGTGGATGCATTGTTGCAGGGGTGCATGGTTGTATGGAAGGATGGACGTATGGAATGATGGATGGATGGATGGACGGACGGATGGGTGAATGCATGCATGTATGTAGGCAAGTAGGTATGTAAAAAAATGCATATTCACCTAATTTCACACACACACACACATACACTCACAGAGAGAGAGAGAGATATATATATATAATACATACACACCTGACGTATATCTATTCCAGTCTGTCTACATGTATATCAACCCATTTGATCCTGTTTATGTTTATTTGCGCGCGTGCACGGAGAAACTGCAACAAAGGTGAAAACCATGAAAAAACACTGCTGAAGCGGAATCTGTGTGACAAATCATTTGCATAACATACAGGACTACACTAGGAGACTTGATGGAGGTGAGAATTCTGCCTTAACATGTTGCCAACACGTCGCACAACAAACCGACCCAGAAAAAAAATTACAGACAGAAAACACATGAAAACATCAAAAAACACAGAAAACAACAGTTTCTTAAGATGATAGGCTGCTAGATGCTGCTGGATGCTGCTGGATGCTGCTGGATGCTGCTGTGCCAAAAAAAGGTCAACTTTTTGGCCTTTTTGGAGCGCTCGACAGTGACAGTAGCCGCGATGGCCTACACGGCAATGGGATTGGTGAAACGGCGCGTAGTTTCACTCAAACGGGCGGGCATGTAATGTGCAATATATGTAATACATACTATGCATTATTATGTCACTAACTTTCAATAATATGTAGTGGCTCAGGAAGCTCAGGGTGTATTCTCATCCCTTATCACATCTTATCACATCTGGTCAGACCTTTGAAGTGCACAGCAGGCCTGAAACATCCTGAAACTACAAACACGGCAGGTCAGAAGTTTCATCACAGCTCAAAGAGCATATCGAATCTCTAGAAAACGTGACGCGGCCGAAAAGTCGTTTTGCTTGTTGCCGCATGGTTGCCCAATCCTCCGCCATGCGGCCATGCAAGTCTGTGCTCGGGTGAAAGAGGTCTGTCCTTGGCACAACACTGCCAGAAAATCTAACTGGTGAGAATAGAAGCTATGCTGGAATCTATCACAAGCTTGCTGCTAGCTACCAACCCCCACAAACTGAACAGGCTGATTAAACATTTGTCTATTTCCACACTCATCAGCTCTTGTATTTACATAACAATGGCGTTGATATTTTCATTTTGAATGCATCTCAGCACGTCTTGGCAACAATTTGGAGACAATTGAAATTCTATGAAGTTCTTACTGGTTGTGATTTCCAGTAAAATCTCTTGGGGTTTGCTTCTTGCATGGCTGCCACTGGGGCAAAAACACGAAGAGGCCACAGCGAGCACAAATATTCCCAAAAGGCCCAACCTCAATTTAAAACCAACGCAAAGTTCAACGTAAAGTCACTCAAATCACTCAAGTCATTCAAGCTTGTCAAGACTTGACCCAAGTGATAGTGCAGCTTCAGCATTCCCATTCCCATTTTTCATCTAAGGCGGTGCCTCAGTTTATGCAGGTGCATCGTGGTTCAAAGCGCTCTGAAGACCATGTACGTCATGCATGGAAGTACGAGTAGAAGCTTGCTAGTGCCAAAAGCTGCTTCTGATCTAAATTCCCTCTCTTGAGAAATTGCTTGATTGTCTATGTCTTGCCAACTTTATGTCGTTCAGGTTCTGTCAGCCTCTGTGGGTGCCAAGCCAAGCAATTGAGAAGTTCAGCTTCTCGAACATGCCCAATTTGAACGTCCTTCCCTGAAGCTGGCAATGTCTGATCGACAGGCTCCATGCATGTGCCTTTAAGACTCGAAGTTTCTATTCTAGTTATATGACTTTCGGTTAGCACTTCAGAAAAATTGTTCACCTTGTCTCGACCAATGACGCTTCCAATCTGTCAGTGCTTTCACTCAGCATGCGCAGAAGTGAGAAGAGCCTTTCTCTGCTGAGCTTTCTCGCACATCCTGCCATCACAGCACCGGGCAATGAAGGACAGCACGCTGTTCCGCCTTGAAAAGATATGAAAAGTCTGGTTGACATTGTTTTAAAATATGGCCCAGCATGTTCACGTTGGACCTGTTAACACCAAGTATGCCGACGCTACTGTGGCCTGACATGGTGAAGACCTGTGTTTTCTGAATGTCGTCGGGGAGTGAGTTCGGAAAATCTGGTATGAACCAATGTCAAAGCCTCAAGAAGGTTTCCGGTGGACACGACTACAATAAACCAACTGGATTTTTAAAGTGCAAGAATTATATTGAATTATATATATATATACGTACAACAAGGCATCCTCAAAAATCAAGTCCCGACAAGACAAGGGACCCAAACCTTTTAAGGTGACATATTATACAGAGCCGTTGGGTGAACCTGGGAACTACCTGCAGGCCCAAAACTGTAATGATAAATTGGCACTTTGAAATTTGCATCCTGGCTTCTGGCTTCCACGCGAGTGATTTCCTTGGGCCTTTTCAACAGTGTTGCGGTTCTCTTTTTGCAGGGGTTCCTAGGAATTTGTAGGGTTGAGTCTGTGTTGCAAGGTCTTCTCAAATTCATCGAAGCGGAAGATGTCTGGTCTGATCTGACATGTGCAGCATGCGTAAGTATGCCTGAATGCTCTAAGACTCTAGGATAACAGGGCCAGCCATTGCAAGACACACACACGCATGCACACACAAAGACATCAAACATAACCAAGAAAAAAATCCTCCTGTGAATTCCCTAGGGAACCTGGGGGCCCCCACTTTGTAACCACATTCTAAGTCTTGGGTCCCCATTGGGCTCTACAAAATTGAAATAGGCATCAAAAATTTGGCGAGGTGTTTTTCCCAACATAGGGCTCTACAAAGTTAGGATTCATTTATGTTGCAAACAAATGGCCAAATTCTAATATATGGAGTCCCAAGAAATTCCATCAAATGAAAGACAAAAATATACATGGGGTTTGATCAAAATTCCTTTTTCCGGGAACGGCCATTCTTCACGAATAAAAATGTTACTTTCGCGAAACTTTCGCGATCTCCATGTTTATCTT
>BGPT01000198.1:181749-219249 GCA_003297045.1 Symbiodinium sp. clade C Y103
TTCTTGAGACTTCAGAAAGCAACGTTAGGCAGTACCAGTGGCAGGTCCAAGGATGTGCTTCAGGGCCGTGGTATTTGGCTGTTGCGAAGCGCTACTTATAAAGAAAAAGGCTGCTAACAATGCTAGCCCTTTTACATGCGGGTCCTGGAACCTGGTACTCACAGCATCAAAAAGAAACAATCCTGCAAGGAAGTACATTGAACTATGCATCTTATGGTGAACTTATATGGTAGTTCATAGTATCCAACTTTCGCGAAACTTTCGCGAATAAAAATGTTACTTTCACGAACTCTACAAAAAACTTTCGCGAGGGTTTCCAACGTAACATGAACGGCTTTCGCAATTAAAACTCAGTACAAGGACCTTTAGATCGACTGCCACATACACAATCATACAGAAATATAGAATCAGCGCTCACATGAATGCACTAAGTTTCAATATGTTTCACTTGTGATTTCTCACAAAACCATGCAAAACATCCAGATATCTAGTCAATTATACTTCCAATATATAATATCAGAATCATTGAAAACATGTGGTCTTTCAGCTACAAAACGGCCACGGGAACAGACTGCTACAAAGTTCAAACCTACAGAACCTTGAGATGTCTACACCTTACAAACCTCAAACTGTCTCAGGCTACAGACAAACCCACTTCCACTACAGATTTCAAATGGTTATATAAAAAACTGTAATCTCATGGGGGGTTACAAAATTGAAATTAGTGCAGTATCAGAAGACTCTGGCTCTACGAAGGATTTCACTCATTAAGATTTCTACTCTTTGGCACATAAGGCCCAAAATCTTCCCTCTACAAAGCTAGGATTGATTTATGTTGAAAGAAACATAGTGAATTTAGCATCTATCTCTGACCATGAGATCCCAACTTTGTAGGGAAAAGTGCTTGTACAAAACGAGGTGTTTTTCCCAACCCGGGTTGGGAGCTTTGTATAGGTTATTGGCGGGAGGATAGAAAAAACATAAACAATGTCTTCACCTTCACTCCTTCACTGTGAAATCGGGGTGCTGGAGGGTTTCTGGCTGCATACTGTCAATAAAATGAAATAGAATTGAAACATGAAACGCTGTAGAAAATTAAAAAACATCAGAGCATCACCATCACAAAGCAAAACAGGGACAATATTGTATATTGTTGCAAAGAGAACGAATGGTCTGACTTTACGGAGGAAATTGATTTGGGTATTATATGCATTATCTTTCTACATTTCAGATGCCACAAGTTGCTTGGATAGATGCTTTAGTATGTTTTGTAGCGTGCCGGTGAGATCTCTGCCAATTCCTGAAGCATAGATTCCATTTGTTGGCTCATCCAGCGCCCCCTCCTGCGCAGGCACATGAACCGAGGACATGGGATAACATCTGAGGGTATTGGCATGGCATATCTGAGCGATGATATGTTGAATTTTGTTGAATCATGTTGCATAATACGTTGTTGTACCAGTACGACGTACGCTGTCACAGGTGAGTACTTTGGCACTTCTAGGCTGGGGTCCAAACTTGTTCACCCTTGCTAGCCGGGCCATTTGAAGCGCTGGTACCACAGAGGTAAATGGCCTCACAAAAGGGAAAATTGCAACTACAGTGAACGAGCATTACGTGCTTGTAGCTTTCATATGCTTTCACAATGAGCTTCAACGCAAACTTGTGGGGTGACTTGTCACATCTTGGTTGGCACCAGTCCTGGGAAGTACTGAGGTCCTTGCAAATCTGAGACGAGAAATTGCTCACATCCCAATTCCGCAAGTGCCTTCAGAAATGTCTGCAAGTTTGTGAGAACCTGGCGGGTGAGCAAGCAGTGAAGTTTCCAAAAGATTCAAAAAAGGCACTCAATCAAGTGACATTAAATAAGATCAAATAAGTATATGCAATTATAATCAAGTATATGATATATGATGATATATGCATACAAATAAATCGCAATACCCTGACTGCGTCTTTGCCAACCTAGCAACATCATGGTTTGGCAGTTTGAGTTGGCAGAGCATTCTCTGGAGTTTCTCAGGGGGTCCTTTTGATCGCTGCAGCATTAGCTGCTGAAAAAGCTGCGAAGAACTGTAGCAGCTTTCCACATACCATTCTGAAGCGTCTGCAGATGCTGCAGAAAGCCAGGCCCTCCATGCCCTTGAAAGCCATTCGCTGCGGCCTTCTTAAACCAGTAATCGGCTTCGTCACTAGCTCCAGCGTTTTTCAGAGCAATTCCCAGGTTGTATTGTGCCGCTCCGTGTCCTTTGCTCGCTGCAGCGCGGAACCAAGCCACAGCTACGGAAATGTTTTGCGAAGGACCTTCTAGGGAAGCCACACCCAAAGCAAATGCTGCATCTGGATGACCCTGGGTTGCTGCCTGGCGTAGCAAGTTCAAAGCTTCAGGCGTGTCGCCAAGGCCTTGCCCAAGGATGTATTGAGCATCAGGAGATCCAGCTTCAGCTGCAACCTGAAGCCAAAAGAACTCAGCTGATCGGTTTTCATTCTTCGCTGAAGCAACGGCTATCTCGTAGAAGGTTTCGCAGAAAGCAGACACTCGCGAGGCACCACTTGCAAGTGCTTTTCGTCCCCAAAATGCCGCAGCACTAAGATTTTGCGGGAGAAACTTGCCATCAATATTCATTTCTGCCAGCAAAAGCTGAGCTCTAACATGGCCTCGGTCTGATGCCTTTGAGAACCAATCTGCAGCCTCAAGGGCAGGAGAAACTTCATTCTGAGAATCAAACTTGGTCATGAATTCGGCCAACCCAGAGGTTGTGGCATTTGTTGTGGCATTTGGAGCTTCGGTATTCAGCAAGTCATGTATCAAGGCACCAGCTTGGAAGGTCGCTTCCAAATGGCCCTGCTTTGCCGCGCGTCGGTACCAAGCCAATGCGTCCAAGGCATCCAAGGAGGCGTCAAAGCTTCGCCCAGAGCCGCTGCCTGAATCTCGAAGGCCTCGAAGGCCAAGTCTGAAGGCTTCAGCGACTTTGAATTGACTTTCAGCATCTCCAGCTTCTGCAGCTGAGACTTGAGACTGCCAGAAATGCACAGCCTCCCAATGGGCGGGCAAGCCTGACACGTGAAATCCAAACGCGCTGTGAAATTCTTCAGCGCTGACCTTTGCAACAAGCTTTTCCCCGGGCAAAATGTCCCGCAGGGCTTTAATATGAAACATTCCAGAGGATTTGTGTGTATTCACGGCGTCATGCATGTGCGATCTTTCAACTTCAGCCTCGAATTTCACGGAGAAAACTACGTTGGCTTCTGTACTGACTGCACTCGCTGCCAAACTTCCAGGGAGTAGAAACGGCAAGAGCACAACATCCCACCCTGGATGCCCAAAGCACTGGGACGTCACTCCCGCTTTCTCGGCTAGCCATCGGGGGATCAGAAAGAAAGGGCTCTGAATTGTATCCCCGGCGCTGATATGTGTAGTCGTCACAATGGTCTCGCTGCAAGTGTCTGGCGCAATGGTGTCAAGACAAACACCTGGCAATTCACCTGGAAGGTTGCGTAGGTTGTGAATCTCGGTTGTGTCTGTTGGTCTTTTGTATTCGATGTGACGATCCAGAAACCAGTCTTCGCTGCCATACGAGGTGAAAAGCTCCTCACCTTCCTCGATGTCACGATCTGCAACTACTTCAATCACAGTTTCAGAAATCCTTGAAAATCTCACGTTGACCATCTCAGCCCCATGGTTCAGCATGGATGCAGCTCCAAGGAGTACAGACATCACTTTCCCGTGCTGCAGGTGGAAAGCATAATTCCAAAGAGGTGTTTGTTCAATCACTTCACGGCGGATCAGCAGTTCTTGGGTTTTTGTAATCGTTGAGCCTTTTTTGAAATGCATCCCCGCAAAAACTCCCTGCCCCACTGGCAGCTTTGAGTTGGATAGCCATATTTTGCATCGTGCCAACGTTAGCCATGGAAAAAGTGAGAAATGAAGTAGGCAGAAAAAGTGGCAGAATAGGTTCATGGTGGCTGGTGGCGCGTGGGTCCAAAGATGACCAGAAACACATGAGCTCGGAGTGATCCTGCTATGCTTCTAGGTCTCCTAACAACTCCTAATACATGCCGATGCAGCACACAATACACAAATATAATAAAATTAACGAAAACACAATTGAAGGAAGATTAAATTAAAATGAGACAACGAATCACACATGAATGAAATCATGAAATAGATTGCCAAATTATTCAGACTTATATACAGTATACTCATCATACTGGTAATACAAATTAGCACATGGTCTCAGAACGTCGTGGAGCTTTGCAAGACAACATGTCTCGGATGACCCCTGCAGGACAAATGTAGATAAATTCTCTACTCTAGAGGAGGTACTCTGGATGATCTCGCTTTACGTGAGGGACAACCACGGGGAAAAAAACCATCCAGTCTTGATTGGCCTTGACGTTCCTCATTCTTCCTGCACTTCTTCTTTGGATGAATCATGTGTCAAATCCCCCATTTCCTGTTCTCAAAGCAACCGTTTAAAACGGCTTGACCACAAAACTCGCTGGTGAGCAGTCAAACGTGATGACACATGAAGGTACTGCCCATGAATGTTGATAAAACATAACGAATTCACAAAAAAATATCATATCATCACACTGTCGCTGCGTTCTTTGCATGATGACATTAACTTGCAACTATCAGCTGGAAGCAAAGTCGAGAATTCGTCACATGTGCCACGCACTTGGGCAAGATGTATCTTGGCAGATGATGTATACATCGCAAGAGCCTCCATGGCTTTCTTGCGGAAGCCAAAAGTCACATGCCTCAGTCGAACCCAACCATGTCAATACCATTCAATACCACTACCTACACATACCCAGCTCGCACAGTACGAGTAACTTATTACAACGTCATATTCGGATCATTTCCTGCCTCCAAACCACCTCAACATATTCTGAATTCAGCTGAGCGATTCTTTCTAGATTAATCTAAACTTCCTTGGGCTCAGTTGTTGCATTTTTCATGCCTGAAACTCTCGGAAAGGTTGCCGACAAGATTTGCCAAAGCTCAGGAATGCTCAGGCGCCCTCGGGATCCAGTTGTTCCCTGGAACGAAAGGGTTATAATTCTTCTCAGCACCGATAAAGTCATTGCCTCAGTGCCGTCGCTGAGATATGCCGCAAGTTCTTCCCTGACGAATCCTGACAAGAACACTGAGGTCCCGTCCGCCAGAATGGAGAATGACAAGACCTCGATGAACTCTGAACCAAACAGAGCTGTGAGGAGCTGAGTTGCGTTGACCAGAATTCAGAACAGCCAATTGACACAAATTGATACAAATGGCTTGTCAATGATGATGAATGACATTGGCTGCACGTCCAGCACGCCAAGGGAACGACATTTGCTCCAAATATCCCGGCCTTCCAAGGACGCCTCAATACTTGATGCTACTACAACTCGGTCCCGTGGATGATGAGGATGTTGGATCATTCAGATGTTCTTGGAATCTCTGAAAAACGAAAGAAAACTGAGACATGTTCAACATATTTCAACATTGTTGGAACACGTTGAAAAAGTTGAAAGTTGTTGTAAGATGTTCCAGGAAGTGGGAGGGAACTGTGGCAAAGGGGTGGGCAAGGTCCAGGAATTAAGCTGCAGACTTTGGCGGCCTGTCCCACGTGCAATTTCTTCTGAAACTCTGCGATCAAAAGCGGTCAAGCATGCGTGTCAAAATGTCTCAAAATGTGTCAAATGCACATCAAACATTCTCGATGTGTAAATTGATGCAAATTATTCAAACAATCGGCCAGGATGGTCAGGGGCCCGCGATGCACTTTGGCGACCTGCGCCGCGGGCCCCAGGGCGCCTCCAACTGTTGCATCAGGCTCGAAGATGCAGCTTGCCCCCTCAAGCGCATCAAACATGGTGCCAAAACTTTATCCAAACATTCCCAAACATTGCCATCAATGCCCCAATGTGCCTAGCAAAGTTGCCCTCCACTCGCAGTCGAAGTTTCTCTGCAAGCCTTGGGCCGAAGACTTGGGCATTGCATCTCGCCAAATCCCAAGTACTGCCAAGTGTATCCAGGTGTGAGATGATGTGAGGATGTTATATCTGGGGATCAAGCTGGCCAGGCCAACCTGCGCAGAGCAGAATTACACTATTCGCCTGAGAAACAGCAGAAAAAGAGACGACCTGCCTTGCACCCCGGCCAAGGGGCCAGAAGTCAGGTTTGTATTGTCCTTCAAGCCACATTCGTGAGTTTTCAAGTCGAAGATGCTTCAGTCATTTCATATCATCTTGTCATGTTCCGAATTTTCCGTGGCCCTTTTCCTCACAGCCTTGACTTTAAAGGCGAGCGATTTCACTCACTTGGTAAATCCTCACAGCTCTCCATGATTTCCATTAGGCGCAAGCGCCCTAGTGACTTGATTGTAAATTCATTTCGCTCCGTGACTGCCTCGGTGGTGCCCCGCATTTCTGCCAGCTCCTTGCCATCAGCAACCTCCATTTTACCCTTTCTCATCAGTTTCATTTTTCCTACCTGATCTTTTGATTTTTGCATATTCGTCTCAGTCTTCTCAATCCTCTCCTTGCTCTTGGCAGTCTTTCTATTCATGGTTCCACTTCGAAATGCGGCCCTTGCCTCTTCTGTGGCCTCGCGATCCAGTTCAACTTCCATCTCTTTGGCTTCCTTCTCAAAGAGCGGCTTTTTGGGAATGCGCTGTGCTTCGCGCTCGGCCTTCATAAGATCAGGCAAGCGAAGTAGGTGTAGGACTGGACGTGGTGCCCGCGAAGTAAAGTTCCTACATAAATCATCGTCTGATGACTGGTCGCTGGATTGAGCCATGACGGAGGCATGACGAATAAGACCTTCATCTCCATTTGCGAATCTAACAGCCATGCAATATTCTCCAGCCTCATCTTTTCCGGCATTCTTCTCTAGGACAGTGGCACTTGCATCCTGACCATCCGGACCAGGCACCATGATATGGTCACCAGTTTCAGGACCACGGGGCAGCAGAGCAAAGTCCGGGTGAAAGGGTACGACTTTGATACCCAGCGACTCTGCCAACGCAAAGCCACTATCAAGATGCCAAGTGTAAAAAGAATGGAAATATCGAAAATCGCGATTCCAGGCCTTCACATTAGGACACACGAGCAAAGTGGTTTTTGCCCCTGCCGCTTGGTTTGTTTGGCCAGCTTGGCCTTGCGGCAGGAATTCCGCCCAAAGACCCTTAGCTTCCTGTATCAAGTCCTCAAAAACTCCTCGAGAAGTTGTGGACTTGCTGGTCACCACTCTGATACCATCAGCTTCATCTGCTGGAGATGCCCAAGGACAGAAGCCCAAACCAATCACCACGTCATCAAGCCACTTCCGAACTGGTGCCGAATGCCGGTTCTTTCCTGGAACCACAGCGGACCTGGTGAGCTGTGAGGTGATCCTTGATCTCGTTGCGAAAGCACCGAAAGCTAAAGCTCCGACAAATCCGACAGATCTACAGGGGCCAAAGCCAAGGCCAAAGCCGGGGCCTGTGTTAGCTGTTCGGACTGTTCGGCCAGTGCCAGATTGCCATGGGCCAGTGCTCCACTTGCTCGGTTTGTCAGGTGCCTGCAGTGCTCCTGGCAGTCCCTGCAGTCCCTGTGCTCCTAGCTCCGGAGTTTGTGATGACCTGCACTTCGAAAGCGGCAACATAGCACAAAAGTTTCCATCTAAGAATTGAGTAATTATCTAAGATCATCAAAGCTTTGAGCCAAACAATCCAAAGCAACTATAGAAATCCACTCCTGGGAATACCTTCCAGCCAGATTCTCTCAAGTGTCGAATGTTGGCAGTGCCATGCATGTGCATATTGATTACGAAATCTGAAAAGTCTGGCTGATCCTACTTTCAATGGGATTGCTGGTCAAGTGTTTTTGTACCCTGGTGCTTTCAGCCACCAGAACCCCCGGAACAAAAAATACACATAGCAAGGTATCTCGTTGTTGGAAGTTGCAGCTGCCACACGTACTTGACCTAATAAAGGTGCAAGAGAGCAGGGTTAGTTTGCCGGCCTTTGACCCTGTATCGCTCACATGCATTTCATTAAGTCATTATTAAGTCTGATTTTAGATGATTTCATACATGTTCAGACTTTCAGATGCCATATGCCACCAGCAAGTGCAAGCTACAGCACAATGGGAGCAGCGGCAAAATTTACGGCAAAGGTGCGCTAGTGGCGCAGCTAAAATCCAGAGAAAAAGGAAAAAAAAGGCAGCTAAACTTAATGACTTTGGACATCTTTGGACATCTTTGGACGTTTAGTCTGGATCTTTCGACCGCCCGTTCTCCTCTGCCCAGCTGTCTCCAAAGATGAGGAGTGGCCTCAGAGGATCCAAAATGCTCAGCGGAAGGCTTCGAAGGATGTAGCAGTCACTGTAGCAGGCATGTCCAAAATTGTCCAAATGTCACGTGGTAACTTTGGTGCCGCGTGGTACATGTGATGACCGTCCGAATGATTCCCGTATCATAGCTCCGCGCGTGTGCGCTTGAAGTGTCCGCTTCAGATGAAGCGGCGATTGAATCGGCAAAACCTTGGCAAATCAAAACCACATGGCCGCATAAATAGGAGCACAGAGAGATTACAATGGATTACACAAAGAGATATAAAGAGTCATCATCCTGAATGCGTTGTCTAGATTTTTCTACTGATTCTGGTGTTTCTGCTCCACATCCCACAATATGGAACAACGGTTGCATGAAAGCACATCATAGGACCTGATAGGAATCATAGGCGTACACTTTGCACAAGCGGACCATCATATAAGCGGACAAGAGATGACAAGAGCATCCAGGTCTCTGGCATCGGGCTCATGCGATGAATTGGCACCCATGGCCCGACAATGGACTAAGATCGAAGACGATCTTGGAGGGGAGAAACAGAAGAATGAAAGAAGATGAAAACAGTCTGAGTGGTTTCAGTTTCTGATTTCCAACGGAAGGTTTCTTCCGTTTTTTCTGTCTGACCCGCCCCTTCAGCCAAAAAAAGGGCAAACACGAACAACAATGAGCCTTGCTCTGGACATCTCTGGATTGCAGCTGTTTGATTTCATTCGGCACTTAGCACAGGAGAGATCAAAAATGATCAAAAGAAACAACATAAAAAGAAACAACATAAAAACAACATGGCGAGTTGGCAAGAGCTCTTTAAGTGGAGGAAGCCCTGTTGGTGCATTTCGTTACTTTTTGTTTTCCACCAGCGATGCTCCGTGCTGAAACAGAGGCCAGGGACAGTGCCCTCAATCCCTGCACGCATACAAATTGAAACACAAGAGCCACAAGATGCCACCAGCAAAGCTTGTGAAGTACGAGTATCATGTGCATTTTTTGCACTGCGATAGGGGGAAAAAAAAACAAGATACAACATGGACACGGTGCGAGGTAATTATTGTTTGTTTTTATTATCTGGTTCATGCCACGCTATGCCACGCTGTAATATCCCGTCTTGACCTCTCGAAGTTCGACGGCAGGCAGCACATCTGCAGTCAACAACTTTCTTGCCTTGCGAAATCCAAATCAGTGTGAACGCATGCCTGGGCAATCAATTTTAAAGCTGAAAAAAAGCAACCGAATTCTTCGGAGAGCTTTCCCTTGTTTTCAATCTTGTAAACCTAAGTATCACACAGCATCATTGCTTTGCTGGCTGACCGCCTTAGCTGCTCATGAAGTTGGAACAAAGCAGGAGCAAAAAGTCGGCAAGTATAGGGTGAATTCGCGTGATAGAAACAAACGCAACTTTGCCGGCCCGCGCGCATTACAGCAAGTCCATGCAAGTACACTGTACATGCGGCACAGTATAGTGGTGTCAGTTTTCTTCCAAGTCATCCAGAGTCAGCCTTGGGTCCTGTGCTGTTGTAACTTTCAAACCCGACCTTCCTAACACCTCTTCAACTCTTTCCACCTGCGCAAGCTTGTCACATGTTTGGCCCATGTCTGGAACGCAAGAACATGAAAGGGGTTTGATGAGCCCTGCAAGTAGCTTTCAAGGTTTTGTAGAGAAGAGGTGGCCCCTCAGCCTTCCATTGGGATTACATCCGAGGGCATCGAAAGAACAGTCTCTCGATCCGGTTCCACATCTAGTTCCAATATATTCTAACATATGCCATGTTACAGTAAAGGGCTGCAGTGCATAACCATCATAACCATGCGACAACTGCAAGAGTCTATATAACGTATCTGAAATTGCGACACTGTGCGCCACTAGGCCATGTGTTATGTGGATGAATGGGCTGAAATGGGTAAGAGAGGATAGAGTCTCGGTAGAATCGGCTAGAGCGTCATTACAAAACAGAAAGGAACCAGAAAGAAATCGAAATGAAGCCAGAACGAGCCAGAACTCCTAAGAGCCCATTGATGAATCCAGGTATATCCAGGTAATGAATCATCATGAATCAGTTGTATCAGTCCTACGTCGTTTCACGCCGTTTCAGGTCGTGTCACGTCGTTTCACGTTGTTTAAATTGCGGCTGAGGTTCGTAGAGCACGTCTCGCGCAGTGCTTGGTACCGGCAGCACGCTCAAGCTTCTACGAAGGTCTGAAGATGACACGCAGCCGTTGTTTCCAGATATCGGATGCGTGTGACCTGATCTCAGGCGCATGACATAGCAATTGCATAACAAGTACATGGATCATCCTAGTATGATATATTACAATCACACCATCACACAAGCAGCAAATCGTGGTCCATCAAAATCCAGCATGAATTGAATTCAAACTGAAAAAAGTAGCGGCAGGCCTTCACATGCAAACTGCAAAGCTTTCAAAAGAAGGGGGTTCAACCTGGGTCCAGGGTGCTTGACAAAGAAAATGCACACACATAAAAACAAAGAACAAAATCTGACATCATCTGTCATGAAAGCAAAGGCATTCACCGCGCGGGCCTTTCCTCTTGAAAGCCTTGCATGTGCTAGGCTGGAGAAGAGAGAGAGAGAGTGGGAGAGAGCATCCAGCAAATGGTGACAAAGCGGATTGTCATTAGTCCAGTTCAGAACATTTTCACAACGCGTCGGTTCACCCGATGCGTAACAACCACCTGTCTGACTTCAATGAACTGTGGTGCCAAGATGTGTCAAATATCCAGAAGTATCGCGACTTTCAGCATCCCTTGGGGCTATGAAAGCCGTGCGGCTCAATCCTTCGAAAAGAGCAAGGAGATGTTGCCAGTGCTTGCCTCTGCTCAGTCTGCCAAGTGTGAGGTCCATGGTCCATTGGTCCATGACTCACTTTGAAGTTGCACCACGGAATTCAACCCTTTCGAACATTTCCAAGAGGTTGAATATAAAGTCGAAGCGCTGATAGAATGTGACTTAGGATCAAAAATATCAAAAATGATCAAAAGCATCTCTATCAAACTTCTGCACAAAGCACCATGACTATCCATTTCATTAACGTCCAAATCTGATGAAATGTCCAAGAGGTGTTCAAATCTTTAGCCACCAACCTTTAGCCAATGCGCTCGCAGCAATCCCATAACTCCTCAAAACAGAGCGGGGAATCCAATCAGAACAATAGCAGTGATATGAAGTAGAGCAAGGAGATACAAGGAGCCTAAAGGTCTAGTACTTCAGTGCTCCACTACAATTCAAATCGAATTCCATCCGGATCTGATACAACATGGTCTTACAATGTCCTGTGCACTTTTACGTACATGTTGGGGAAACTTTCACAAACGGGCTGAGCTGCATAGAAGAGAGTTCCAGATTGTTCCAGCCATCCCGCGATTTTACATGATTTCCCATTTGGTACGGCGAAGCAATTAGACTGGGAGATGTCCAGCTTCCTGCAACTGGGGCGATGGCAACATGTCCAACGAAATCCTGGGCTCTCTGGTTGACGTGGCCATCCTTAGCAAATGCAAAAGCCAGTGCTGTTCAAAGGCTGCCTTGAACATCTTTAATTCCAACCTCAGCTCAAAGCGACAAAAAGGGATCCAAAGGATCTTTGGAAGTGGATGGTATGAATGCCGCTGAATGCCAGTGTCGAAGGCATCATGCTAGGATACGTGCAATTCAATCACAAGCTCCCACTGTTCACCTCAACTGGGACAAAGAGCTGGTGTCAACGCATTCGGTGCGTGCGGCCATGCAGAAACAAAACTTTGCTGCTATTCGTGCGAGCCACTAACAAGCTTTGTTGCTTATGTTTAACAATTTTTTAAAAAGTATTGGGATGTTGTTTGCACATTGTGCATGGTCTAAGAGCCTAACATCGTGTATACGTGGTGTCTTTGACCCTGCTTGATTTCCCCTTCCCAGCAGTGGCTCGTTCTATCCGCATCATTGCAACTGCGACTCTTCTGAGCTCCAAGCTGGTCGCACACGCTTTCAAGACCCCGTTGTATAGAGCTCGGCTGTCGGTGCCAAGCACTCTGACAGCCGTGTTTAGGACATGTAAAGCTTGATGCCAATGGTTTGCACCTCATGGTGGAACAGTTTGACGCCCTTGGGAAGCAGTGCAGTGCCAAACAAATCGAACAGAACCTAGCCAATAAGTCCGCCACATTTTTTTGGTACGTTGCTGAATGCATATGGTGAAACTCAAAAATTGCGCGGGACTGTCTCGGTGAGCCACCCTAAAAAGTGAGCTTTGGAAACGATCAAGCACGACCGGAGGGGCATTTCACGGCATTTCCTACCCCTCAGATGTGCTTTCTTCGCGCTTTGGGCTGAGACTGACCCAGTCCAGAGCCAAAATAAGCTGTCTGCGCTGAATTCAAAGAGCAAAAGGAGTTCACAATCCTTCACAAACTTTTCATAAACTCCGCAGACCTGTCTCAGCCGCAGCGACTTTCTGCCCCGTCTCATCGATGCACAAAGAAAAATCCTCACCCCGTTTGGCCATCTCCGAGAGAGTGTCCTACCAGGGGGTCTACCTGTCGTGATGCTGCGACTAACCAACATCCAGGAGAACAGATGTATAGACCCCATGCATGTATAGACGTTAACAGTAAGTTAAAGACAACACATAAATGTAAAAATACAGATATAAAAAAAAAAAAAACATAAACAAAACTATGCTATGTATGCGTGTGCACCTACAATCTACACCATATAAACGATCTATAATATAAAGTGCAAATACTATGTACATATATGTATATATATATATATACATATGCCTGGCAAACCACAAAGACAATTTTTCGGTCTTTACGGGCTGGTCATTTTTATCATTGTTGTACATTACGGGTTACGATTTTTCCCCAAATTCGGCCACACCCTCTACTTAAAGGTCAATATTTTTTTCTGACATTTTGGATTTGTCGGGCTGCTTCCTAAGGGATAAGTGTCTCAATGTGTCTCATCTAGTATGGGTATTTGGGGCGGTATGTTGAAAGGGTTACAGGGTTTCCAACATGATGTTGAAAAAATACTAGTTTTCTAAATTGCGTGGCAAATACGCCAGCATTTGGGGGGCCAGATTGGGGATTTTACATGTATATATGCCCTATCATGAATCCCTGTCTGCTCCATATTGCTCTGAAAATACTCGTTTGGAGGCTGTTGGAGGATGTCGGAACCACGGGCTGTCAAAGCATTTGAACAACCTCCCACAATCAAAACTCAAATGCAAATTTGAAAAAGTTACGGGTGAAACCCATAATGGACAAGAAAAATGGCCATAAGGGTTCCTAGGCAAAATACACGCGCACATGCACACACACAGATAGATAGATAGATAGATAGATAGATAGATAGATAGATAGATAGATAGATAGATAGATAGATAGATAGATAGATAGATAGATAGACAGACAGATAGATAGATAGATAGATAGACAGACAGACAGACAGAGAGATAGAGAGATAGAGAGATAGATAGATAGATAGATAGATAGATAGATAGATAGATAGATAGATAGATAGATAGATAGATAGATGGATGGATGGATGGATCGATAGATAGATAGATAGATAGAACGATAGATAGATAGAACGATAGATAGATAGAACGATAGATAGATGGAACGATAGATAGATAGAACGATAGATAGATAGAACGATAGATAGATAGAACGATAGATAGATAGAACGATAGATAGATAGATAGATAGATAGATAGATGGATGGATAGATAGATAGATAGATAGGTAGATAGATAGATAGATAGATAGACAGATAGATAGATAGATAGATAGATAGATATAGAGTGTGCATGTGTGTGATTGTGATTCAGTGCATGTGAATCAAGCAATATATTATACAATATTATAATATATTATACATACAAGTACAAGTATATCATATGTGGCTGTGTGCATAGGATGATGTCGGCTGTATCTGTCATGCGCCTGCTTCCATTCGTTGTGGGTTTGGCTTGCTTTGACTCTAGCCCTGGGAACTGAGCTGGCGGTCATTGCATAGAGGGCGTTTGGCGATCAATCCAAAACACATCCAAAAATGATTACACATGATTAAACAACTTATATCAACTTATCATTGTCAACCCAACAGCCTTATACAGCCTTGTAGCCGCTTGAAGCAATACCTAGCGAGGACCCACAGAACAGTCACGCAGTCCTTGATGATATTCAGCTCCATTTGCAGCTGCTCGATGGTTGGATCCTGTAGCATCTTCAGTGTCTTACAGCAGCTGCGAGAATCTTCTCCCATGTGAGCCCATAAAAGTTCAGTAATCGCTGTTCGTTCTGTCACTGAATCTCCTATCGAAAGGACGTTCTTCCAGGGATTTTTGCCGTAGAGCTTTTTCAAGACTTTCTTCATTGCCAACTCTTTTGCCATGGTTAATGGGCAAACTCCTTCTTCAAAGTCGCCGTCAGGACTTCTCATCATGTAGGGCTTGACACACTCACGAGAGTAAATCACTGGAATGCGCAACTCCTTCAGAAGGGCTTCTATGCCCAATTTTGGCAGATATTCGTTGGCGGAATTTGCTACCCATGGTCGTCTTGATAGCGTAACAATCGCAACTTGTCCACAGGACTTCGCCAGGGTAAGCAATTCCCTGACAGTATCACTGATTTTGTCCAGTGACGCGCGCAGGGCATCATCCATCGGCAGGACATTCTCCACGGTCTGCACCACATGCCAAGTTGGGAAGAGAGTGTCATCCCAATCGAAAATGATGGCGGTTTCACTGGGTGTGAATGGTTTTGGTGCATGAGCTGGCAGTTCAGCTGGCTTGGCTGGCGCCTCAGGCTGGAAACCAAGGAGATCAAAGAGCTTGTTGGCAAATCCGAAGAGGCCGGTGCCTCCAGTGCCACTGGAACTTTCACTTTTGGACTCTTTGGACTCTTTGGACTCTTTGTCTTGAAACGGTGAACGGGAGTCTGTGGCAGGATCTCTGTAAGGACTTCCGAACTGTGAAGCAAATGGAAGAGGTTTGCCCGTTGTCTCACCCGGAAACGAATAGATGATCCGGTCCTCCTCGTCTGAACTTTCGTCGAGGACACTGCTTCGTCGGCTGCCGGGGGAGCCCCCAGGAGATCCATATCCTCCACCAGGTCCACCAAGTCCATCAGGCCTCACCGGTGGAGCCAAGTGAGGCAACTTCGATGCCTGCGAATTGTTCAAAGTCATGGTGCTACAAACGGCCACGTGGAAGTGTCACGAACGGCCTGAATGGAACACCCTTGGAAGCTTGGGCCATGAATTCGGGATGAATTCTGGATGACTTCCGAGGCACCAGCTGGCACAGTGCTGGCACAGTGCTGTCACAGGTAGTGCCATGAGGCAAAATGATAACATCAAGTTCTCACAAAGACGTCAAGGAAAAAAATAAATATCAAGAAACTAAGATCTCGTCGACTTTGGAATGCTTTCGATAAATCTTTCGACTTTCGACTATCCCCATGAGACCAGATCTTGTTCCAAGACATGGACGCTCGAATGCTGAAAGCAGCGCGCCGTAGCTGGTTGCGTCTGCCTGCAGTGTGTACTGAAAAGGTACCGGTTGGAGCCCACAGTCAGTATCATCGGGTGCGGCAACGTGCAGCATGCCCGCTATTCATCTTTACATTGTTTCTCAAGTGTGGTTTTGCAACAACAAACGGCGCGTGTACTCACCTGTATTCATTTTATACACCTTAAAAAGTAGGTTTATATAATACATATGTTACATCATGTGTTCTTATAGGTATCAAATGCATTTACATTTATATTATATCATATGCACCTTTGTCACCCTTTGACCCTTTGTCTATTTCAGCAGCAGTCCTCCCATGGCCTGCCTCGAGATGAAACTGCAACATGTCTTTGTACAGAAAAAGTGCCCGCTGCCAGTGTTGAGACTTTTCGCACCTCGCCAAGCTACTCCAGTTGAACACTGGCAAAAAGAACAGGAAAATGCTGAAAACAAAACACCTGAACTTAAAGATAGTAAAAACGTCACTTCACCCAATCCTTCTTGTTTCAATGTTTATATTAGTCCGTGTTGTGAATACTAATCAGTATTGTCAATATTTCTTAATTTTTCTTAGTCATTTTTAGGTCTACATATTGAGCGGGCGCACGCAGTCATAAGGATGTTGAACGTTGCCGCCGTTGGACGAAGCGTTGCTTTGCGCATCTCCTCGCCACCGTGGCTGTGCTCCGGCGGTGCTGGCTCAAAATGTTCATTCCGGCATCAACAGTGAGACATAGCAAGACATGGCAAGACCAGGGCGCCTTCAAACATGCCATTGCGTTCTGCCAAGAGTGCGATGACGCGTATGCACCAGCTGTGATATTGAAGCTGATGACCTCAACATCTCAACACACTATGGAGAACGGAGCTGAGGCCGAATGTCAGAGAAGTAAAGACTTGTTCCTGCTCCTGACCACCAACGAGCGTAAATGCAATCTAGGTCAATATGGGGTCCTTGCGTCCAAGGACGGCTCAGATAGAACCCCATCAAGCTCAGCAAGCTGAGCCTTGGCATCGAATCCATCCGAATCAAAGAGTTCTGTGCGGATCGTGACAACAGAGTTCAACATGTGACAATGAAGGACCATGATGGGACATGGTTGGAGCTGATGGGTCCGAGCCCGGTCCTGGAAGAGGGCGAGCACAGCATCCCAACCTTGGCCCAAGTGCAAAAGAAAGCGCTTGTGAAAGTCATGGGCGCCATGCTGGCGATAGTAAAGCTACGCACGGGTGACCTGAATGATCAAACTACCGTTGTCTAAACTGATGACTCCTAAATTGGTAAACTTCATGCTGTCCGGAACCGTAGGTTGAGAGATAGTTGAGAATGGTGCGAGCAGCATTCCGGCAAGCTGTCATCGTGCTGTTCAGAGAGGTCAAATCACCTGACCCATGGCAAAGACTTTCTAATGCAAATTGAGAAGGAACACGAGAGCTGGGACCCCAAACCCTTCAGACGCCAGTCCGAACTGGTTGAATAGACTTGAAGAGCCTTCCAATGGCACATCGCCAGACCCCTTAAAAACCCCCTGAGCTTTCTTGCAATGATTTCATCTTCCATCATGGCATATCTTCGCAATCTTCCCGCATCTTTCAAATCCAGCTTGTGGAACATCTTTGGGCTTGAGAATGCCTTGGCAGGTCTTGGCCACAGCTCCTAAATCACCTGCCATCCCTTCAGGATTGCTGGAAGCTGCTGGAAGCTGCTGGTATCACAGGTGAGACGAGGCAATAGGCCCTATATGGGATCAATAGATTCAACAGGTAACATACGAGGCAACATCTCGAGAAGATCGAGCTCAGTACTTTGTAACCCCTGCTGCTCGCACTCAGAGAGCAGCAAGCTCTGGCTCATTGCGTGAGGCTCGACTCGATGTCGGTCCATCAGAAGACCCAGGGACAAGGCCAACCGCCAGCCACGACCGTGGCAGCATCCATCCAGAGTTGCCGCATAGCCAGCAACGCCGGGTTCAACTCCTTTCCCACTAAAATATGCAAAAACAATCAAAACAATCAAAAACAAACAAACAGCATCAAACAGCATCAAACAGCATCAAACAGCATCAAACAGCATCAAACAGCATCAAACAGCATCAAACAGCATCAAACAGCATCAAACAGCACGATTGACATGTGTGAAGATGTGTGCAGGGTGTGTGTTTTTTTTTTTCTGGTATTGCATTTTTCTCTGGCGCCCGCAAGTTTGTCTGAATCAGTGCCATTCTGTCCTACATCTGCGCACAACTGGAGCAAATCCAAAGAGTTTGCCCAAAAGAGACCCTGGCCGCCCTGGCCTGAGTATGCAGCAGTATGCAGAGATATGATCTGAGATATGCAGAGATACCGAGGAATGCCAAAATGAAAGCAATTCTTCAGTGCAAGAGTGGTGGCAATGATGGCTGTGATAAGTCTGGAGCCTACAGCGCCGAGTGCTGAATTGTATGTCCTCACCCGAAGCAGAAGATCAGTGTAGAAAATCATGGAAACAATCAACAAGTAGCATATCGAAGCATACAAGAAGCTGTGGATTACCAAATTTGTTGAAGTCACAAAGAACAGATTTGGTTGCCACATGTTGCCACTAATTGTGTGCCAATCGCATAAGTTACTGTACAAGGTTGATTGTTTCAAAAGCTTGGCGCCGGTGACGCCATGGAATTCATAAGGTTGGCACAGTGGATCGCATTCCAATGCATCTCGTTGAGAAGCTCGCATCAAATCGAATGCCTGGCTTCCACATTGGAGAATGACAAGATGTACATAACAAGATGTGACAAGATGTGACAAGATGTGACAAGCCTAAAACGAAAACATGTCTGAAAGAAAAAAGGAACATGAAAACCAGAGAAGTCATTCTTTCTTCCCGATGGCAAAACCTGCCAAACTCAGCAAGCAGTGCCACAAACCACTGGCCAGTAGTTGCACAGGCGCTGACAGCAGAATTCAAGCCTCAAAGTGGGGTTCCATCATATGTTTCCACCAAGTTTTCTGCAGTGAAGGTCTTGGACCACGTTTTGACATAATTCAATCACAACATCGCGCGACTTATCCAGACGTGCATTTGTGCATCCTTGGAGTCAGACTGACAGTGTCTAGCTTCACGCCTTCAAGGTCTGCGTGAGTGTAGAGCTGCATCGCTGCCTGCAAAGGGCATAGCAACCCCCGGCACTGGAATTTGCTTACAACTTGCAACCATCGTAGATCATCCTAGATATCCTAGCGTGTTTTTCATCCCTGTTCAACATCTTGCTGACTCACGTGGCAGGTCGTGGCAGTCATGCAGTCTATTTCATCTGAAAATCTGCCAGGTTCCAATCGGTTCCAAGTTCAAAGTTCCAGGATGTCCCAGGGCAGCCCTGCAATGCCCTGCAGCTGCAGCTGCCTCCCAGGTCGCATGGGTCACATCAGTCGCATTGGTCGCATCAGTCGTACCGTAAGAGAAAGCGTTGAGCACCGGGTTGACGGTCACGACGGTGGTCCGAAGCTTGGACGGCAGCCCTTCGAAACATGCCAGCGATCTTTGCCACGATCTGCCCAGCGCCTCAAGCTGCAGAAGAAACAACAACAAATCGAAGGAACCATGAAACAACAGCTTTGCAGGCAATACATTGACGTTATTCAATCCTGAGATGACCAGAAGGCTTTGAGATTTGCCCACTTATTGAGGAAGAACTTTCCCATGTCTCGCCATGATGTGTTCGTATGGGCTGATTTACTCTTGAGAGAATGATAGCCGCTATAGCCAACGTAAGTCCATCCATTCTGATGTGTACACCTATTCCGTCAAGTCCTGTCCATCTCAGCCGCTAACATGACCTGCCATCACCGCAGCTGCCCCTGTGCTTGTTAGAAACAATCCTGAGTCCATCGCCTCAGCTGTATCTTGGAAAAACTGCATGGCACCTTCGACCCTAAACTTCAACATACTCCAACTTATGTGTAGAATGATTTGGTGTACAAATTCATGAACTGCAAATGTGAGATCAAGTGACGCAATTTGTATCAAGTTGTGCTATTCCAACGTGCTGTAGCGAAGTCTTTTGGTTAAAAAATGTTTAAAAATCTGAATGTTTCATGTGGTTTCTCGTGAGGGCCCATCAAAATCCATTAAGAGTTCAGAGTGTGCTTAAACAGCGGCGAGGGGCAAGTTGCAAGGCCACTTCCCAGCAACGAGCCCGCAAACATACTGAAAGCACCACTCCCAAGGCCACAGCATCTACCTCCACTTCAGTGGTTTGCATTTCCCTCAGCAAAGTTAAAGACCATTCCCAGCCACCTTCAAGTCCTTGCCCAAAGGCATCATTGGCAGACCCCATTGCAGCCGTGTAGATCTCCTTTGTTTTCTCCACCTTCAAGTTCTCCATGGTCTTCAACAAGTGCTGAGTGAACGAGTACTGCTGTCCCCGTGCACATGCGTTGATGGCTGCCAAGAAACTCAAGTTGTCCTTGCGTGCAGACGCAGGGGCTGTCTCCACAAAGGCAATCACCGCCTCTCGAAATTGCAAGAAATAGAGATGGAATATGCTGAAACATGCTGAAACTATTCACCAAGCAAGATCAACTAATATCCAGTGCTGTCATGGACACCTTGTGCCTCTTGGAAATTGTTATGACTTGTTACAAACCACTGCATGGTTGCTGTGCGATTCTAAACGTGATTGGACAAGGTGTCTCAAGGCGTCTCATCTGTCTGGATCTGTCTGGGTTTTGTTCTCAAGATTTCTCAAGTGTAGTTTTTGAATTTCCTCTTGCAGCTCAGCTTAGAGCTGGGCTCCCTGCGACATTTCCCCATGCTTCGTGCTATGGCAAAAATGGACCTTGTATATCCTTGTATACCTTGTATACCTTGTGCACGCACTGGGGGATATCGGTCCGTGGTTATGATGTGTATGGATGCTATGGGCATCTATGAATCCGCTCCCTTTGCAAATGTCAGAGTATCGGGTAAAATTCCTAGTTATTCACTCCATGTTCCACTCTGCGACTCTATGCTGGGCTTTGAACCTTCCGTCCCCTCTGCAGCCTGACTCCAGCTAGCTGCAGCAGCGCATGCCCCAAGGACAGAACGGTGCAAAGCGAGGGAGACCTGGAACATACTGCTGCACCCCTAAAATGCACGGTCAAGCTGAATTCAGTGCAAGAGGGTGCCACAATGAGGGCAATCCAACCTTCGGATGATACACTTCATCAATCCAAATACCTCCCTACAAATGACCTAGTATACCTAATGCATACCGCATCTGCATCTTTCTACGCACATTGCCATTGGATGCCATATGAATCATTGGTAATCGTTGTCTATGGTTATCTAGCATATAGATGTATATAGGTTACATAGTCATATAGGATTATACACCCTGGAATTGGCACTGCAGCATTTGTCTCCTTGTCCACTTTGTCCACTTTGTCCGCTTTTGCTTTGCCCAGATCGAGGCTGCATAGGCACAGCGCCTTTGTCCATAAATCCGAGCCTGGACTGGTCGCCGCCTCTGCAGAAGCAGCAGCAGACTTCAGCATGGAGAGCTGTGAGTCGCCGCGCAAGCTTTGTCTCTTCATGTCATGTGCAAGCTGCAAAGCGCCCTGCCAGGGCAAAACTTGAAATGTCGAGAACGTAATCCGGTCTGGCGACATGCTTTTTCTTTGCAAAGCTGAGAAGTGGTTCACTGCTTGTTGCCATCCACTTGCGCCACTTGCAGCTCCAACCATCGCATTGAAAGCCACGATGTCCAGCTTCACTTCTGCTTTGACCGCGGATTGCAAGAGCTCCAACGACCAAGACCAATTTGACTTTTCAGACATTTCGGAGTGCTCTTGAGACTTCGGAATCCTTTGTAGATTTTGTACTGTCTTTCGCTGCCTCGACGCGACACCAGAGCTACTCCGCAGGCCGCCGCACACTGCTGCTGCGGCGTTTACCGCACTCAGCAGTCGCCCGCCAGTCGAGGTGGTGGAGATTGCCAAAAGGTGCAGCCCGTTGCACCAGTCCAAACCTGCGATGCAGGCCTCGGAAAATGTGCGGAGAAGAATATGGAGCAATAATGAGCAATGTTATATACATATAGGTGTACATATTATGGAAATCAAGCATCAATCATAGGGCATCGAAAAGTCTTGGTGACTTTTTGTTGCACATCTCTGCTGAAGGTAAGGGAAATAATCGAGTGTGACTATGTGATGATGACAAGACCTGCTGAGACCTGTTGACTAGTGCAGTTCATGGTGCTGAAAGACCACGTCAAAGACTTCTAAGGCCCGAACACTGTATGTGATGCTGTCTGTGAAGCTTTTCAAACATGCTTCGTGAAACCTGGGCTCTACCAGAGGCTCTATCATCTCCCATCATCTCCCATCAAGGTCAAGCGATTTCGAGTGGTTTCGAGCATTTTCGAGCCCGGTCACTCCAAATTTGTCAAAAGACCCCAAAGATCTCCAAAGCACATCATGAGGAGAAACCTACCCTCGGTGATCAGTGAAGAATCTGAGACGCCAACAGCTGGAGCGCAAAAGGCCAATGTCTCTTGAGGCCCCCAATTGCAGAGTTGAAACTTACCGCATCCTGCAAGCGCCCAAAGAGAATCTGTAGTTGCACATGTCATTGCAGCTGTGATTGGTGCCAGGTCGCCATGAGACATGTTCATGTTATTATTGTTATTCTATTTTCAAATTCTTGATTTCAAGCGTTCATCCTTTCTCCAGGTCTAAGTTTCCTTATGTCAGGCTGTCATCGCTGTCGTCTCCTCAATGCTTGCAAGTGTGCTGAAAAGTCCAATCTGGGCCTGCTGAAGATCTACAACTCTGAAACGGTGCAGCCTTGTTTTTCATGGTTTCAGGTGGCTTCAGCAAATCATTGACTCCATTCCATGAATTTGTTTCTCAAGCTGCTTAAGCTGGTTAACGGTTGGGGTATACGGTTTTTTCTTCCTTTTGGCCGACCACTAAAAAATTCAGCTGGCACTCCCTGAGGCGTCGGCAAAAACAAGCACTTTCGCCATTGGCTGTTCCGACTGGCAACAGCGATGTCGTGGTTTGCCTGCACCACCTACCAGCTTAGCAGGTCTTGAGAAATCAGAAACAAATGAAACATCAGATTTGCTGCTATGTCTTGAAGTCTTTCAGCATCGAGTCCCAAAACGTAAAAGGGCATCCCCCAAGAACAACGAGCCACCATGAAGATCAATGAAACTGTGTACGCAAGCATGTCAAGAACAAGTTTTGATCATACTTGCCTCTGGTTTCCACCCATGGCTGGCAAGGCAAGCATTGCTTGAACTCTGTGGCCATCGCCCACTACACATGCAAGAGCATGTAGAGTAAGGCTGCCAGTTGTTTGACTTCGCTGAAACAACAATACCAAAAAAATAGCAGTGCTTTGATTGTTGCAGATCTAGACAAACGTGGAACCATATTGAACCAATTTTTTGTAACCGGCTTGGTGGTGAGCACATGTATGTTATGTGAGAGCCGTTGTCGAAAACCCTATGCCCTTGATTCGATGGCCAGCAGAAAAGTTAGCAATCTGACCTAGCTTGGACCAGTTCTGGATTCAAATTTGACCCACTCCTATCTAATAGATCGGCTTAGGGGGCCAAAACAGCTTGGATTAGAGAGACCCATGGATATGTTGGGATATAGGCAGATAGTCAGATTGAAAATTGGTGGCTGTGTAGGTGGAGAGACGGACATTGTTAGAATTAGTATGTTCGAGTTGTAGATATAAGTTTAGACGGGCGCAACAATTGGATGAACACCAAGACGCCAAGGATATCTACAAGACAGGATACCATAGGATAGTTGAAGATACAATAGCATGCTACAGGACAGCATAGGGTAGATGAAGGATAGACACTATGATATATATATATATATTACCGTATATAATCATACTGTATGTGGATGCAGACGGAGACAAGAGACCAATAATGACCAATAGACACACAGCAGGGAAGGTTTGAACAGATTCTGTTGATAGATGAAAAAGGGATAGACAGAAATGGATGGAACAGGTTGAATAGGTCAGATAAAGAACCATGTTGCACTGCCAGAGATGGGTGGATGGAAGGAGGGGGGACCTGGCGATGACTTCGCGTAACAAGTTGGGAAGTAGCTCAAGCAGCTTAGCTTGATGGGTAAAAACCGTCGCTTGCTTGCATAAAACATCACACAAGTGTCTGTTCCTCATGACTGGGAAGATGATATCCTAGCAAGCGAACATCAGTTGGGGTATGGGGTCCAGGATTGACAAAGGCAAGAAGGTGATATAAAAATATAGATACTGTAAAACATGTCTCCGCATGTCTCCGCTTCTTTCTTGATATGTGCTCACATAAACTGATCCAAAAAGCTCAGAGTGTCTCAGAGCTATAGGCTCAGCATGTTCGTGAAGAGGCTTCCAGGCTATCGATGAAACACCCCCATGCTGGTCATATATGGTCAAATTGGTCGGTTGATCAGAAAAGAATCTCACACTTTCCCAAGGATGTCCCGAACATGTTAGACCACCTTTAGTGGATTTGATTAAGCAATGTCGTTGCCCTATAGCCTTTGCCCAGTTCACGGCAATAGCGCAAGCAGAAAGGATGGAATTGAGGCTGACTACCTCAAACGAATGAAGGAAGCAGTGCACCGCCCTGCTCTTACACTTGTTGCCAGCATTTGGTGTTGCAAGATCTAGCAAGATAATGCGAGGATGTTGCAACATGTTGCAAGATGTTGCAAGTAGTTTCCTGGTCTCCGCCGTTTTCGACGCAGCATCGTCCAAGATGTTCAGTAAATCGCTACGATGAGATCCGCACTGACGGCTGCAAGCGTTTCGAGGCTGAGGCCTCCAGCACCAGAACTGCCTGCGGCGTAAGACACGGACACCAACATTCCCGAACTGGGGAAGGGTTAGGACTGTTAGGACCAAACAAGGGTCATAAAATGTCATAAAATGTCATAAATGTTTGAATGACTCATAAATATTCATAACATGTTATAGCCTGGAGAGCCAATCATCACAGCCTACTCTGCAATACCTTGCAATACCTTGCAATACCTTGCAATCATTCGCATGTGGGAATCTGCCCTATAGGGGCAAATGTCTCATTATTGGTCTCTCATTGATCGCATTTCGAAACGGATACGCATAGGCGTCGCTCCAACATGTTGTTGCCTTTTGCCAATCCCCTTCAAACGCTGTCATGACACTGTTGTACACAACCTCAGGGTGGGCACCCACCGGATGAAACATACCAGCACAAATTGACAACGGATGCCTGGAGGCCTATCGTGATCTACAATGCTGTGACTGAGAAGGGAACAATGGAGACACCATCGCAATCCTCACAGCTTATGTTGACTCTTGATTCTCATTGATGACTCTTCCATAGCAGAGACATGCAACGATGATGCAACGATGAATCCAGCCTCTGCTCGTCTGAGCAAGTCCAAAGCAATCCTTTTAGGCTATGTCAGGCTTGCATGCGGGTCTTGGGACCAAGAATGGTTGATGTGTGCCACGGGGTGACAATCTCAAAGAAAAAAAAACAATAGGGATAAGGATCCGTAAAGGCATTCATGATATCATGGCACTGTCAATTCATGATCAAATTGGCCTCCAGTGCCGTTCGGCAGCTACTGCTGCCACAATTTCCTGCTGCAATAGTACTAGCGCTCAAACAATCCAAACGCAGCCATATGATGCCATGATAAACCAAAACATGGCGTAGTGCGCTTAACATCGCGCCGCTACAAAAAAAGAATTTCCTGCAGCCTGAGGCAAGCACACTCCACCTAGCATTCCACCGGACGTATTTAGATGTTATATGCTAAGGCGAAATATCGTGAAATTATGTGGAAGTGCCTCCACAGACAAACAAAAGACTTAGGAACCCACACGACCATGTTGGGTTGAATGTGCAAATTCTTCATCTCGTCCAACTTCTTGGGAGGCATGTGCGAAGCATTCCCGCTCTCCATAGCTCTCCTATATTCTGGTTCCTGTTTGGAGCCGCTGAGGTGGCAGCCGACAATGAAAGCGTCCACCTAGAAAACTGGAAAGCGTGCACATTTCGATGCCTACATCTAACCTGCCACTGTTGAATTTCTTGTGACGATTGTCTTCCCTGCCGGTCTGCAAAATTACTCTGGAACAAAGCATGTGCAGTTTCGAAGCGAGTCTGAACTAGGGCACATGGATCCCTTTGCGCAGGCCAGCAATTCGGCGCCAAAAGACCTCACCTGCCAGCAGCATGACAGCGCAAAAACCGCCCTTGTCCAAAAAGCTTCCCCTCCCCGAAACCAAAAAAAAAAGTAACACAACACAACAATCTACAAGCAAATCTCCAACCCGGCATCAAGAAGGTGCCAAGAAGATGTCTTTCGGAGTGATCTCGCCAATTGCAATGCCTGGCGTCTTGGCGTCAAAAACTAGCTGATCAAAAAAAAACTGAAATCATCTGAAAATACTTTACTTCTTGCACTGTCGATCAGTAAGCAGAGTGACCTCACGCCATGCTCCAGCCCGGGATAGGCGAGAAACATGATAAGTGTACCTGAACTTTGAAACGGTCCAGCACCAGGTATAGAAATGCAACTTGAAAACTGCATGCTGAAAACGGGAGGCATTGAAACATATTGAAACAATAGCTTGCGAAGGCTGCCACTGCTTGGGTGTCCGCAGTAAGGAGGTGCAAAGTGCCTCAGGAGGCTGGATGACTTGGGGGCGACCCTGTGCACGTATGGCAGGAAGAAGTCTGAGTGCGAAACTGATTTCATGCACAATGCCCTGCCCGGCTTGACAAACAAACTGGCAAATTTGAACGGCTTCGTTTCGTCTTCGATGCTTGGCAAGATTAAGGGCGTCTGCAAACGCAGGTGCCAAAACACCTGCCTGACACCATATGGCTGGGAACCAATGGAATCAACGGCATTGCTTGAGAACAAAATAAGAAACAATGAGAATAGATATTGTAAATGATTGCGCAACTTCGTTTCACTTTGATCACACTGCCGATAACCCGTCACACGAAAGCAACAACCTTGTGACGCTTTTGCACCGACGTCTGGAGTCTGGATGCCAACAAATTTTTAATGCAAGTATGCAAACACGCACCAGCATTACTTTAGAAATTTGACAGGTTTGGATACCGCTTCTTCTGCGCAGGTTTGAATTGGGAATTTGGGTCCTCTGTTGGTTTTCGCGACCGACAAATGGTGTTTGCATGTTGAGACCACTTCCTCCTCCTCCTCATTGCTGCTGGCGGAGATTTGCAAAACCAAACCATGAATGTTTTTCAAGCCTTTTGTGGTCAAACCGTAGGTGAACAAAGCCATAGCTTCAATATGTTTCAATCTGCAAATTGGACGAGCGACCTTTGCCAAGAGTTGGGACCCCTTGCCTTACAAAACATCCTGACATATCCCGACCCAATCCGACCCGTTCTGTTAGCACAGAACTTGTTTGCCACTTTTGCGTCATCCAGCCGCTGCGATTGAACTTCTGCCACGCCCGTGGCAATGCCAGCGGCTTTTCAATCTCCAAGTCCTGCAGTTTCAAAATATGGAGGCAATTAGGTGATTTGTGTCTGGCGGCTTTTTAGCGAGATTGCATGATATCTCCTTTTAATTCCTTTTACTGGTGCCTCTTGCCGTCTCGATTCCTATGGCCGGGAAAAAAACACATGCAAGTAGTCTGTCAGGATCTTGTTTGGGGCACGGGCGTGCCTTGTGCGAATATTCCAGACCGTTCACTGTGCTCCGAGGAGAAGGGGAAACACAAGAAGATTGAAAATGAAATTTAAGAAATTGTGCAACTGGCGTATAGGATACATTGAATAACATTAGTATGTGTGAGAATATTTGGACTGCTGAACGTGTCAGATGCGCAGGATGTCTAAACAGTGTCATAGGAACTGTATGGAAATTTATATGCATGTCCGCCTTTCTTGGGATCTATACAGCGCGAAATGAAGAACCGGAAACTTCAAAAGTCGATTCCGTCGATTCCTGCGCCATCCTGGCAGTCCTGGGAATAGCCCAACTCTCTGAAGTCCGATTGGAACATCGTGCGAACGGTTTCTCGTGCTTCCAACGTCCACAGCTTCTGCAACGGAGGGGGCTCTTGGGGCATGTAGCCTCTCCCTGTGCTGCCATGTGGTACCACCTTCGGTAAGGACGGCAATGGGCGGCAGTAGCTGAAACTTCGGCACAGAACGTCTTGAAGGTGAAGAAAATCTGCATCGATGCGTTCCATCCTCATTGGAAAGATACCTGGGTTGTGAACAATCCAGGAACATGAACAATTTTCCCGGTGTTTTTGATGGGGTCCTATGCAACATGCAGTTGCAAGGTGCGCTTCTGAAGTGCAGCGACATGTTAAAATTCAGGAAGTGCTGTATCCCAACACTGGAAATTGGGTCGAATACTTGCAGATTTTGATGCTGCCGTTGCAATTTTTCTTTGTGTTTGGTACACGCCAGTTTCAAGTGATTTTCCGTTTTTCAGCTTTAAGTTTTGTTTGGCATGCACCGTGTGCAAAATACTCCTCTCGTTGGCAAGTTTTGCCAGCAGCGCACCGCTTTGCCGCTTCACAAACAAACAAGTATACGCCTTTGTTTCAAAAATCGGGCATGTATCCTTTTCCATGCATGAGTGCACGTGGACACACATGAGCAGAAAAACTGCAGCGTTGTGATTCTACGGTGAGAGATGGCTGGGTCCAACGTGTTGCACCCGCAAATGGACATTAAAAAACCAACGCTCTTTAATAGTTTGGTATTGTTGCATCGAATCCACAACAAAAGAAATAAACCTCGAAATTCGCTTGTTGGACAACCGTCCCTCTGAATGGGTCCCGAGGAGGAGGAAAAAAAATCCAATGAAAACAGCTGCAGGCACGCTTGCGCATGGCATTTCGCGCCTCGTTGGTCCAGTGCGGGTCCTGCATGATGTCGTCAAAGGAAAGGGTGTGAACCAAATCCAGCCGGTCCACGGGTTTTATAAAAATTTTCTGCCAGAAATTCGGTCTCTCTGACCTCAAAGAGCAAACCGCTGATGCGGAAAAACAAGACCACCCACCCAGCCAATTTTACCACGCACGTCTAGGAAAAAAACGTGTGATATCCTGGGGAAAGATGAATTAGATTGAGCATGGTGTTTAGGCACTTGGCATACAACTTCGATGCAGCAAAACTGTCCACACCCGCCCAGGAAAACCATGGAAAACCTATGCTAGGGGGTCATGGTTCTTTGGTTGGGCACTAGATCCACCTGTAGGGATGCCTCGGGCCTCGCATCTTTGACAGGGCACGAGGAACCTCGTGAAAAGGGGTAAAGTCTCGCCAAACACGGCCCTTGTGAGATGAACAGGCGCATTTCGACCGCGCAGGCTCGCACAAAGCGCCTTACAGTAGCTGGCTTTGGCCTCCGGCATTTTTGCCTGTAAATTCTCGCGTAGAACTGCTCTTGGCATTTTCCTGTAAAATTCCCTCATCAAGGCTTCTTGTGACATGTCCATTTGCATGTCGGCTGCGCACGCTCACACAAAGTGATGCTGATGAAATCCCCTAACAGGTCTTGTGGAGATCCTGGTGAAGCCCTCTCTTGTACAGGTCCTTTTGGCAAAATCTTGTGAAGCTGAGATTCGCTAGGAGTTCTTTACCTGATCTTGCACAGATCCTTTTGAAAAGATCGTGTCAAGATCCTGCTGAAATCATCTAAGAGGTCCTTGAATGATCTTGCGCAGATCCTTATCAGAGGGTCTTGTGGGGATCCTGGTGAAATCCTCCCCTAAGAGGTCTTTGCATGATCTTGCGCAGGTCCTTGTGAGAAGATCTTGTGAAGATCCTGCTGAAATCATCTAAGCGGTCCTTGCGTGATCCTGTGCAGGCCCTTGTGGGAAGATCTTCTGCACGGAGATCCTAGTGACATGCTGTCTTGCATGATCTTGCGCTGGCCCTTGTGAGAAGATCTTGTGGGGATCCTGTTCAAATCCTCCCGAAGCGGTCCTTGAATTGAGAACTTGAAGATGCTCTGCGTTAGAGCTTGGAGGTGCTTGTATGGACGTTCTTCTGGGATGCTCATAGGAAGTCTTGTATGAAGGTCTTGTAAACTCCTCTATCTGGTCTAAGAGTCTAAGGTCCTACACATAAAGTTGCCTCTTGTGCCCAAACAAGTGCTTGCTGCTGCACTTACGAAAGTGCCTAGCCTGATATGTTTCCGTTCCGTAGCTATTGTTGCTTGTATGTAAAGCATTGGTTTCCTACCCCTCACACAGTCTGGGGCCTCTTGCCGGCGAAATTGTAGGTATGTGTGCGTGTACGCAAGTACCTATTTGGGTATGGATGCGTATGATTTACTATTCCCGTAAGTTCCACTATCCTCCTCAGGACCTCCCCAATCCCAGCGGAGACACTGCGCCCCAACGTGTGGGATCTTGTGAGCAGCAAGTCTATGCAAGAATTCCGGAAATTCATTCCTGGGCGTCAAGCACTGAAGCTTGACAAAGCAGTTGACAAGGCACTGGTGGCTGACATACAAGAAAAATAATAGTCGCTGTCTAGTCCATCTAGTGGGAGCGCTCGGAAAACGCAATTTCAATCCATTTCTTTATGGAGTTGATTGTCCTGCTTCTGGCATTTTGGCAACATGCTTGGCTTTAATGTCCGGATGGCGAGAGTTCATCCTAAAGTTGGGCCGGCCTGCTGGGCCGATGTCATGTCCCCGGCAAGTTGGTGTGGCCGATCCTCTTTCATGACGGGTTTATCAGATCTTATCGGGGGACCGCTTCAATGTTCACAAGGCATCTGTGAAGCTAGACGGCTCCCGAAAAATGCGCCGCTGGGAATTCCTTAGAGACGGCCCTGTACGATATATACACCTTATGAAATTCTGTAAATGATGCCTCCCCAAGGTGATCTGGTGGATTCCTGCACGCGGGCCTTTTTTAGAGACCTTGTGCCTTCCTCCCCCGGCTAATGTAAAGAGATCTTGCAAGCACCTATAAAGGGAATGTGTATAACATAATGGCGTGGTGAATTTCTATCGAAAATCCGTACGCGCAGATCTTGCCAATTCCTTGAAAATCGTCTTCGTCTAGAAGTATTGTGGGTTGTGTAAATGACTTTGATTCCCCAAACGGGGTGTTCACATGTGGGTTGACAGTTGGAAGTCAGGCTACAAAATGGTTTTATGTTTTTTACTTTGTATTTTTTATGACTTTTTTACGATGTTTCAGATATGATTTGGACAACGCGGGAGAATGATATGCTTGCGATATGATTTTTTAAGATTTTTCCATGTTTTTTTGAAGTTTTTGAACGAATTTTTGATGATTTGGGCTGTTTCGTGTGATTTACGATTTTTCTTAAAATGTTTCCCGTGATTTACGATTTTTCTTAAGATTTCGTATGATTTTTGAAAGTTTCTTTTTGGAATTATTTGATGACCTTGAAAGTTTCCTGTGATTGATAATTTTGTTTAAGATTGATTATGATTATGATCTGGTTATTTTTTGGTTTCTTTTGTTTTTTAAATGTGTTTTAATCGATTTTCAGATTTTTTTTTTTAATGTTTGATGGCTTTTGTTATTTTTAACGATTCTCCCAAAACCAAAAAGCAATTCAAACAATCTTAAAACATCTTAAAACCTAACAATCACTGCAAAAATTAAAACCATAACAACACAAACAAATCATAAAACATGGGGAAAATTCAAAACGCGAAAAATCATTAATTGTAAAAACACATTTTAAAGATAGTTCAAAAAAGTTTCAAGCGAGCAAAAAAGCAAGCATAAAAGAAGCACAAACGGTTTTTCAGGAGTTTTTCAATTCAAAAAATTCAATGAAAAAAATATATCTTCAAAAACATAAGAAAAATTGAGGCCTTCTTCGAATTGTCAACACTTGGGGTTCTTACAGTGCTGTAATGGTTCAAGCTGGGCTTGATCATGTTTGATTAAGGGTTTGCGCCGGCGTGTCTGGCTTTTTTGGCGGCGCTTAGTGCAAAAGTTCCCGATCTTCCATTTTCTGCAAAAGTCTCGCACGCGACGTTGGCTGAGAGGGCTCTCTTCCCGAAGTGCGTTCTTGCCTGCGCGCCGCGTCCGCTTTTTTGGAGCGGCGCGCCTTTTTCGTGGCATGGCACAGCAAAAAAATCGGCACGTTTGTACGGTCAGATCTTCGTTTTGCATTCCAGGAGCAAGACATAGGACACTTTTTCACCTGCGTGGCGGGCGCAGTAAACCGCGCACGTTGTTAAAACATTGGCAGACCTTGGTAGGCATGAGAACGGCATTTGGCAATTTTTATTCGTAGCAGGCGCAACATGATGTGGCAAAAAAAGATCGAGTGTATCGCTTGTTGTTTGAGCCAGTCGCTATTTTTGGCGCGTCCCTGTCTGGCGCCCTTGTAAAAAAGTCAATTTTCTAGAAAACCTCTGCAACGTCCTGCGGGTTCTGTCGGGTGGGTCTGCACAAGGATATCTTGCAGATATCCTGTGGGAAGGTATTCGGATGGATCTTGAGGGCCCTGGAGGGCCCCTTAGTTCTATAGAAATCCTTGAGCCTGAGCAGGGTATCTTGTCGAGATCCTCGCGGGCGCCTCTAAAGGTTCCTTGTGTTGGGATCCCTTGCATGATCTTTATAGAAGGATATTTTGCAGAGGTCCCTGTAAATAGAGATCTTGTGCGTTTTTTGGGAGGTTCTTGTCCAGAGATCTTTGGACAAAAACCTGAATAAAAATGTTGAGTGGAAACCCTTTTGCGTTCGGATATCTTGTGAAATCCTTTGAGAAGGCCCTTCTATCCGGATTGTCAAAGGTCCCTGCCCCCAATCCTTAAAAGGTTCCGGCCGCAAGGAGGTTTTACTCAATTGCTGGACCTGCCTCTTCCCCACGGTTTGGGCTCCATTGCCGGCGCAATGGCGTTTTTGTTGCAAAATCTTTTTGGATGTACCGAACTTTTCCGCGAAATTCGTCTCTGCCTAAGGGCCCCATCAAGATGGAATCAGAACTGCTGCTATCCGTATTTGCTGCCTAGCCTCCACGTGTTGTAAGGAGCTTTCTTGCGGTTAGACAACCAGCGATGCCTGAACCAACTCTGTACTCTGCGGAAAGGGTTCCGCACAAGCAACAGCACCAAGCGGCCCTGCGCAGCTTCGCAACATGGCACACACCAAGCTGGGGGCAACAGGATCTTGGACACATGCCAGGCGACCTTGGATTAGGGACCCAAGGGTCGGCAAAAAATACAATGGAAAACTATCAAGAAATTGGCTATTTGAATTGCTGGCCTTAAATTGCAAAATCATTCAGCAATAATTCAATAAATCATCTTCCTACTTCTTCCATATAGAGTCACTATGTGATGGAACGCCCATTTTGGGAAGATTCAATTCCGAATGCAAAAGCTTTGCCAGCAAACCCGCTCGACCTTGTCCGAAATTCGGAGCTCAAAAAATAATCTCCTCAATAATGCTTTTCCTGAGCAAACCAGCTACTGGAAAGGCCGCTGGAAGCTGGTCGGAGGAATAGGTCCGCCATTGCAACTTTGCAGGGGTAAAAATATGAAGCAACCGCTGAAAGAAAATAAGCCTGCATGCTATATTCAGCGATGCCAGTACACCACATCACATTCAATACAGCACAGCACAACATACGAGGCACTGCAATCTAGCACGGTACAACACATACAAGCATGGGAAACATACATCACACGCACAACATACGAACATTGCTTGTACGTATGCAAATACACATATATACATCTGCATGTGCATTCACATGCGCATATGCAAATATATGTGCAAATACACGTACACGCACGCGCTGACGGAATGTTTGCCGTCCGACAAGACGAGCATTTTTTGCACGTTGATATGATGCTGCGTTGGGCACATGTGGGGTGGGGTAAGATGGGGTGGGCTAACAACGGTCATCCGCCTGAGATCGCCCATGTGACTCTTTGACAAGCTTTTAATGCTATAATCTTCACTTCCGGACCTCCGGAAGCAACTTCCGACAAGCTCTAGGTGCTACGCTTTTGACTTCCTAAAGCAACTTCTAACACGCTCTTGATGCTACGCTCTTAATTTCCTATATCAACTTCGCCAACACGCTCTTGATGCTACCCTCTTAACTTCCTGAAGCAACTTCCAGCACTCTCTTGATGCTACGCTCTTAACGTCTTTGCTCAACTTCCAACAGACATGAAGATGGGAGAGCCCCACAAACCTGATGAAAGTCCCGGCCAAAGATCCCAAAGAGATTTGATGAAAAATGCAATCAGTTCGGCGTCCAGCGGAAGCAAAAACATTGGAAGCGTCGACTTTAAAGTTAAGCGTCCACTTTCGGAGACCCCAGTTTGAGGATTAAAATCGACGCTTTGCTATGGTGAAGTTGCACCTTTGCAGGTAAAATTCGGACAGCAACAATTCCGCTGGGCTATGCGTGTACATTTACATAGACATGTGCATGAAAATTCATCATACATGCACAGTCACGTCTACATTCTCATTTGCATACACTTACATATACATAGAAAAACACCTCTCATTCACATTTGCAAACATCAACATGAACATAAACATATATACATCGACAAAATCAACATATACTCAAAACATCAAAAAGAACAGAGGACCCGATGCAAAACACGAAATGCCAAATTCAATATACATACTAGGAAAGACAAAAGCACAATGCATACACTGCATTGCATTGCATCACATTGCCTTGCGTTACGATATATTGCATTCCGAAACCAAACACTGTCTCATGTTGCATACATATACAAATTCACTACATACACTAACTGAAGTGATAACACGCTGCACTACTTCGCATACTTTGAAACTACTCTCGATTACATTACATACAGCATGTACACTATATACATTACATGCACTGCATTACATCACATGGCGTTGTATTAAATTTCAGTCAGCTACGTTCCATTCCATGTAATTGCATTACGTACATACATACCATACACAATACACAAGACACAACACACAATACACAATACACAACACACAATACACAATACGGTACAATACAATACAGTACATATAATGTTACGTACAATACATACGTGACATGCATTACCTTACAAGAATTGGATGCACAGCGCAACAGGCATACATCACACAAATTACACAAATGACATACATGACATAGATGACATAAAAGACATACATTGCAAACACCACAGACATGATATGCATTGCATACATGTCATGGATATTATGCACGCCATACATCCCATGGAGTGCAGACATACATCCACGTATTGCACACATACATTGGATATCTGATATATACATTACAATACTACATTGCACCACATCACGAATCACAGTACATTAGACTACGCTACGTTACGTTACATTACATGGCATTGTTTTACATGAATTCACCCAGCATTGTTTTGCAATGCATTACAGAACTTGACCCTGTTTTACATTGCATTACGGCACTACGCTACATTTAATTTCATTTCGTTTCATCTCATTTCTTTAGTTTACGCATGCATACTGCATTCGCTGCATGCATTGCATACACGGCATACGCTGCACGCATGATTGCATGCATATGTGCAAACAAGCATTTGGTATTACAGCAAGTGGCAAAAGCCAGCGCCGCCAGCGCCAATATTATTCAGTCAGTCTTGCATGAATAGGAAAGTCAATTCTTTTTGCGGTAGTCTCATGATTTCGGGCTGATGGGCGATCACAAAACCAAAGCTCGCGCTTCATGGTCTTTCAGTTCATCGGCCTTCACCCTGCTCCGGAGGGTCCATCAAACCGAGAACCATCCACAACCCAAAGGGGCCCATGGTCAACTTTTGTTCCAAACGGATCATCTCCTACCCTAACCTGAAATCACATGGCTTGCTTCAAGGGCAATGTGGGTAAATTTAATTTAACACAAAATAGCCGGACGTGATTCAAAGAAACTCCAGCCCGAAATCATGTTATTTTGAGCCGACTCCCCTTACTACACATCATCTGTGGCTCAGTCAGTGGTTAAACACTCTAAATCAGCCGAATACATCTCCCTTTCTCTCTTCATAGATACCAGTAGTACCGCACAAGGCGGTGGCGGAAGTTTCAGAATAGGAAACCTATAGGAGAGGTTCGTTGTTGTGAGTCATGGATGGCAGAGCAAATCCACNTACCAGTAGTACCGCACAAGGCGGTGGCGGAAGTTTCAGAATAGGAAACCTATAGGAGAGGTTCGTTGTTGTGAGTCATGGATGGCAGAGCAAATCCACTGATGGATCAAAAGGTGGTTGGAGCGTCGGCCTATCTATCTGTCTATCTATCTGCCTGCCTAACTAACTGACTAACTGACTNGATGGATCAAAAGGTGGTTGGAGCGTCGGCCTATCTATCTGTCTATCTATCTGCCTGCCTAACTAACTGACTAACTGACTGACTGACTGACTGACAAACCAACTAACAAACTAACTAACAAACTAACTAACTGACTCACTGACTAACTGACTAACTGACTAACTGACTAACTGACTAACTGACTAACAAACTAACTAACTGACTTACTGACTAACTGACTAACTGACTAACTGACTAATTGACTAACTGACTACCTGACTAACTAACTAACTAACTAACTAACTAACTAACTCACTAACTCACTAACTAACTAACTGACGAACTGACTAACTGAGTAACTGACTAGCTAACTAACTAACTAGCTGACTAACAAACCAACTAACTGACTACTGACTAACTGACTAACTGAGTAACTGACTAACTGACTAACTGACTGACTAACTGACTGACTCACTGGCTAACTAACTGACAAACTAACTAACTAAGTTGTTAAGTTGCTAAGTGGTTAAGTTGTTAAGTTGTTAAGTTGTTCAATTGTTAAGTGGTTAAGTTGTTAAGTTGTTAGTTCAGTTAGTTAACTGACATCTCAAAATATGTTCAAAACCCTAAGTTTTTAACACTTTTGACATGGAAATGTGCTTCGCGCCACAACGGCGTGCACTTTTTCGACATCGAATCATCATCGAATCGTCAAAAAGTGGTCCGAANTTTTGACATGGAAATGTGCTTCGCGCCACAACGGCGTGCACTTTTTCGACATCGAATCATCATCGAATCGTCAAAAAGTGGTCCGAACGTGTGGTGTTTCTAACATGTTCACTTCCGAATGTGCTTCGCGCCACAGCGCCGTGCACTTTTTGACATCTCAACTTCCAAAAGTGGTCCGAGACCGTCAGTTTTTAACACTTTTTACTTCCAAATGTGCTTCGCGCCACAGCACCGTGCACTTTTTCGACATCTCAACTTCCAAAAGTTGTCCGAACTTGACAGTTTTTAACACTTTTTACTTCCAAATGTGCTTCGCGCCACAGCGCCGTACACTTTTTCCACATCTCAACTTCCAAAAGCCGTCCGGCCGTGACAGTTTTTAACATTTTTTACTTCCAAATGTGCTTCGCGCCACAACGCCGTGCACTTTTTCGACAGCTCAACTTCCGAAAAGGTCCCGAACCCCACAGTTTTTAACACTTTTTACTTCCAAATGTGCTTCGCGCCACAACCCCGTGCACTTTTTCCACATCGCAACTTCCAAAAGGTGTCCGAGCATGAGGTGTTTTGTCACTTTTTACTTCCAAATGTGCTTCGCGCCACAACGGCGTGCAATTTT
>BGPT01000198.1:224249-245140 GCA_003297045.1 Symbiodinium sp. clade C Y103
TGGCACAACTCATCTGGAAAACAAAAAATGAAAACACCCCGAAGGGTTGATTCATCTTTATAGGGATTAATCGGTGGGGAGGGGCTAATTCATCAAACGCTGGGACTAATCCGTGCATGTATGACGAATTGTCATAATTCGCTTATATTCGCTTCCAAACAGTCGGAGAAAGCCTGTGGTTGACATAACAACCACAACGAATCCACATTGCCCGAAACTGGACAATACACTATCCACCGGAGGGGCCGGTGGCCAGATCTAGACCCGCACGAAGCAGATCGACGGTGCTCACAAGTCAGTGAGTGCACCCAAAACACACTCCTTAGGTCTAGATTGATGTGGCGAATCAAGAAAGTAGAACTTCTGGTCGCCTTATGCTTAAAAGCCTTCAGGTCAAGGTATGTCTATCATGGTGGAACACCACGTAAAGGGAGCCTGAATACCGAATACCTGACCAACCTATATTTGAGAGCGTGAGCAACAGTTCCAAACGAAGCAATTCAAAATGAAGCAGGTACATGGTTGAGCGTCCTCAAACCACTTCCCTTCCAGTGACCCAGCTTCATTGGATCGGGTCAGTCACTGGAAGCCTGATCCCTTGCATTTTTCGTTAAAAATTGCGGTTGATGTATCATGTATAAAGGAATCCGGATGTGATAACGGGATTCTCCCACGCACACACACACACACACACAAACACGCACACGCACATGGCCCTCAAAATGGGAGGCGAAATCTATTTTTATCGATGCCACTGTAGCAAAATAACCCTGTCGCGAGAGTGAAACGATCAGGCATTCAAAGGGTCAGCGATCCCCAAAAATCCTGCGAAATTTGATCGTCTACACTTCTGTTGGAAAATACGATATTGAATAAGACGTAGCCGAACAAACAGACCGCTGCGCAATGCACAAAATGCGCTGGCACTTCTCCTTGAACGTAAGCGATTGCCCCCTTGTGAAGAGGGTCAACGAATGCCAAACTCAGCGCTTGAACTTGTCACAGGATGTTAAGCTAGAACGGGAAAGACCAAAACGCTTCCACCTAAATCGAAATGAAGCTCACCATCCCAATCTTTAAATCACAAGTAGTCACCAAAAAAAAATATATCGGCTAATCGAACTGCCAAAACTCACCCTACAGTACATTGCACAACATCGGCTGTTTCAGCCCGAAGTTTCCCGAACATTGGGCCCGACATTGAAATGGCATGGGCTAAGCATATGCTCAAATGGGGCGGCAAGAACTCAACGTAACCCAGTGAAAATCAAATTAAGTGAAACAAAGTGTTTTTGGCAACGCAGGTTCCTAGGGTAGCTAGATGTTAACATTTACCAAACCAATACTTCCGCCATCAAATACAAAAATGTTTCGTCCATGACAACCGAAGTCTTCTAGCATCAAAATCATTTTCGCCCAGCTTCGGTTTTCGCACTTCCTTGGCAAATTTGCTCGCAGGGGGTCCATCTGCCAAGCCTCGCTGGCCAACGTTTTCTGCAGGGCGACCGGGGGCCACGGGGGCCCAGCATGGATCAGCCACGGGAGCTGGGTCAGCCATGGGGCGAGCATGGTCGGAAACTAGCTCCTGAAACAATAAACTGATAAAATGATACACGATTTATTTTTTGAAAAAAGGAGTTGCCACGGACCGCTTTCCCCACGTTCATCGCCAAGGTTGCTTGAATTATATCGTGTTGGCTACTGTTCCTCGTCCTCCTCTTCCTTCTCTCGTCGTTTCTTCTGATATTTTGGCATTGTCGGACATGTGTATGGACTTGGCCGGTCAAATGCCTTCCCCCTAACTTCCCAGGGTAAGGTCTGTACATTTTGTGCCCGAAACCGTTGGCATGTCAGCAGACGCAATCTTCTGTGTTTCTGGCCTGGTTATGATTCTTATCGCAAATCGACATTAAACACATTGCCTACCCCTCGGTCCACATGTATAATTCCTACTGGTGTCATTGAATTTGCCTGGTGCCACCTGCGCACTAACCCAGCACATGGGCAACTTCAGCCGACCTCCCCATACGCCCTCCAAATTTTACAAGGTGCAAACGTCGCCCCTGCAGAAAAAGAAGCCAACCAGGAGCGATGGTCACAGTCAAAAAAAGGTTGAATTTCCGGGTTACGGACGATTGTCATGGTGAGCAATCTTGACCTAGGATTGTTGTCGACAAAACGCGGAGAAAGAACTGTAGCGCGAGCCCCGTTCGCATGTCAAAACCGTAAGAGGCTGGCAAGGGAGGAGCACTTTGGAGACATGAGGTCAGCAAAACACGCGCCAGACGGTAGCGAAAACTCGATTTGACAGAAAAAAATAGGTATGTTCGAAGCAGCCCCGGCCGAGTCCGCATTGTTGATGTCGCGCAAACGTTAGGGGATGTGATGCGACGCTCCCGCTATGCGGGCTTGCAATCGGCTGTGCCAAAACGGATTGCCACGGCTTTGCGCAGCGAAGGGTGAGTTCTGCAGCAACGGTCCTGGCAGGCGGGATTGCAGTTGGAGATTGCTAAACTCACTGTCGCAGCTTTGCCAACCTTTTTTCCCCCACCTTGCCAATTTTCCTCAATTCATTGATTCCTGACTTCAATGTTCACTGATGCACCTCACAACCTCAACCTGCATCCCACAACTCCTTCCTCCCTTATCATGGCCGTTTCAAGTCAATGCTGATGAAAATCATATCTGCTCCGCTATGCTCCGTCCCAACATCATGTCACAACGCCAATTGTTTTCGAAACTCTTGCCGGCTAAGCCCCCCTGGCTATGGTTTCCCTGGATCCCATCGGTGTTGACGCAATGGGAATCGCGATACTTCATTGGCGCGCCATATTGGGTGCGTGACGAACTACTTGCTTGTCCCAGAGAAATAATACGATCTGAAATTCTTACTTGAAAATTCAAGGTAGCCAACGTGTGGAAACTTCCGCCGTGCCATCAGTTTCCAACATCGTATTATGCATATGTTTTCCTGGTCTGGTTTTTTGCATTTCACCGATGTAGACTTGAGGCGATCAAACAACAGAAGTGGAACGTGCGCACGGGGCGTGAACAACGCTACGCGCAATGCCGAAACTAGATCTAGACACGTGTATTTTATTTCATCGCGTTCCCTTGGCAGCCTTTCGGTTTTCATAATTTTTTCTGCGGAATTTCCTTTTCTCTTTATTCCTTTTCTCATGTCGTCTTGGTTCTCAAGTCTTGTCAGCCCTGTCCGTCAAACACGTTTCTCTTGCCATTGTTTTAATTTTTTTTTTGCATTGGTAGCCGTGGGATCCCTTATGATTTCCTAGTAAGCTTGTTGGACACCATGCAAGAGCAAAACCGCCCTGGTGTGCAACGCGGCCGCAATGACACTTGGCGCAGCAACTCGACAGAGGAGGCGTTGCATCAAAGCAGGGGCGCAGGGAACCTTGGATGCGGGTTGAGTGTCAAGAATTACTGCAAACACGCTGGAATGCAACACGTCGCCATGACAGAGTTGGTTTGTCGAAACAAATTCGGAAAATGCTGCGGAAACACATCCGTGAAAAACGAAACGCACGAACTGAAGAAGTCTTGGCCGAGTTTGCTTCCTTGAACCGCTTGGATGATTTGCATCGAGGCCCAGTCCGACGACACAAGCCAGTGCGTCATACACCTGAACCAAATGAATTCGTCACATATTTTGGTGAATTTTTTCGTACTGGCGTGGGATTCGACACCCCCGGCCTGAAAATGTTTGATGACTTTGTGTCTGCGAGACGGTTGAAGACGTTCCACGGTTTGAAATAAATGAATTGCAATTTTTGTTTTGGGGCAAAGGCGTTGTATTGCGTTGTAATACTGGAGCTGATGCTGATGGACTGGTGCTGGAATTTTTACGTATGGCACTGCAGAGTTGCACCATGTGTTGGTGACAATCTTTAATGATATGCTGCGTGTCGGATCTTTAAGTTCCGCATGGCAGAACGCGTTGTTCACATTGTTCCCGAAGACGGGAGACACTTCCAAACTCAGTTCCTGGAGACCCATCGCTGTATTGAAGGTGACGTAATTACTTTTTTTAAAAAAAATGATATACGTCCGGCTACGTGAGTGTATGGATGCACATCAGAGCATGGATCAAACAGGTTTCCGAAAAGGAACCGGGATTGATGATGCCGTTGTTGTTTTCGAATCGTTGTGCGGGAAATGTTTGGAATGAAACGCGCCATTATGGTTTGCAAGCCTTGATTTGACGAAGGGTTTTGATCCTGTTGAGTACGATCCCCTTTTCATCCCTTTTCAACGCCTTACTGGAGCAAGGCGTTCCTAAACAGTATTGTGCACTTTTCTGGACGTTACATCGGCAAAAAAATTGTGGTTTTCGTAAGGGAAACACGTTTGCGATACAAAGGGGCGTGAAACAAGAAGATGTTTTCAGCCCTAATTTTTTCAATGCCGCCTTAGAATCAACAGTGCGCAAATGGAAATTGAAGCTGCGCCATCATGGGGGCGACATTGGTGCAGACGCACGGTTTACAAATAATCTCTACGCTAATGATTTATTGCTTTGTGCTGTGTCGTGTGGTGATTTGTTGTAAATGATTGAACTCCTGATTGTGGACTTGCAAGCTATGGGATTGCAATTGAACGCAAGGAAAACGAAAATCCCAATCACCTCTGCCATGATTGATGCTACTTGCGTGGAAGTAAGAGGTTTTTTGGTTGAAGTACTGAGCGGCAAAGCCACACACAAGTATTTGGGCAGATTGTTGGCTGGCAAACGCTGGCAATTGACAGCGAGATCGGAAATTCAGCTCACACATAGTTTGCAGGTGGCTTGGGCGAAATGTCACAAACAGAAACATGTACTGACAAATCGGCATGTTTCCATGAAACTGCGACTGAAATATTTCAATGCTATTGTTTCTCCCACTGCCTTATTTGGTTTAGTTTCTTTGCCTTCCACCGCGTCGCAAAATTCATAAAATCAATGTGGTGCAACACTGGATGCTTCGTGCAGTCGTTGGCTGAGTGGCTGTGGATGGCAACGGCTCGAGAAATACCATGCGAAGAATTAATGATACGGTGAAAACAGCTTTGGAAATTTTTCCGGTGTGCACATGGTCGGATGCTTTGTTCAAACGCCAATTCTGATTTGCGGCGCGCGTAGCTGGTTCAAACAGTTGGCCTGGATTCGCTGCACTTTGGGATCCTTCTGAAAACTGGCGCGCCATTTTCAATTCTGTTCTTTTCCGCGCCCGAGGGCGTCCGCAGCAAAGATGGGATGATATGTTACGCAAATTTTGCGAAAACACTTTTGATGATGCGTTTTGGTTTAGCCATGCCCGGTAATATGTGACATGGCTTCGATTGGCTAACAATTTCTACAGTTTGTCGGAACCAATTTCGTTGTAGCATGTCCTGCACGGACCGTTATCATTGATTCGGACGGGGCGAATGCGATCTGGCAAGGGCTTTCTGTTGTAACGGGCATAATGGTTGTTACGTTGTGGCAGCCTGTGCATATAACTAAGTTAGGGACGCCGCAATGCAAATCCATCAGCGATGCGCGTGTATCCAAATATATGGAGCGCACTGGTTCTGGGAATGGCGTTTGCATGAGCAGCAACGCAGCTACGAACCATGCCAAAGGCAAAGCCTGCATAATGCGCAATGAATGGGGCCATGAAAGTCACGCAAAAGGACTATGGAACATCATTTTCGAGCCAGGTACGCAACACATCGCCACAACTACTCATGTCGAACTCCCGCTAACCGATTGAACCAGAACTGGTCAAATTGAAAAAGTGCAAGGGTTTTTCCAAGGAAAAAAAAAGGTTCACAAGATTTGAATGATCAAGTTCAGGAACCTATTTTTTCTTTGTTGATGGCGAAATTAGCTGATTTCCCACCTTAGGCGCTGGGCGCATGGAAAATTGCATTGTGGTTTTGCGTTCGTCTCTAAGGCATCTGCAAAATGACCGTTAGCAAATAATGCTACACGGGTATTCGCGCAACGAGCTGGGAAAGCTTATGCCAAGGCACCTTCGGCGCAGCACCACTGCAGCAGGCGTCGCCTTGTTCTTGAAGGTGGCGCTGGTGACCGCTGGTGTCGTTTTTTGTGTTGTTTTGTTGTTGTTGTTGTTGCTGTGGTTGTGATTGTGATTGTCGTTGTTTTTCTTTTTGTTCTTCTTTTTTGTTGTTCTTCTTGTTCTTCTTGTTCTTCTTGTTTCTTCTTTTTGTTTCTTCTTCTTGTTTTTTCTTCTTGTTTCTTCTTTTTGTTTCTTCTTCATTTTTTCTTCTTGTTTCTTCTTCTTGTTTCTTCTTCTTGTTTCTTCTTGTTTCTTCTTCTTGTTTCTTCTTCTTGTTTCTTCTTGTCGTTTCTTCTTGTCCTTTCTTCTTGTCGTTTCTTCTTGTCGTTTCTTCTTGTTGTTTCTTCTTGTCGTTTCTTCTTGTTATGTTTTCTTGTTGTTTCTTCTTGTTGTTTCTTCTTGTTGTTTCGTCTTCTTGCTGTTTCGTCTTCTTGTTGTTTCTTCTTGTTGCTTCTTCTTGTTGCTTATTCTTGTCGTCGTCGTCGTCCTCCTCGTCGTCCTCCTGGTCGTCGTCGTCGTCGTCGTCGTCGTCGTCGTCGCCGTCGTCGTCGTCGTCGTCGTCGTCGTTGCTGTTGTTGCTGTGTTGTCAATGTGGGTGTTTTGTGTTGGTGTTGTTGATGTTGATGTTGATGTTGATGTTGATGTTGTTGTTGTTGTTGTTGTTGTTGTTGTTGTTGTTGTTGTTGTTGCTGTTGTTGTTGTTGTTGTTGCTGGTGTTGTTGTTGTTGTTGTGGTTGTTGTTGGTGGTGGTGGTGGTTATTCTGTTGCTGTTGCTGTTGTTGCTGTTGTTGTTGTTGTTGGTGGTGGTGGTGGTGTTGGTGTTGATGTTGTTGTTGTTGGTCATGTTGTTGTTGTGCATGTTGTTGTTGTTGTTGTTGTTGTTGTTGTTGTTGTTGTTGTTGTTGTTGTTGTTGTTGTTGTTGTTGTTGTTGTTGTTGTTGTTGTTGTTGTTGTTGTTGTTGTTGTTGTTGTTGTTGTTGTTGATATTGCTGGTGTTGTTGTTGTTGTTGTTGTTGTTGCTGTTGTTGTTGTTGTTGTTGTGGTTGTTGTTGGTGGTGGTGGTGGTTATTCTGTTGTTGTTGTTGTTGTTGTGGTGGTGGGTGATTGCTGTTGCTGTTGCTGGTGCTGTTGCTGTTGCTGTTGCTGTTGCTGTTGTTGTTGTTGTTGTTGCTGCTGCTGCTGCTGGTGCTGTTGCTGTTGCTGTTGCTGTTGCTGTTGTTGTTTTTCTGTTGTTGTTTTTCTGTTGTTGTTTTTCTGTTGTTGTTTTTCTGTTGTTGTTTTTCTGTTGTTGTTTTTCTGTTGTTGTTGTTCTGTTGTTGTTTTTCTGTTGTTGTTTTCTGTTGTTGTTTTTCTGTTGTTGTTTTTCTGTTGTTGTTTTTCTGTTGTTGTTTTTCTGTTGTTGTTTCTCTGTTGTTGTTTTTCTGTTGTTGTTTTTCTGTTGTTGTTGTTCTGTTGTTGTTGTTGTTGTTGTTGTTGTTGTTGTTGTTGTTGTTGTTGTTGTTGTTCTGTTGTTGTTGTTCTGTTGTTGTTGTTGTTGTTGTTGTTGTTGTTGTTGTTGTTGTTGTTGTTCTGTTGTTGTTTTTCTGTTGTTGTTTTTCTGTTGTTGTTTTTCTGTTGTTGTTCTTCTGTTGTTGTTTTTCTGTTGTTGTTTTTCTGTTGTTGTTGTTCTGTTGTTGTTTTTCTGTTGTTGTTTTTCTGTTGTTGTTTTTCTGTTGTTGTGGTTGTTGTTGTTCTGTTGTTGTTTTTCTGTTGTTGTTTTTCTGTTGTTGTTGTTCTGTTGTTGTTGTTCTGTTGTTGTTGTTGTTCTGTTGTTGTTGTTGTTCTGTTGTTGTTGTTCTGTTGTTGTTGTTCTGTTGTTGTTGTTCTGTTGTTGTTGTTCTGTTGTTGTTGTTCTGTTGTTGTTTTTCTGTTGTTGTTGTTCTGTGGTTGTTGTTGTTGTTGTTGTTGTTGTTGTTGTTGTTGTTGTTGTTGTTGTTGTTGTTGTTGTTGTTTCCCTTTAACTTTCCATCAGTCTGGAATTTTGATTTGTTTTCTTTGTATTCTTGTTATTTTCTTGCCTTGCTGTCATTGCTTCTGTTTGGGGAGTTTTGTTCTGTTTCTCCCAGAAGTCGCATGGTTTTGGCACGACGGCATTGAGCTGGTTTGCAAATTCACTGTGTTCAAAATATAAGATACGAATTGCAAGAGCGACCCCGCGCTTTCTGGAAATCATGCGCGCATTCATAAGCGAACCATGTGGAAATCACAATCAGGTTCTTTCTTGTCTTTTTTTCGCATAGTCTTGCTTCGAGCAGCGTGTGCTTTGCAATGCCCACTGGAAAAAAAAAAACATAAAAAAACATTTTATCAAACGCAATTTCCGCGAGGCCTCGTGAAAGGTCAACTTAACTTACTCAATTCCATTTGCATCTAGTTTAACCTGTTTGCCTGTAAGTTTTTTTGCGTGAATGGGGCGCAATCCCCTTAGTTGCACAAACGATTTCGAGATTATTTTTCTTATTCGTCTTTCTCTGCTGTGGGTGATCGATCAAAAAAAATGTAGGGCACCAGTGGAGAAGAGAAAGCAAATAAGCCAAGAATACAAAGGAAACAAGCAAAGAAGAAGTAGGAACCCCGCGAAGAAGCCAAAACCAAAAGCAAAAACTGCAATGCAAGAAGACAGCGAACAAGGAACGGAGAAAGGCGCGAAGACAAGGAAACAGGAAAATACGAAAGAAAAGAAAAAGCAAAAGCGATAGATAGAGTCAGAGCAGAAAAGGAACAAAGCAAAGCAGAAAAAAAACCTGAACAAAATTGCAAAATCAGAAGTAGAAGGACAAGAACAAACAAACGAGCGAAAAAAAAAAAGTACAGGATCAGAAAAACCAGAGCATAGAATGACAACACAGAAAACAAACAAACAAACAAACAAACAAAAAACAAGGGCAATCAGAAAAAAACACAATATTACTTGTATCAAAAACAATCAAGCAAAGAATCACAAAACATATGTTAAACAAAAACTTTGACAAACATTCACGCAGAGAAAAGCAAGGGCAACCAAAACAAAACAAAAACCGAGAAGCAACAATGGATGGTTGTTGCACGCCTTAGTTTACAAGGAACCTCCGATGCCTTCATTCATGGCCGGGGCTGCGATGTTTTAAGATATCCGCTGGCCCCTGCCGACAGCAGGGGGAGCGCGTCAGAGAAGAGGGGTAGAAAGCACACGGAAGAGAGTAAGAAGCAAAAGGCAAGAGGCAAGAGGCAATGCAAGAACAAGAAGCCAGCCAGGAAGAGCTCTTGATGTCCCTTTCAGGGGACGTGCGGATTGACTCGCACTCGCAGTCTCTCCCCTTTTGCGTGGCCCTGGCCCCTTCCCCTTTGCAACGATCCGGAAGGTTGTTTGTTCAGTGGCCTCACACCTGGTACAGTGGTTAAGGCTGCCCATCAATGGATGGGTCTAGCTTCCAAGTCCTTTCAAAGAATAAAGCAGTGGAATAGCAAGAAGCCAGCAAGCACGAAGGAGCATAAAAAGAACAACAGTGTCTTCCGGGGCTCGACGCTTTGTGACGCCTTTGAGCTACATTTTGGAGCTAGTTTCTCGTCGGTTCAGAAAGCAACGTTAGGCACGGACAGCGGCAGGTCCCAGGGGCGCTTTTGGGCCTTCAGGGGCACGGTGTTTCAGTGTGGCAGGGCCATTGTTTTGGAGGCCTTTGAGCTACATTTTACAGCCAATTTCTTGTCAGTTCAAAAAGCAAAAAGCAACGTCAGGCACGTCCCACGGGCTTTTGGGCCTTCAGTGGCACAGCGTTTCGTTTTGGAGGCCTTCGGGTGGACTAAATTTTGGAGCCAATTTCTTGTCGGTTGAGAAAGCAACGTTAGGCACGAAAACAAAACGTCAGCTCCCAAGAGTTTTTAAGCGGGCATATCTTGTAGATTGTAGACAGCTCGAGTTGCACGGGCATATCTTGTAGACAGCTCAATCCAAGAAAACTCTCCATTGACAACCTCACTATCCTCACTTTGTGTCCCATATGCCGGCTCGATGACCGTCGACGACCGTGAGGTTGGTGAGAGTGTGGCGCATGTGTGTTCGCTATCAGTACGGCTATCAGGCGGCTGCCAACTTGCGATCGAAACGTTGGGGGCATGGCAATGAAACGCAAGGAAATGCGACCAGGTCCTAACCTTACGGAGATGTGGTGAAGCCCGGGGCTGCTTGCCCCCTTGAGGAATGGGAAGGAAATGGAACAACCTGAGCTTGCGTGCGTCTCCTGCATCATCCCATTTCAATGCTGTCAAATCACTCTTTGCATATCTTTGGAACAAACCGCTCAAACACGCTGATTTTTGATGTGTTTATCTTGCATTGTCGTGCTCGAACTAACTAGAAATGTGTTGCAAATTGTTGCACTTTGCACCGAGCACTTCGCAGTGCTGTGACTGACTCCCCAGACCAAAACATTGATTAGCTGAAGATGAGGATCATGATGAAGAAGATGATGGTGACGATGACGACGACGATGATGTTGATGATTGCATTTGAAAAAGTGGCGCCGAATCCATCCAGGCAGATCCCGCAACGGGGGAATGGGATGAAGGTCACGTTGACGTGCGAAGCACATTTTGTGGAGGCGGTTGATGTCAAAGGCCTGAGTGAGATTGGGGAATGAACGTACCGTACAAAATACAACAATGGTACTTAAGCACCGTCTTCTCTTCATTTCTCATATCGAATTTATTGCTCCTGTCAGTTGGAAGGTTTGTCTTGCTGCCAACTACATCCAACTACTGTATAATGTTTTTGTAGGAGCCGATGGATCGAATCTGGTCGACAAAGCCAGGCGCAACAACCCTGGAGCACAAATAGAAAAAATGCGCCTGTGTTTATCGGCCGTGGTTTTTGCCATTTTTCGCCTGTGGTCAAGTCTCCTGGATTTCCTACGGAAAGCGAAGGGAAGATTGCGCATTTTGTCGGTTGCGCTTTACGTTACGCTTCGGCAATTCATATCTTTTCGTACAAAGTATGCCTTCCGATCGCCCGACCATGTCTTCATTTTCTTTGAGCGATGGCTGGTATATAATGATGCAGCAGCTGATTTTCCGAACCTGCACCATTTGTGTCTGTTTGCCGCAAAGGGCGAAGCTGGCCAGCCCGTTTGACCGCTCAAGGCATCGTAGAGCTTGGTTCCATAGGGGTTCGTTTCGCATGCGCTTTGGGTAGAGAGCAATTCTGTTGTTTCTTCACGCCATGAAAAATGTGTTTCATGATGCTTCCCTTATTGTGTTTCATGGCAACCTCTGAAGGTAGCCAAAACTTGTGTCCGGTGCGCCGTTTGGATCCATTCGCAGCTGATTCCTGGAAGTGCGGAAGCCTGGTCATCACGACCACAACCTGCCGCTGCAAGGCCGCAGAATGCAAACTTTTTTTCCATGGGCACGCGTCCAGGCAGTCCGGGCATGTGCCTTAGTTCATCAAATCTTTCAGCTATTGCAAGCTTCAAGCTAGAGCAAGCTACCGGACAAAAGAATCAAAAGAAGCGCTCAGAATGGAATATGAACGAATCCTAAACGATGTCACAATATCCCAAAAGTGTTCAAAAGGCTGTTTCTGATCTGTTTCTGCCTTCAGTCTCCGGTATTGGAGGTATGCCTATTGACTAGTGGGTCTGCTAAGTCTGCGACGGCGCAGGAACAGCAACGGGCGCCCGAAAGAGGGCCAAAGGGTCCGCAAGGCAAGACTGGCACGTCAGAATCTATGGCGAAGTGGCGAAATGCCATGAAAAATGCCATGAAAACTCATAGAACATGGTGAAAGAAGGTGCTACAGTCACCGCGTGCCACATTGTGTGAACGTTAATCATCCATGCTATCAAGTACAAATATCTGCTGCAAGAACAGTTCAGCATGATGCAAGGAAATGCGTCCAGCTGCATATCATTTGGCGGAGCAGGCAAGAGACTCGTTCACAGTCCAAGTCCAAATGAGTGATGCATTTGCAAGGGATAGATAGCTGCCTCTGGGTGCTCAACCAAATGGTCTAGCAGGAAGTCAAAGCTTGAACCTTTGCAAGGAGCATTGGAAGAGTTCCATTGAACTTCAGGCAGTGCAAATGTCAATCTTGGAAGCTTCGACCCAGGGCAGAAAATAAATCAACATGTTGTAATAAATTGTAACAGGTTCATACAGGTTCATACATGTTCACAACTATTCACGCTTTTTCACGATATGTGACGCTGCCAATGAACACAAATGTCGTCAAAGTTCCAAACCCATGCTTTACTCAGAAACATCTGGAAACACGTTCCAGGAACCCTCCTTGGGCTTTCCTCCTTGGGCTTTCGGGATCTGAGGGCCTGGCATTCTGCCACAGGCGTTGTCTTCAAAGGACCAATCTCGCAGTGGACCTCGCATTGCGCCGATTGCTTTGCCGCGGTGCCAATCTTCCAATATCTTTCTGGACGACTGGTATTCCCTTCATGATCTTCATTCAAAGCTCAGACTCATCAAACATCATTAAACATCATTAAACTATATTACACTATCAAAAGTTGGGCGCTCTTGAGACAAGATGAGACATGATGAGACAAGTAAGATGTCTGCCGGGGAGATCATTGCCTGGCATTTGCATCTGATGCAACTGAACTTGCGACTGCAAAGGAATGAACCAATTGAACACTATTGAACAATGCAACGGTGTAACACCTGAGCGATTCCAACATGACGAAACAAACACATGAACAAAGGCAGCAACTCGTCTCACATGCTGGCATTGCCGTAACTCCATCAGCCAAATCCTCCCGCTCTTTCTGCTGTCTGGGAACTCCCCTGGCTGGAATATGACTTGGAAATACTTGGAATACGTCGAAGTGATCAGTCCGCTCTATATCAACTCTGTATCTAAGAAGACCTGCTTGATCCTTCTTACACTATCTGAAGGCCGAATAGCCACCCCGAAGTGTTCAGTGAAAGCGAAATAATGCCTTTGTGATGTTTGGAATTTGTTTGGATATGTTTGGTAACATTGTGCGTTCAAATTCAAATAAATTCAAGATAATTCAAGTACTGTTAAAAGCTGTTCAAGCATGGGAGTGCATTCCGTATGCAGCAGCTTCCCACCTTGCTGGATCCAGAATGTTTGATCTCCCACCGGCAGTCATCTCAGCTAGGCGCCGCCGCCTTTTGAGAATGGATATACAACAAACGATAACGGATTGTCACACGAATGCATCAAATATAATCTGGAGCTACCAGTTACATCCGGCTGCACCAGCAAAACCAGTTGTGTCACATCCTGTCACCATCTGCAACTGTCAGCTCACATTGTGACTTGATTTTAACTATGAAACGACAAGACCTCGTTGTGGAGGGGAGTGTAGTGCTAAAAAAGTATGGCTACTCTTCGTACTATTGCTACCGTATATTAACGAGCATTGATAGTATATCAATATATATTCAATGTATATTATATGTACTTAGGACTTGATAGGATTGGAAGCCACAAACCGATCCTGAAGTCAAGACTAATAATTAGCATTCGCCTGCCCGGAGACTGCCCATCACCTGGAAAAGGCCTGAGGACAAAACTAGAAAAGATCAAAAAAGATCGAAAAGCTGGTGACCAAGATTGACCAAGCAGGTCCTGCAAAACCGTGAGCGCCGTCTAGGCTTCAAGCAACAATTGTGCAGGTGCAATCAAGGGTGCTCCTCTTTGAAAGTCCTGACAGCTAAGGAAGCGACAACATGCGACGACTATATCCCTCTAGATGGTGCACATGTAATTGCAACCGTAGCGAGAAGGGAAGGAATGCAAAGTGAACACACGATCTGAAAGCGCACTGGATCAATGACATTGGCCTGATCTGAATGTTGTTGCTTTTGACTTAACAAAAGTGCTTACAGTATTTCACTTATTTCACTTCAGACTGGGATGCCTCAAGCTGCAAATGCATATCCTGTCCTTGACCGTCACCATTCGAGGTGAATTGCCTTCTGCTCCCTGTCCTCCCGGACCAGATCCTGTGACACGCGGTGAAAGGCTCCGGCTCTGTGGGTCGTTCTGCAGCTCTGCTCAGTTCTGCTTAGACGATACCGGGATGATCCACCATGCCTGCAGCCGAAACTCTTGGTGATGGAGACCTGGATGCTGCACTGCACTGCAGCACTGCTGTGGCACATAGAGTCGAGTTTCTATGGAGAAATCGGTGTGATTTTGTCAAAAGCCAAGCAGTTTTCACATGTGTTCCGGTTGAAAACTTCAGATTGGCTTTCAAATTGTGCAGGATATACAGTCTATGAGTTGACAACTGCCATATGTCAACGGTATACTGTAATTACTGCAGCAAAACCTTTATATAGTCAATGAGCTAGGCTGAAATGAGTCAACTGGTGCAGCAATCACCAAACACTGCCAAACCCATCTTTGCAGAACTTTACGGAAAATATACAGCTCATCACCTGTGCTCCCTGCAGAGCTACGTTTGAGCAAACCGGGAGACGCAAACAGTCTGTATAGGTATAGCTTCATGAATCCTTGTAGACCTGACACCTTTGAGGACACCAATGATATCCAATGATTGTGTTCGATCATCGCAGTCTCATTATCATCACTAACACTAACAGAAATATCCCTGGGAGTGTGTGAAATGTCATCTTCATATCACCTTGGCCACATCGAAGAAATGAATCGAAATGAATCGAAATGACACAGTCTCACATGGTGCCGCGGTGCCGTGGTGCCTTGAGGAGCTCGACTGTCTTTCTCCTGGTGCTCAGGGCATCTCTGGGCACCAAGTGTCGCATGGCTGCGGTAAGTGAAGCATCGACATGTTACGTGAAGCATCGTGAAGCGCTATGAAAATCTATGAAATGCTTAAGATTGCTTGAGGCCTTTTGGAAACAGAAAAATCCCACATGACTTTGGCTTGTGGCTACCGGCTGATGCTACCTGCACATTCTTCGGACCCAGAGCCTCTCACAGGTAGTGCAGCAAGAGTAGATGGGGAGGCTTGCAGCGCCTAAGATTTGGGAAAGTTGCAGCATTCCGACAAAATTCGTACAAAAGCGAAGACGTACACCTCTGAAATTGTCCTGCATTGGCAATCTGTCCAAAGATGTCCAAAGCAACCACGTTTTTGGGTTCACAGCTGCAAACAATTCTCGGGCCGAACCACGATATTTTGGTGCCGCCTGTCAAGTTGCACAAAAAACCATTGCTGTTGACAGCTGCACGATACTGAAAATCTGCTTGGCAAAGCTGAAGGCCTGGGAGATTTGATGGGGGTGCCTAAGCTGATCTCAACTGATCTCAACTGATCTCAACTCTGCTGGAGCACGGACTGCTAAAATTGTTTCTTTAAAAAGCTGAAGATGTCTTAGGAGCTGACAGTGGCAACGGGGGTGCCGTTACGACACCTCTCAATCACACTTGTACCAGGCAGATCTATGTACAATCCAATTTGTGATGAAAGTCTATATATAAGTGATCTAAAAAGACATACAGTATACAACCTCTACAAACTTGATCATTTGGATGGTCGAAAAATGTTGTTGGTCTATGGGTCTCGTTGCTACAGTACATGTCTTTTGTCTATGGGTCTCGTTGCTGCAGTACATGTCTTTTGCAACCTTTGCAGATCCTCCTGGTTGTCCAATGGTTTTGCCAAGAAAAACTGAGTAAGCAGTTCAATGAGAAATTCAATAAGTTCAGAATGATGTTTTAGATTTTAGAATGATGCTCATTTTCAGAACATGTTTTTTTCAGTTGTCAGTTGGGCCTAGACCAGAGCTTGCAACATCGCCCATGGATTTGGATTGCGAACCTGGCACATGCACAGATTCGACAGATTGCAGACATCCAAACTCCGAACTCTGATGTCAACATGTCAACGGTTGTGAACATGAGCGATTTTTGATGTTTATGGCTTGTACGACATAATATGCACATGAGTGGAATTGGGCAGACCAAGCACGATGGGAGTCCTGCCATGTCCTGCCATGTCCTGCCTACAGATTTCAGCATCTGGGAGGATTCCAGGACAGAAGCTGCCAATGAACTCCCTGCCCGTTCCACGAAGATCTGATGATCTCCTCTGACCTGGCACCAAGAAGCACCACGAAGCACCGAGAAAAGTGTTCCCTTCTGACTATCACTAAAATTATCACTGATATACCTTTCTGAATACAATCATCTACAAATATCTACAATATTCTACAATGACTCCTTCTATAATGTCCTTCTTCCCCTTCTGATTTTTATTTCTACGTTTCTTAGATCTTCTTAGATCCGTTCTTTAGTCCAGAGATGTCCAGAGCACTCATGAATTGACCAACTTCTGAAGTGACTCCCAGAGCCCCAAGCAGTCCAAGCCCTCCGCAGACACGCAGAGCAAAGCACTCTGCACTGTACTGATTTGTACTTCGCCCTCCAGGCCGTCCAGGCCTCTGTACTTCGCTGCATGCTCTGCAGCGATCGGTCGCCGCCGAATGGCCGCATGACGTTGCTTGCGTTCGCATAGCAGAATCCAGCGAATCAATGTGAATCACGCCAAGGGTCAAATAGGTTTCAAATAGTCTTCAAATGGGTTTCAATATATAAGGGGCTGTTCAAATGCTAAGAAATGCAAACCTGTAAAAAAAATGTAAAAGCAGCTTGTGATAATTACGATGGACGTGCTATGGTCTCTGAAACTTTCATGTTGCCAAGTCTCATGTTGTGAAAGTTCAATGGAATGGACTTGGAATTCAAGCACACTTGGCAAATGCTTGATCTCCTGCTGTATGAAGACATCTTTTTGACAGCAGCACGCATGCTATATCTTCCGATGTGTTGCTATTTGTTGCTATGTCATGCTTGAGATCGGAGCCGCAACAAAAAAAAATAATTACAAACCTTCGCCAAGTGGATCCATTGTCTGCTTGTTTCGCAACAGTTCAGGTACAAGTATGCAAAACATGCAAACGAGATCAAATGAGCAGGAAAACAAACGACCAACGAAAAAAGAAACACACCGGAAAGCGCATGTTTCTTGCGCGATCGGAGACCCAGCATGCTTTCTGGGGCCGGCTTGGCCAGACCCTGTGCTGGTGCTAGTGAAGGAATTTGGAGGTGGAGACCGACCTGTGAGGTCATTGTGCACCTGAGAGCCGAGAGCAAAGACAAGAAGACTGGATTGAGTAGACTTAAACTTAAACCTAAGTCCAAATAGTCCTAAGATATACTTATAATGATGTCTTTTTAATAATTCCTGCAAGCAGTGAATCATCAAACAAATCACAAGGAACTGGAAAGAAGATGCACGAAATCGTGAGAAAAGGGGAAATCACAGTACCAAACGGTTACCAAACAAGCCGAGGCACCCACTTTCGTTAACTGCAACCCTAGCCAGCCAGTACAACTTTATGCACTGCTGGCAGGCTTGCCTACGGCGCTTTGTCCAGGCTATGCATTTTCATTTTCACACTTTTTGCATCGTTTTACTTGTTTCACTTCATTTATCTTCATTTCACACATCAGTCGCTATCGACTTCTTCCCTTCGGTGGCATTCGTTCCAGTCGTTCCAGTGGTTCCGTTCTTGCGCTCCAACTGCGGTTCAACAATTCCAACGGTTTTTGTTTCCACTCCGCTGCCGCTGCCATTGACCGTTTCTTCAAAGTTGGCTTTGGCCAAAGCAGTTGCAGCGGTCGCCCAGGAGCGCAAAGCCGCAATGGCGATTTTGTCGCCAGGAGCTGCGACCATCTCTGGTGGCTGGAAGCTGAAAGGGCGTGCACCACCTCCAAAAACACAACTAAGACATCAACCAAAGAAATCAAATGGAATCAAGATCAATCAATCAAGTGGAATTAGAGTATCACAAAGTCATTTACAGATCATCTATGATAACCTCAAATGCATGCACAATGGCAACAGAGCAGGTATTACAGTATCAAATGCTGGCGGTTCAATGCTTTTCATCCTGCATGATTTGCATGCACCAAAGAAAGACTGCAAATGATCCCACTGAGGCAGCAGCGCGATCTGACTGTTCTACATGGAGAAAGCGACATCTCATCCAGAGGTACATCTTTGTCAAGTTGCACAAAGGGCCCATCCCACTTTGTCCATCGTTGTCGCGAATCAGTGCAGCGCCTCCCATGTTCGCTTTCAGCTCGAGTGGTTTTTGTCGAAACTTTCGGCTCGATTTCTGTGGTTTTGCCTCTGTGCAGAGCTGCTGTTTTAGGTCGAGGCTTCCGTGTGTCATCTTCCTCTCGTTCGTAGCGCTCCAAGAAAGTCTGTAGTGAGACATCGCGGCCATCGCGACCATCGCGGCCATCGCGCCCATCCGTGTCTCGTTCACGCCTTGGAGAATCAGACTGCAGGGACTGCAAGGACTGACGCGATCGGTTTTGCGGACTCTTGGGGCTCAGAGGCTCCTGCCAGTCGAAATAAGTCAAAGTAACCAAAGTACACAAAATTCATCAAAACTAGAAGATTTTACAAGTATGTATCCTGCTTTGTGGTGACGCAGCCATGGTCGTTCCAAAACTTGGCAATGCAATCATGGCAGCGCATTGGCAGGCTCTTGAAGACCATGTTCTTTGACAAAATTTGACAACCTGCCGAAATAGATTCACATCATTGCAATTTATTGTACCTGACAGCTGTTCGAATGTCCTGGGTTGTCTCCAATTTGCCGAGAACACAAGCAGCCGCCAGTTGCACTCGCGGATTTGCCGTCAGAGTAGACATGGCAGCCATGCCACGTCGACCCAAGCGATCCAGACGGTCCTGCAGATCCCGATGTCCCAAGATATCCCAAGAGATAACTGTCAAATGAATTCAGAAATGGAATTTGTCAAATGACAGTGAACAATAGTGAAACAATAGTGAACATATCAAAATATGAATGAACGTGTCAAAATTTGTCAAAGATGTCCAATGAAAATAGGATGGAACGAATCTGCTACACCGCCAACATGGGCAGTACTGTCCGGGCCCGAGCCTTCGACACAGCTTCTAGGGGGTCACCTTTGACTTCCTTCTCTTGAAGTCGTGGCATGCAACTTCCACCACGTTGTCGGCCTCAGTGAAGAAACAAGAAAAAGAAGAATAAACAAGAGATATCATGAGATATCCAGTATCAGTATGTATTAGATTGTATTAGTGCTGGTCGAATGACCTGGAAATACATGGAATCCACAAAGTGTTGGCTCTTCAACACAAAACTACACGATATTGCACCCCTTGTGAACTGATGTGAACTGTGTATTTAAAATTATCAGTCGTGTGGGGCGCCTAAATGATGGCTTGCTCACAAAACAAATGTTTACTTCCCGTGTTATTCATCTCAAAAAACTTGTCCCCTGACTTGTCTCCGTCTCCCCGCTACCAAGCAGGAAAGCAAAGCAAAGTGCACATGGCAGCTCAACTCAACTCAACTCAACTCAACTCAACTCAACTCAACTCAACTCATGCTTTCATGTCCGTTGAGCTGTTTAGATTCTTTCTTGTTCACATAGAACAACTGTGTCAAAGGGAAACAAATGCTTTGGCTCAAATCCTGTTTACTCTGATTCGACATTCGAATCGAAGACATAGAGAGTTCGAGAATGTTCGAGATTTTGAGTGGCGAACCCACTAGGTAGGTAGTCTGTCCAAAGGCGACCACCTGTCCAAGCTTCAGGGATTTCAGAAAGGCGCCATAAAAAGTGTCAGAATTCTGTCAGAATGTGTCAGATATTTCTCAGCTCCTTAGTTCCTTTCAGACCTCTATGGAAACTCTGCAAAGCTCGTAGCTTTGCCATCCTGTCTGCATCTGTCTGCCTCACCTTCTCCACTGGTGGACGGACCACAACATCACGCGGCCGTGCCGGCTCCTGGCCATGGGGGATGCAGGCACATTGTGCGACATCCATTGCTCCGTCACATACACAATGAAAATGTATAAAAAAATAAAATCATAAATCATCGTAAACTTCATAAACCTTATTCCATTCATAAAAACCTTATCTACCCCTATCTGATAGACACTTATAAGCTGTGATACATGCCTTGCTTTGATCACAGTATCAGAAATGCAGCGACATGTAGTGACAAACTGAGGAAGTGATGCGACGTGTCACTGCCTACGCCTATACTTTCTAATCTCCGCCTTCTTGACAAATAACTTGCGCATGACATGTTCATGACCCCCAGCCGCCCCAGCCATGAATACTGCATTAAATATGTTTCACGTTTCCATGTACCTCTTTTTTGCCACACGACATGATTGATCATAAATATGATATGTATGAAGTATATCTCATGTAAATAGTTAATCTGTAGTCCATCATGATTTGGAAGCCATCTGGGACCGATCGGTTCTGTCCTTGACTCTGTCGGCCCTCTCAACCCTCTCGACCGCCTTTTCCTTAGACTCCTCGTCCTTCTCCTTTCGCCCGAAGCTTTTCGCCCTGAAAGGAGACAAATAATGAAGGAAAAACAGCTGGGATATGCTCCGATTAATCTATTGACGCAACAACCAAGACTTTTCAAATGAAATTCAACATGTTTGATATTTCCAGGATGGAAAAAGGCTAGACTCTAGACTCAGCCAGAAAACAACACATTAAAATGGAATACTGCAGCGTGTTGCACCCTGCAAATGAGTTGGATCTGCTTTTAGATCACACCTGCTCAAAAGAGTCCGAACATTTTTGGAGTTGACGAATTGACCCCCTCAGAAGCCGGTAGATGAATATAATATATATATATATATATATCATATGTGTCATTATCCGCCGACCCCGGCCTTAGCCAAGGCAGGGGCGGCGCCTGGGACCACCGCAGGTGTGGAACTCATCTTACTCAGTGGTCTTTTGGCCTTACCTTT
>BGPT01000198.1:245445-298193 GCA_003297045.1 Symbiodinium sp. clade C Y103
TTCTTGGCACTACCTGCTGCCTTCATTCGATGCGCTCGCCCCCCCCCCTTCCAGACAGAAAGGGGGGTCGGCGGCACCAGGGCGTTAGCCCTACTTATAATGTAGACTGTAATGATGTTGGGGTATGTTGGCAAAGCGCAACGAGCTAGGCGCCATCACTCACCGAAGAAAGGTTCGAAAGGTTCCAGCCTCTGCCGTGCTCCAGAGGATGCAGAGGGCATTTCTTTTCGGCTCGGAACTTTGGTCCTCGAAAGCATACTGTTCTTGGGGCGTCTGCAACTGGGGACAACAAAGTTCAGGGAAGGATCAAGAGATTGACAAGAGATTAAGGAAAAAATACCGGGTTCTTCAAAAAAAACAGCCATCTAGCCTTTCGATGCCTTTCGAGACAATGGTTCCCGACTGTACCCACGTACCCCCAACTTCAAAGTTGTGATGCAGATCTCTTGTCGCAGGCCTTCAAAAAGAAAAGCCATTTTCGTTTGCAGTTCCAATGCGTACAGTTTCAACATTGATGCGACGGGGCGAGGGGAGCTTCAGCATAACTTGTGATATTGATGGCTATGTTTTTTGAAGAACCCGGTGTTATGAAGAAACGAGGGTGCTTATACAAGGTTCCTCTTAGTCCTTTTTGATGCTTTTGGCCAGTGTTCCAACAGGTAGCCACACTTCTCTGACCCGTTTTGAGTTGCAGTACTCCATGTTCCTGCATGTCATCATGTTGCATATAGACCTGCCAAGTGGGGTGCATGGGGATGCTTCGTATCTCCATCGTTCTCGATCATGTCTTTGCTGAAGATTTATTGCAGCAAAGCATCAATCTCTTCGAGGCGTTCAACGTGTTGGACGTGTTCTTTTCGCTTTTGATTTTTCGCTTGGACGTGCTTCTCACTGGCTTCCTATGGGATAAGACAGTACAGGTCAATACAGGTTGCCCATGTATGAGACTTCTGAGGTTTCGCACACTTCTACAATCTTGGGGACAACAGTAAGTCACTCGTCGTGGAAGTGCGTATCTTTGATCTCACTTTGCTAAGATTCCAGGCCCGGTTAGTCGTGTGACTTCAAAGATCTTCAAAGTGCATCTCGCTTCACTGGAAGCATACAATACTTCATTATTCATGATGACCTCCAGGTGCGCATTTCATACGAAATCGATTGTGCTTTCAACTGCATAGAACCAGCATTTCATCGCTCTTCGTAATTTGACAGATCTGCTTTTGGTCCTTCTGCTGATGAGTTTTTCCTCCACTTGTCTCAGCTTTAAATCTTCCTGCAAAAAACTCTGCACAAAAGCTCCGGTATGTTGCTGCAATGCATTGTCTACACAATTTCCACTTACACGTTCATCCATCTACAACACTTGCACGGTGCTTGCCTGTGATTCACAAGCTTCAGATGCATAATGCAACGTCCAAACATTTTCCATGTATGCCGAGCTTGGCCTGACATGCCTTGCCACCAACGCCCGACTAAGGACCCGGCTAAGTTGTCATCCGATGGATGACTATCACTACCTCCTCTCAAGTCAACGTTAACATCTCAACAGCTCCGGGAAAACAACTTAGTTGTTTTTTGAAAACTCAGTTGCATTTTAACACTTTGCAACACCGACGCTCAGTTCTCCGAAACCAATCCAAGCCAGCATATGAATGTGCATCTGTGGCTTCCTGAGTCAGACTCATCAGCATCTGGAAAGTCAAGTTCTTCCATGATGTCTGCCACATTGCAATCGAGGAAGGCCAAACCCTGGCACAGTCTTGGCATGTCTTGGCATGTTGAATGTCGGCACGCAGGCATGATGCTGACATGTTTGTCGTTGTCAAGCCATGTCAATCTCATCTCTGCAGCTCTGATTTCAGACAGAAAAAAATAAAACGGTCGAACTCTGCCTCTTTATACAATGTGTCTTAAGATGTCTAAAGGATTCTTAAGGTATTATTCTTCGTTAAATATCTGATGATTATTGCCGCCAACAGGGGGTCCTCATCCTGGAACCTCTCGGGGGTCTCAAGAGGGTCTGGAGAGTCCTGATCATGTCTATCGCTATACATGCTATACAAAAGAGCTAGAATGTGCTGCTAGTAGAGTTTCTCAACTTCATGTAAGAGCAACAGGCAGCGACTCCTTGCATATAGGATTCAAGCTTGAATAGATTTGAAAGGATAGATGTACGAGTATGTGGCACACAATTCATGGCATTTCCTTACACTCACCTAAGATGTATACAGAAGAAAAACAGTAACCAACGAACGTCTCTTTGCAGTCATCTTTGCATGTGTCCTTTTTTTTCAATCACAGTTCCATGCTAGATCTCAACCTAGAGTCATGAAGACATCTTAACAATATGAGAACCACTGGACAGTTTCCCTGTAGGGGAGAGGCCCTCAAGTGGCTAAAACATGTTGAATCCTTCGAGGATTCGAATGCAGTCCTGAAAATTTGTCGGCGAAGGAGGCTCGAGCCTGGTGTAGCCCCGACCAGTTTCGAGGTGGGAACGAAATGGAACGAAATGGAGTTGGGACAAAAATGAAAAAATGAGACAAAGCAGCTGTGATGCTCAGGTGATGATCAGTGGCTCCGCTATGGCCCCTGGCCCGTCGGTTCTCTCGGTATCGGAGTCCTCCTTAGGCGTGGCTTATCTGTTGTGCTGCCTGTGCTAACATCTCCATGCACCCTACTTCAGCCAAGCATATATAATAAACATGATATAAGACATATAAAGCGTGTATATAATATACATTATAACATATATAATATACAGTATATTTATTATGCCTGGTGGTTGCCAGAAACGCGTAGTGAAGTTTTTCGATGTTTTTCTTTGCGGACGGAAAAAGCAAATCAAAAAGTCGTTCTACCGTTTGCGTGATAGCTTCGAATGGTTTAAGAAGGCCATCCAGGAATCTTGAACCTCAACCCACAACCGCTACCATGCAACCAAGCGGAAAAAATAACACAAGCGCTTTTCGATCTGCCATCTTTGTGCTGCAACTTTTAATTTCCTAATGACAGCCCAGCAACAGCAAATAAGTCGGCGTTTCCAATAGCTATGAATCTGGTGAACATACTCTCTCTCTATGTCAGGAATGCTATTTCCATTTTTCTCATACGTGTCTTGTATCCTGCGTTGTCGGTCTACAGTGCATGAGACCAACGTGCCTGAAAAAAGATCCTTATTCAGACACAAAGATATGCTTTGCAGATTAACGCTGCCAAAACAGGGTTGTTAAAAGAAAAGGGTAGTCCTCTTACCTATTGCAAAACTTTGTGACAGATTGAGATGCGAATTGGGAAATGCTATCTGAATCGGATTTGCTTTTGTCTGCCTCCCCAGAAAAGCTTCTACCATATGAGCGTGGATCCAATTCGCGCTCATCATAAAAAACTGTCTGCCCTAGGCTGCAACACCAAAAACACAAGGGCCAAGGTTCGGATTGGAAGACATTTGTTCGCTCAACTTACTGTTTGCAAAAGAGACACCTTTTTGTTCGAATAATCCTGCAGTGTTTTTGAGGTCATAACTGACCAGGTTTTTTGAGCGGCGGGTCTGACATCCATCATTCAGGTCTTAATTTGATGGCTTCTCTATCAAGGAGATTGATAGCCCTATGTCTTGAGGGTGAAGTTGAACGCAGGGGTCTGAAACAGTGATGGAGGAGTAGGGAGTGTGGAGGGCGTGTTTGGGCGCGTGCATTTTGCCGTGCATTTTGCCGTGCAAATATTGGCGTGCCTTTGCCGTGCAAAATGCCATGCAAAAGTTAGGTGAAATTTGGGCGGTTCAAAATGCCGTGCATTCTTTTTCAGAGGTCTCAAATCCATGCCATGCACTTTTTTCTGAAATGCGGTCGATTTTGTTGGGACGGCTCAACACTGTGTATTTTTGACCCTAGGGGATCATTCATGGTCAACCCTGGAAAGGGAAACAGAAAGGCAAAAAGGAAAGTGAAAAAATATATATATCTGTTTGAAAAGGAGTTAGCTGCAAATCTTGGATGCCTCAAAGGGGTTGCAAACAACAGGACCCAGTAGAGGTCATTTAGGTGCAGGAACTGGCCTTCTAAATTTAGAAAAGAAAAAAAGAGCATAAGTTGATAAAGGATTGAACATCAGAAATAGGGATAAACCAGCCTTGTCAAGTTTGTGGGAAAGTTAAGTAGGCAGCAATTATGTTTTCAATGTTGTATATAGTAAGTAACAAACAAGTTTCAGACCATTTTCAGACCCTCCCCCCGGTTGGGGGCATTCATTGTCGATCTTGGATTGGGAACGAGAAGGAAAAGGGAAGATAAAGAAACACACATACGAAAAAAAGAAGCGAAACTTGGAGAAAACACAGGGGAAAAATAAGCAACATAAAACGAAAAAGTAAGAAAATATTGACGAAAATCACTCTTGAATCATTTTGAAATCACGACTTCTTCTGATTGGTTTTGCAAGAAAAGATGCCAAGGTCTGCCAAAAATCTGCCAAAACCAAAACCAAGCTAAATCACTTTTGAATCACTTGTTTTAGGTTTTTTTTGCCAGATGCCAAAATCTCCCAAATCTACAAAACCAACCTAAAATCTGGGCTTCTAGCACTTAGATGCACTTAGCACGTTTGCCACATCGGTGCCAGCGGCTTGACCAGGGCCAGGAACAAGGGCGCTGGAGCGTGGTGGGAACACATCAAATTCCATGAGTTGAGCACGTAGACCTACTGCCGCACGCACTTACTTGCAGCATGTTTACCAGGGTCAAGAGTTTTTGGGGAACAACGGCGCTGCGAGAGTGCCGGCACACGTCCCAAGTCGCATGAGTTGAAAGCACGTGGACCTACTGGGCCAACAGCACTTACCACGTTTAGTTTTGCCACATCGGCGCCAGCTGCTTGAGTCTTTTTGGGAATAACGGCGCTGCGAGAGTGCCGGCACACGTCCCAAGTCGCATGAGTTGAAAGCACGTGGACCTACTGGGCCACCAGCACTTACCACGTTTAGTTTTGCCACATCGGCGCCAGCTGCTTGAGTCTTTTTGGGAACAACGGCCTTGGGAGAGTGCCGGCACACGTCCAATTCGCATGAGTTGAAAGCAGGTAGACCTACTGGGCCACCAGCACTTGCCACNTTTTGCCACATCGGTTCCAACTGCTTGAGTCTGTTTGGGAACAACGGCGATGCGAGAGTGCCGGCACACGTCCCAAGTCGCATGAGTTGAAAGCACGTGGACCTACTGGGCCACCAGCACTTGCCACGCTTAGTTCTGCCACATCGGCGCCAGCTGCTTAAGTCTTTTTGGGAACAACGGCCTTGGGAGAGTGCCGGCACACGTCCAATTCGCATGAGTTGAAAGCAGGTAGACCTACTGGGCCACCAGCACTTGCCACNAGTCTTTTTGGGAACAACGGCCTTGGGAGAGTGCCGGCACACGTCCAATTCGCATGAGTTGAAAGCAGGTAGACCTACTGGGCCACCAGCACTTGCCACGTTTAGTTTTGCCACATCGGTTCCAACTGCTTGAGTCTGTTTGGGAACAACGGCGATGCGAGAGTGCCGGCACACGTCCCAAGTCGCATGAGTTGAAAGCACGTGNTTTTGCCACATCGGTTCCAACTGCTTGAGTCTGTTTGGGAACAACGGCGATGCGAGAGTGCCGGCACACGTCCCAAGTCGCATGAGTTGAAAGCACGTGAACCTACTGGGCCACCAGCACTTGCCACGCTTAGTTCTGCCACATCGGCGCCAGCTGCTTAAGTCTTTTTGGGAACAACGGCGTTGCGAGAATCCCGGCACACGTCCAATTCGCATGATTTGAAAGCACGTAGACTTTTTTCATGTAACCTCATCCTCATACGAACGATATAATAGTTTCTAGAATGGAATGGCATGATAACGCCTGGAAGGAAAACACCGATCCTGACCAAGGAGTAGCTAGCTGCTTGCAGGCGAGTTACTCCAGCTATATAGCCGCGAACAACAGTTTGGCAATTCTGTCCTGCTCCCCCGGTCCAGGCGATCCATGCACTGCCCGTGGCGTGCGAGCAGGCAGATTTCTCCCCTTCGGGGTGGCCCAGCTCTACGCGGCTTCATAGAGCGAGACAGAATCAAAGCCCAAGACTCAGCAGGCAGCGCCTATGAACTTCATGGGCAGTGGTTGTTGAGTCTTGGGCTTTGATTCTGTCTCGCTCTCTGATGTTCCATCAGAAGAGCAGGAACTGTCCTGCGAGACTGCTGCGGCCTTGCCAGGAGGTTGAAATTTCTCTTGCGAGTCAACCTGTGGTACGAGTACCGCTCTTCGTTCCTTCTTTGCCGGGCGCGACTTGCGGCACTGGGCTCCAGATCCAGACACAGAGCTGGGGCTCCCGCTCCGCTGATCTGCCTGCTGCTGCCTGCATGGGTCTTCACAATAAGCTTTCCAGATCTTTTGATTTTTGATCATCTGGCTCTGACAGTAGTAGAGCCAAGCTGGATTCCATGGATAGTAGCTGTGGCAGGGGTTTGAGGCAAAGTACCGGGTCGACATTCTGGCTGCCTCTAAGTGCTGAACCCAAAAACTATGGCTCGGACAGTCATGCTGATCAATAAGTATCAGAAACAATAAGTGACCGACGCTTCAAAACCATAAATTATGATGGATGCTTTTCCACGATGTGTTCGGAACGATACCAAAAAAATAACTAGGATCGGAGGACACCTCGTGTAATTCAGTTGCTTTCCAAACGTAATCTGGCAATTGGATGCAATTGGCGAATAATCCCGAATTACGACCAAAAGGCGACTCAATTGAAAACAAGGTGGGCCAGAGAACGTCGTGGATAAATGTTGACTTCCACTCTCTGTGCATGTGTCAGCGTTGATTCCTATTGCTTAAACCCAACTGAGGAAAGCATGAATCATGACGAATGCTTTACCAAAGCTCCAATCTTCCCAGGATTAGCGTAAAAAATGTATCTGTGGGAGAAATTTCCACAAAGCACGCTGCTCCATTTCTTCTCCAGCAGCTTTCAAAGGTCACATGAAGGGTAAGGGTCCAGGACTGCTTGAATGGCTGTGGCCAGAAGCTTGGTGACCATGTCAGCGTTGTCTTGGAAGAGGCCAGTTCCCTGCCCTGCGGCGTTCGCTTCTGACCTGAGGACTGTTGGCGCCTCATCACAACTTTCACTTTCGGCAGCAGATGATTCATGCTCCTGAGAGCCACTGGTATCTGGAGTTCGGCCGCCGCTGGCATTTGCATGATGTCTCTCTTCATGGCGTTGGGCAGCACGGCCACCCCTCCTGTGACGGGAATCTTTGCGTGCCGGCAGGGTGCCATCCGTGCAGTGCCTGCTGCGGCTGCGAATAACAGGTGCCCTCTTCCTGGAAGCAGCCTTAGGTCGAACAGCCCTGGCTGTCGGCTTCATTGGGGGCAGCGGCTCCTCATCACAGCTGGGCACCGCCTCTTCTTTGACAGCTCGGGCATGGCTGGGCTTTGAATGTGCTCTTTCTGCATGGCGTTGGGCAGCACGACCACCCCTCTCACCTTTGATCTTTTCGCGCCTGCTCCCTGTGGAACACGCGCGCTTTTTGCGACGGGGGTCTTTGCGTCCGGACTCACGACGTGAATCCTTGATGTGCCTGCTGCTTCTGCGAGAGCTATCTGCCCACTTGGGTGATGTGCTTGGCTGCCCTCGAGCAGTATGACCACCCCTCTCATCACTCCTTTGGCTCCTGCGCTCCCTTTGACAGCAATCTATGTGTTGCAACACCGGCCTCTCACTCGGTGGTATGCGCCACTGCGGATCACCCTTCACTTTGGCCTTCGCCATGGTTTCAGCCGTGTCCCATTCCACGCCCTCCCGCACCAACATCCTGGCAAGGCAATAGGCGCTGTCATCGGCTTTGGAAGAGGACAATCTCTGCTCCTGCAGAACAAGAAGGCATATTATATATATATATATATGTATTTCATCCACTCTTGTTTTACAGAGTGCCTCGTGGTTGCTATTGACTGAGGCCAGGAATACCTAATCCAGCCCCAATCAGGAACGGAAAACAGCCCTTCTAATTAGACCCGTAAGGCTGCTCCCTTTAACATGCCATCGCAACTGTTTCAGTTGGTTAAAATACGGGCAAGAACATTATTACCTTCAAGAAGGTCATGCATCCCTAAAGAGGGTGTAAGAAAAATCCCTAAAGAGGGAGAAGATGTTTCCCTAAAGAGGGCCTCAGTCATTCCAAATATTAAAACGAAAAAAGGAAGACATCCAAAATGCCTACTTGGGGCTCACTAGCCAACTCAGTCAGCTTCACTTCCTTTTTGACACTGGCGTAGCCGCAGTCTAGCTCCTTTGAGCCGCCATTGGTTCACGGCTTTAACTTGTTTTGGAGACCATGACAAATGGGCCAACTGTGCTGTACCGGTATCCACATAAATTCGGCAGGTCTTCTGACAGGCCCAGCGTCCGCGGGTCATGGTTGCATCAAGACTCAGAGTAGTCTGGTAATACCAGGTTGCGCCGCCTCTGCGCAAAGAGTAGGGCAAATAGGCATTGTAACTAAAGCCAAGGGTCTTGAGCAACCGTTGAAAGCGCTGGCGGAAAGCTGGGGTACCGCCTTTCCACAGAAATGCCGTCTTCTTGTGTCTCTTTGAGATGGCAATGGCCATGTCCACCAAAATGGGGTCACGAATTTGCAGTACCTGAGGATTGCCTTGTGAAGTCTTGGCTGTAGGAATAACCACACTAATTGTTGTTGCAGCTGGGTGGATGAGGATATGGCTGACAGTCAAGGCCATCATTTCTGCAGTGCGCAACATAGCATGGAAACTGATACCCAGCAAAAACGCCAGGCGATCCTCACTTTTGCACAACGCCACAGCCAGCATCGCCTCAACAAGTTCCCAGCTGGCAGGCAACGCCCTTTGAGGGACGTGTGATCTGGTCCAGTTCCTCAGGTACTGAGATGCAATTGGCAACTTCAACCGAAGTTGCGGGTGAAACCTCTTCACTGCTGAAAGCAGGTGACCAGAGTACGTCAGGGGCTCTCCTTTCTGGTAAGCCTCATTGATATACTCACTCAAAAGTTGATCCAGATGGCTCGGGCGAATACTAGTCAGCGACCGCTGTCCTGCAAAAGTTGCAAAGCGATCCAAGGCTTGGCGATAGGCTCTCAAGGTGTTTGGCTGCAACCCCGCATACTTGAGGTGTGATTTAGGCCGCCCCATGACGTCGAGAGGCCTTGTCACTGAAGTTCCACCTGCTGATTGTCCAGAGGGGGAACAAGTAAGAATTTTGCGCCAAAGAGATTGCAGCCTGCTTCCTCAAAGGGGTGTTGAGCCTCGCACTAGAAGAGCGGCCTTTGCTCAGCGCTCCTCTGCTGACTGTGCTGTCAACCACATGTAGCCATCTGGTGTGAAACTTCTGAACATTTCGTGCCCGATGCTTGGAGGTCACGACGACCGCATGCAGCTCAAGTTCATTGATATGAGCAGTCTGAGCCCAAGGGAAGCTTGCCACCGTCTTCCATTTCCACCGCATTGCGGGGTAAGGAACCTCATGCTGCTCCTCCTCCGAGCCCAAACTCAAATGAATTCTGATATCTGTTCCTCTCATCGAAGCTCTCTGCAAGAGATTTCGTAGGTGTTGCTCTTCCAGCCCTGCCCTCATCTCCGCCTCCCAGCGGGTAAGATAGGTGGCCACTGGCTTGGCTACCGTCGGATCCGCAAGTTCATCCTGGTACCACAGCTCCCTGGACTGCTGGTACACCTGCTCAAAGACCTTTTCTTTGTCAGCTTGGGCGCGAAGTCCTCGGGCATACGCAAGGCAGAGTGCCCAGGGATACTCAGACTCCTCTTCGGTGGGGAAGTACAGACGGCAATCTGCCAGCTCCTCAACTTCATAAGTCAGCAGGTTTGGGTGGCCCTGACAATGACGGGTCAGCCTCTGACGAATCTCCTCTGAAGAGCCAAAGAATGAGTAAAACTTCTGGCGTGCACCTCCAAAGCAGCAGCTGGATCCTATAGCGTGCTGCATACCCATATCCTCCAACTTCTTGACCAACGCAAATTCCCAGAGCCAGCTGTTTTTCGGATGCTCTGATGTCCAGTGCCTAGGCATGCCTGACTGGGCCACCTTCTCACCTCGTTTGAGGGCACGCAATGCCATCGCATTTGATTTCCTCAGCCGGGCTTTCATCTGGGACTTCAGCCACGGGAACCCCATCACGTGAGCCGCGTCACGCACTGGCTGTGGGCCATCGAGAACCCGGCCAGACCGGAGTCTGATCTTTTTGCCACGGGCTCTGCTGAACAGTTTACATTCTGGCGCCCAGTGCTCAGCATAGAGAAAGGGGTCCTCGAGCAAGGTGTTGAGCTCTGCCTTGCCCTCGTCAGAGAAGTAGTCACTTCCTCGGAGGACATCAAAGGGTGGCTGAACTTCTATGTGTCCCATCTGGGCCACCGCATGTGAGAGCGGGGCGTGAGGGCCAGAGAAGCGCTCTCCAAACTTTGGCAGCCCCCATGTCTTCCTCAAGCATCCCCGCTGCGATCGCTCTGCATCCTTACGATGAGCCCAGATGCACTCCAGTGAACAAAACACCGCACCGCACTGAGAAGGGCACGGGTACCTTTGTTCTGACCTGAAAGGTCGGTCACACCACCAACACTCACCTCCATCATGTTCCACTGTCTGCGCCTCTGGCATGAACTCTGCACTGACAGCCACCCCACCGCCAGTCTCTGAGGCATCTGAGCACGTGATCTCGTGGTCCAACGCGACTCGCAAAGAAGTACCCATAAAGGGGACCATGCCCAGGACCATGATCAACTCGTCCAAGGCGTCAGCAGACGGAGGAAGCTTCTCGGCCTTCATAAGTCTCTGCACATCTCCAAAGACTGCCTGGAAAATGCTCAGCAAAGGCCGCCTGAAGCACATTCTAAAGGTGGCCTTTCCTATGAGGTGCCTCAACTCAAACTCACGCCACTGTGGCATGGTAAGCATCCCTGCACTCAGGGAGACAAGGTCCAGCTGCTTGTCAGGGGCGAGTTTGTACCAGCCTTTCTGGCCATCCAAAAGTCCTCCCTGCAGGGTGCCCCTTGTGGCTCCCACAAGCCGTTTGGCCTCATTCAGTGGCAGGCCCAAGTCCTTGCACACCTCTTGAAACTTCAAATGGCGTGCAGAAGGTTTGCCCTCCAAGACCTCAGCGCATTGAGAACTCAGCTTTCTCAATTCATCGAAGGAATCGAGGTAAATGATGGACAAATCGTCCGTTTCTGGCATCTGCTTTATCTTGGAGACTTCCGATGACTCCGGGATGTCAGCGCCAGCAAATACTAGCGTCCTCACAACGGACTGAATCACTGTCACAGCGTTTATCCAGCCCATTGGCACAACGCACATTGCTGGAAACACTTGCTGGCCCGGAGTTGCACCCATAATCTTTCCATCGACGGTCTTTTCAAAAGCCATCATACAATGCCATGAAGATGGCAAGGTAAAAAGATTAAAACAAGAGCAGAAATCCTCGCTGTCCACTAAAAAGGTCTCGCCATCCTCCATCCCCAAGAGAGTGAGTTGGCCCAAGTAGGGCAAGAAGCGATCTCCTCCACTGAGATGCGTTTGAAACTGATTCGAGGGGATAAAGTTCGAAATGAACCGTTGAAGGGTCTTCTGCTCACCTCCGACTTCCTTCAATTTCTTGACGGCCCCTGCTCCGTTCAGGACTTTCCGACCTGAAACATCCCTGAACACCTGGTCGTCCTGCAAAGGGACCATGAGTCCTCTCTCATAGCCTGCCTGAACAATTTTGTTCCACTCTTCTTGGGTGGCTCTGACCTTACTCTGAGTAGGCTTTGACGGCCACTCCCAAGAGGGTAACAAGCAATTTTTCGGATCCTCAATCATCTCGGCCAACTCCGGAGGCAGGAACTTCATCACTGGCTGAACCGCTGCCTCTCCAACCTTTGGCCAAACGGGAATCACCTTAGAGGCCTCAAGATCTTCCATGACCATGATGGGCTCACCTGCGTAGTCAAACTTTGCTTTGCCTAAAACCAGTTCGGCCTGTGACACCGGAGGGCAAAGCTTCGGCTCTGATGCAAGATCGGTGGCTCTCTCCTTGATGTGTGACAGCATCTTCTCTTGACCACTTGAGAGAGTCTTTGGGGCCGGCACATCACGTTTCTCATTGTAACGACCCCCCATGGAGAGGAAGTTGAGGATCAGCAAAACCAGCTTCATGGAGTCTCTGATGGTCTCAGGCACAGAAACGAAACGATCCATCACCCCTGGGTCAAGAGGAAGGAGATCATTTCCTCGTTGAGATTGACCTTGAAGGTCGGGAGGCACTCTGGAGCTCTTGCAAGACTTGGCATAAGTGCCCAGAGGTGAAGGAATACTATCCAGCAGTGCCCAAACTCGAGCAAAGACATCCAAAACTGGTCTGCCTTCCTTCATAAAGAGTTTCAAGGACTCACGCCAGGTACTCCTTGTTGGGTTGGCTTCACCTTGATCTGCTGCAGCCTTCTCAGGTTCTATGCTGCATCTGTGTCCTTCTTCTTTGTCTTTCCTTTTCCTGCGTGATCGGCTCCTCCGGTTTTGCCTCTGCCTTTCTCGCCCTTGCGATCTCCTTGACCTGCTCCTCCTTTGCTGCGGTCGTGCTGGGTGACTCTCGTCCCCCGAAAGGTAGACCTCTTCGTCTCGATCGAGTAATCCCGCATTCTCTGTTGGGATCAGCTCTAAAAATTGAGCTGTTGCCCAATGCCCCTCGGCTGTTGCCCTCTCGAGGGCCTTCACCCTCTGAGCCACAATGTCCGCCGCTCTTGCGGGTGCTTTCTTTGCCAGCAAGTCCAGAACTACCATGAGCGTTCTGAGTTCTCTTTGGGTTCTGAGATTCATCTTCGATCCCAGATGTGGCATCATGAGAGTGAGGAGGTAGTTGACCGCAATCGGTGGCGTCCTGTCCTGACTGCTTTCGACCGCCCCTGCCGAGCCTAGAGCCACTTCGCTCCTCATTTTTAGTAGAAGCCTGGAGGCTAGCCTTCCTGGCTTTCGGTGGCTGTATGTGATCAGAGCCTGCTGCCCTGATTTCACTGACTGGGCAGGGGCTGCCCGACAAGGCGACTCCCCCTCAGAGTCTGATGTCTCATCTCCTTGATACTCCACTGGCATTCCAGGGCCGAACGGTCCACGATCACCTTTCTTTGGGATCGGGTCAGGAACTCCTTCATCTTTGGGCCCCTTCTCAAAAAGGCCCACTCCTTGTTCCTCCTCCGATGAACTGGCATCCTGAGCTCTCTTTTTCTTTGCCTTTGACCCAGTTGAGGCCTTCTTCTTCTTCTTTGCTGCTTCCTCAGAATCGGAACTCCTTGGTGTGGCCTTTTTCTTTTTGCGGCCTTCTTTTGACTCCTCAGACGAGGGTGATCTCTTGCGTGGTTTGAGTCTTCCGCTATCCTTTGGCTTGTCGGGCTTTTTCTTCTTCTTGACAGGGAGGTCAGTAGCCTCTCCTTTACTCTTCTTGTGGGTCTGAGTCTTTCTCTTCTGTTTCTCTAACTTCTTCAAAGCATCCTTCATCTTCTGAATCTTCAGGTCAATCTTTCCCTCCTCAGAGCCTTCGGACTCCGGTGAACTCTCCTGTTCCTCCTCTGAGTCTTCAACCTGAGCCCAAGGCAGTGGTACGGCATCATCACCTGGATCCTTGTTCTCATGGAGCCTCACGTCAAATGCTTCTACATCCTTGCGAGCGGCTCATTTGAAGGCCCAGTCTGGGACCTTGGATGCCCACTCCTTAGGGCCAATCACCCGGAACTTCTCCAGGTGCACAAGGACATTTCTGCCCTTGGTAAAGGTGCAGTCCACTGCACTGCCTTCACAGGCATGGTAAAGCCCCTTTTTGGCTATCTTGTGGCCTTCACCTTCTGTCATCCACCATCTATAGTGGCTATCTGAAGCTGCCACAAACTCAGCCGCGAAGAGGTGGCCATCGGAGGCCGTGCTCTCATGGGCCAGCACTCTGACCAAGACAAAGCCCTGTGCCTTGCCATCATTGTCTCGCACTGGGCCTTCGATGAGCTGGCCCTCCTTGAACCGGTGTTTATACCACCGGCCACGATCAATGGCACCCCCAAGCCACATGACTTGAGGGGTAACTCCCCACACCTGACTCCCACCTGGTGAAAGTGGGGCCAAGGTGGTTGCCTTGAGGTCAAAAGCTACAACGTTGAAAATACATACTTTCGTTGTTCACTCCCCTTACATAAATTACAGGTCCGTTCAGCACCACTTATAGTAATTTGTATACAGTATACAAATGTATAACAACTCCAAACAGGCGTTGTCAATTGCTGAAGTATGAGTCTGACGTTTCTTGATGTGAAGGCTGTCGCTGTTCACCGGCTTGAGAGCTAGTAATAATGTGTATGAGATCTTGTGAGACAAGAACTCCGATGTCCAATCTGTTTCTCTACAATTAGTAATCTCTCTATATCTGTCTAAAATCCAACGGCTGAACTCTCAGGGCGCTTCGCTTTCGCTGGAGGTCAAATCAGAATTGCATGGAGATGCGCTGGAAGTGCGCAAAACCTGAGATGTTCAAACCTTTGCGAATCTGAGATGTGAAATGCGAACTCCCTGCGAACCAAGCCAGGCTCCCTCTTAGTTTGCTCGATTGCAAATCGCTTCTTCGATGGTGTTGGCCACTTCAAACATCTTCCAACACTGGAATCCTACATATTCAGAAATACCCTGAATCTCTCCCAGCCGAGTTCTTTGCCGATTCTTTCAAAGCCAGCTCCTCACTGTTCAAAGTACGAAATGCAAACGAGACTCCCGGCTCACAGGAGGCATTGAATAGAACACCAAGGACAAGTCCACAGAATTGGACGGTTTGCTTCAAGGAAGCACCCTCTTCTTCATGCTCTATTAAAAAAATGTATATGTATATAAACTGGTTCATACTAAATCTTTGAATGCGGGCAACACGGCAAGCATTTTGTCGCAATTGGTGTTCTTTCCTTCTCCGCAGTCAGCACTGGCCATGGCCCTCCTTTTCCACCTTGCACATCTCCAAGTGAACGCAAAAAAGGTCATGACATTGTGACAGGTAGTGACTCACCCCGTTTTTGACGGATTTCAATGGCGTTTTCATGCTTTCTCGGGATCTTGTAGATCTTGTAGCTTGTGGAGGAATGGTGCATTCTACTGGATGGACTGGCTTTTTTCTGGGTATCTCACAGAATCTCACACTGCTATCGGCTATCGTATCCTAAGACCAGGACCATCCCATGCCCGAGAGCACCGCAGTCGGCCTTGCACCTCAGTGCTTGCATATTGCATTCGTAGCACGTCTCAGCTGAGATTCTCATGGGAGGCCTTTTGAATGCTGACACTTTTTGATGTGTTGAATATGTTTGAATCGTATCTTTATATTTATATATATAATATATGTGAGCGATGGAAGTTGTTTGAGGCTACTGCTAACGAGGGACAGACCCTACCTCGATTTCCATTCCCTGACCTTGTTTTGATCTTTGTTCTCGCTTTCCAACGCCACACTTGGTTTTCATTTGTTCCAAGTCTTCAATTTTGACCTGCCTGGTTTTTGCAGGCGGACCCACCTCATTTTGCACCTATTTATCAGGTTAAAATGGAAAGTGTCATTCCACCCAAAAGACACGTTTTTTCCTACTGTAATTACATACAATTTACAATACATGTGCGCAAAAAGAAAAATGCTATCTGAATCTGTCTATTGTTTATATTAGTTTATATATCGACATATCAAAACCCTCCAAGCTCTCAAAGGATAGACGACTACATCGGTCCTTTTCGGTCCTCAGGATATCTCAGGATGTTCCTTCCTTCCCTTCACTTCATCCATTCGTCCCTTCGTCCAAGGAGCCATGGGACCAAGGCTGTGCTGCACGATCAAAGCACGTGCCAAGTTGGCACCGAAGACTTGCAGTTTTGATGCGGTAAACGCCACCACCACTGGCCTTGCAAAAATGTGGAAAATACGAAACCAAATTTGCGCAACCGAGAAAAGCTCCCCTAAAAAAAAAAAACGAATCCTGGCTTCGGCTTCCAACGGAATCGAAATGTTTGGATACGTCTGGTGGAAGTGGACTCAAATCGAAGTCAGGAAATGTACTGTCCTGTAGCTTGCCTCATCATTTTTCCTTGCCCTTGCGTCAATTTTGAAACAGCTCCTGCCCTGGCAAACAAGCCATCTGAATGCGGCCAAGATGCATCGTGTCCTGGCAGAGCAGTACGAACAAAAAAAAACAAAGTTGGAAGAAATTAAATATCAATAAAATCAGGGAAATGACAAAACTAGGAGTGGTGAAGACATCAATAGTGGATGTCATTGACCATCATCAACCCTACTTGTACTTTGTTATCTTGTGTCATGTTGCAACCACAACACAATTGCACTTTCAGTCGATTGCCAAGATGAAGCAACCTTAGGCACGGTCCCAGTATATATGTTCAACTATCCCATCTGATTAATGATTAATCTCATCTCCCGTTCTGATTTACACATTCTCGTCCATTCAGGTTCTGCCTCTTCAATGTCAGGCTCACCCGCCTTTCGGTTGACTCAACTCAAAAGGTGCCAACTGGACAAAGTCAGCATACCATGCATAGCTGGAGTATACGCAGTTCTCAAATCTATGAGTGATCCCTGAGTTTGCACAATCTCTCGTGCCTTGGAAGCTGGCATGACATCAACAGCACCCCACATCGATGCCTGCGCAAAGTCGAGAAATTTCAATCGGAGACAACGACTTAACTTATTGAATCTTCTTGATATTCATTGCGCACAAAAAACTCTATGTGAACACTGTTGGAACGATGCCATGCAAGCAGGTGTGCCCAAGCAGCTTCACTGCAAAACCAGCACATTGCATTGCTAACTTGTCTAACTCCAAACTTTGACCTGGCCAAGTTCAAAAGGTGCTTGAAGGATCTCAGAAGTAGCAGGGCCGGCTCAGCAGTTTCCATTGCCCTGCCTCTATCGTGTATGCATTGGTGATTCCAAGGTCCTCACAACAGCTTCCAGTCTGTTCCAGTCTGTTCCAGTCCGTTCCAAACCACCCGTCAAACACGCAGTCCTTCGCAGCAACCACTCTGCCAGTGCCGCGCTTTCCTTTGCCAACCTTGCACACAATTCGCAGAACAAACTCATCAAAGATGGCAGTTTTTCAGTTTTCGATTTCAGTCTAGTCTGGACAAGACAAACACCTGGTGAGTTTCCACCCTATCTGACCGTTCCAACGCATTTGTGGGATTGCATTGCAGCAATCGGTTCGCTCACTGATCTTTGCGGCCTTTTCTTCTCCATCTTCGCAAGGGCGCAGTGACACTTAGTGGCACTCATTGACACCAAGAATATCTGTACATTGAGATGTCTGTACATGTCTATCACAGTATTGCAGTTTCTTTGTTTCTATACAATCATGATTTTCTCTTGACTGTCTTCACTCGTTGAAACCTGGAAGACGGCACCAAGCGGAACGTGGTCGCTGAAGTGCCATTCAGCTGGAATCGACCTCTCGAGAGTTGCTTCTTCCTGTTCCGGAGTGAAGGGTGCGCGAACAGCCACCGGGGTTAGAGTCTTGCAAGTGTAAAACCTCAGCACATCTGCAGCATCTGAGCATGCATGGACCAAGAATGACCAAGAATGACCAAGCCAAATCCACAGGTGGAAACTCATTCGGACAAAGATGAAGAAAGATGAACAATGATGAACGAACAAGTACTTTAGGTCCTTGTGTTGGGCATATTGAGCTAACAAAAGTGCTTCAAAGATCTTCAAAAGATATGTTTGCTGCTGTTTGCTTTCTTTTATGAGGTGCATGAAATCAATCGCTCGCAGCTTTGTTTTTCCAGAAGTTGGAGCTCCAAACGTCGGTGGCCGCAGCGAGAATGGCCCAGTCTTTGGATCGTAGAGATCTGCAAGGTGAAGACCGTGATCAACCAGCTCAAACTCACAAGCTTCAGCCGCTTCAGCTTCCTGTGCTCGGAAGAAAGATTAAGAAAGTACACAATTGTACAGTATGACCATGTATGTATGGTGCTGCACACTGCATTCAGCGGAACGAGACATATGGAAATATTCAAATGCACATGACAACGTGATCATGTTTGGGGTATGGACTTTGACTGGCGTTGCATCAAAGGTACTCTGTCTCCGGGCTTTAATGCCAAGGACCTTGCCACTGGTCCACTTTCATCTTCGTTGAAATCACCGGTAAAGACCATGGCCTTGGTTCCGCAAGGCGCAGTAATGCTTGGAAGGCCGCTGCACAGGGTATTCAGAAATAGTCTTAGACGCCCCGGGCATAGCATGACTTAGCATAATCTGTCAAAGTTGAGGATTGGCTCAAAGCCTGCGGTCTGGGATATGGAGAGTATGAAGAACCAGGAATCTGTTCCCGGTTTGCTCGTGAATTTTGGATCACAAAGGATTCTTTGTGGTATCTGTTGAGGACCCTATGGTTTTCCAGTGTTTTGAGCATTCTAGGGTGATATTGGTGTTTGAAAGATCAAAACTAACGATCTCTGACTCTGTACAGCAGACTTCTTTCGATCATCCTCAGCATAGTATGAACTGCTGCTTGCAGTACTGCGGCTGTCGGTGTTGTTGCTACCAAATAACTCTTGGAACACTGTGTGGACTGGTTTTATGAAGGGAAACATTTTCTGCTATTTAAATTTGACGCATTCTACACGCGCACTTCCCATACTTTGGCAAACTGTCCTTACTAACGAGGTCTGACTCCGCCATACATGTCAAATCACACAGACTTAGATGCGCATATATGTGCATTATGTGCATTTTGTTCTACGTGTTCTGTCTATTCTCTTTGCATCCTGTCCAAGCTACGCAACGAGACGCATCAAATCCGCTTTGCTCTTGGTGCTTGCGGATCGACTGTAAAGCCTTCCTGACGCGCAACATTTTGATTTTGGAGTGCAACTCACGGTGAGAAATTCCTAATCACTGGTCACCTGTCAGTTGCGCAACAAATTCCCTCAAACTCTTCAAGCGCCTACTTCATACTAGATCATACTAGAATGTTTTGTGTCTTCTGTTTGTTCTTTATTGAATGCACGTTCGCCAAAGTATTGAAATGGATTTCCGGAAAATTCCATCGTTGTCATCGACCCATCCCCTCCTGAGCTGCGTCAGGCGTGTACGGCCTTCACTGGGCGCACCTTCAAGATGACAACTCGCAAAATAGATCACCTGCGCTCTGACTCAAGCTGATTCGCCCTTGAACTGGACCAGGTGTCTCAGCACGGACCTTTCTAATCCGTGGTATCTTTCTATATCTTTCTTGCGCATTGAATCTCTCCCACAACATGATGTGATACCGAAAGAAAGATCAAGGACTTGACTGTACAAGCTCCAATTGTCCAGCGTTTGGTGTTCCCACACCTCCTTTCCCCCCTTCCAAAAGGAAGAAGTTCATGTAGGTGGCTCTCCTAACATTCGGAAAGTTGGTATACGGTATACCAAATCACCTTCCCTCACCACAGTGTAAAGTTGTGCATGCGTATTTGGTGGAGACCCCCAAATTCTACAGGGGTCTTGAGGCGCAGTACTTCGTCACTTAGTGACTTAATTAGTGCCTTTGTGTTTGTAACATTTTGTAACGTGACAACGGCTGCTCAAACCAGATTGGTTAGGTCATGTTAGGTCCGATCCGGCACAAACTTGCCTGAGACACCACCAGAAAAAGAAATAATCCATTGGGACGATCATTATGCAAACAACCCGTACGCCGTGTGAAAATGTGGTCTCACAATATTTCACAACTGTGACTGTAAGTGAAGCATAGTGCACAGTGCACACCCCTTCGAACATGCAACCTTGTCGAACCCCAATCACGACAAACCTCTGCAGTCGCGCCTGACCGCGTTGGTGCTTCAGGGCACAAAGAACCACTCGTGAACGATGCTCGTGCCAAATATGCTGCAGCTTCTCCATCTTGAAGAAAATTGCGCACTTGGCAAGCTCCGGAATCTTGCCCTGGCACACGTCTGGCACACGTCTGGCACACGTCTTGTACACTTTGCACACACATTTGAACTCTTTCAGCTCACCACAGCTCATCTACATTGCACATGCCCGACACTTCCTTCCAAATCCAAAAAGGAGGCAAGCACAAGATCGGTGCACAATGCTGTACAACCTGTTACAACCTATTATTATACAGTATAGTTCCGCTTTGTTCCACACATCAAAACACTGGTCGTATCTCCGCCGATCTCCGCCTTTGAATCATCCTTTGGTGCCACTGCGCTGTAGCCATTTTGTGCCAGGAAACTGAACTCCTCGGCAAAAGTGCTGCATTCCACTTCCTGCATACCTCAGGAAAGACTGTAAAGACTTCTGACACATCATGAAACAAGAAGTTCTGCATGCGTTCAGCTACAAGTAAAGTTAGCTAAAGAGAATGGCCCTTGTCATACAGAGTCACTCTCAGAGTTGTACATTGTCATCCCCTTACAGAACTTCGACTCGGATTCGCTGCCGGCTTGCAGTAGACATCAGCATCTATACCACAAATCAAGTGTTGCAGCTGCTGTTTTCGCCATTGCCAAGATCTCAATGCTGCTGGAATATTCGGGTAGTAGGGCTTCTGGTCAAAGCCTCAAGTCTTGTTTTACCTTTGAATGTTATTGATCCCTTTTCTGAAACAGTTCCAAACGAAGCACAGCTGCATTTCATCGTCGCTTGCTGCACTTGGCCAAGAAATGCTTCGCAAACACAAGAGGGCCCCAATCCTTCAATTGCAAAAATTGTCTACACCCCCTAGTAGCATTCTTGACGACACCCCACCTTTGAGGAGCATGTTGAAAGATACCACACTGATTTGGTCGCCAGTGGTCCTCAGTGGTCTCCACATGGACTTCGCCAATGCCTCCGATTTTTGGCTCAGCACAAGCTGCACCTGTTCGATCTGTGAGATCTGTTCAGCATGTTCAGCATGTTCAGCCGTGTCCACTGCATCCGACCCACTTGATCCAGGTGACTCAGTCGAAGCTGAGCCAGTTACTGTTCCTGTGCTGCTCGTTGAGCTCACCAAGGGTAAACCTGCGGATTCGAAGATCTCCTTCAGTTCTCCGAGATTCATGGCTCGAAAGCGCGAGCAAATGCCTTGAGATCGAAACCTTCGGTCGACACTCGGCCATTACATGATACACGCCATTACAGGGTGTGCCTTCACGCACTATGGACCACTCCTTCGTTTTCAAAAGCGACCAATATTGTCTCAGTATCTCTCAGCACTTGTGCTTGTTTTCCAACTCAATCTCAGAAGAAGAGGCTTCTTCACTCCCTACGCTCCATTCATTGTCGGTCTTTATTTGTTTCATGTTCTTCGTGGTCTTTGATGTTCTTTGCTTGGTCAACGGAACTTGCGACTGAGATCTGTACACTCCAGCGACAATGGAAGAAATTGAACTCTGGAGTTAGCATCGACCTGTGAAGTTATGAGGATTTGGGAGCTGCGGTGAATAGCGTTGGACACTGAAGCCACTGCAGTTGCACCATGGAAATCACGCAAACCATGTTCACTTCAATGTAAAGGAGTTTCCGAATTGAGTCTCTGGCAAGAGTTTTGGGAAGATTCGAACGGTGAAGCGGCGGTGATCATCCTGCAAAGTACAGAACTACAGTTGTGATCCGTTCTGAATAGGTGCGAACTGTTTGTGCATGGTACTGCAACTGGTTTGATTCGCATTGCTCTGGATTCTTTGTGGCCTCTGCAAACTGCCCACAGGCATATGCAAAAATGCCGCACTTTCTTGAATGGCCATGCCTCAGAATTGGCTCTGCAGAATCAAGGGAAACACGGGAAATTGATTTTCATTCTTTTTCCATGTTTTTTTTACTTTCACACATACACTGAGAAGACTGCAACGGTGTCACACCGGTGTCACACTACGTCAGACTCTGCCTGCTAAGCTCCCTGACAGATCCAGGTACATACACAGCTTGGCCTTGCTGCGTGCAACCTCAAGCTCCAAAGATCTTCAGAAGCCCAAAAGGATCCAAAAGGGCCATTGAATACTGAAAATCAACACGGTGATTGGACACGGAGATGGAGAGAGACAAGAGATGTCTCCTTGTCAAAGAAGAGATTAGGCAGCAGGTAGCTCCATTAGCTCCGTGCTTTTCTCATAGTTTCTGAAATAAACTTAAAGAGCCCCCATTCTGCTTGCAAAAAGGGAAGTGGTGGCGTTATAGAAATGAAATTTACGTAACACATTTCACAGCTTCTGCGTATTTCCAACGGTAAGCATGAGTCGCTCAACATGTCTTGATTTTTGGACAGCGCAATACAACATTTTCCTCCAGCACTTGTAGCTGAGCAACCAATTTCTTCAGCTTGTGTACCTTGGCCGCAGGTGAAGCTGGCAAGACTTTGAAACTCTCGCTACTGTATTTGCTCGGCTTGAAGATTGGAAAGATCATAGACGAAACATCATGAATGTACCACCCTACTTGTGTGTATAATTTGTGTATATATATAATGCTATAGTACATAGTGAGTGCGAATCAACAAATTTCATGATGTCACGTGAGTATTCCATGCAGTACCACTGTCGTACTTTGGTTCCACACGATAACGCACGCGTCCAGCTCTGAGGAGCCGGACGGACGAATGCAGAATTTTGTCCGGCTGTTTCCACTGGCGGTTGAGGTCTGTGCCACACAGGCCACATCGGTAGTTACCGCCTCAGATGTGCCAAGTGATGTGCCATCAAAGATCATTGAAACGGAACGATGTCGTGTGATGTCACCGAAGAAATCGGGTCTCTACTTCTCATGAGCTCTATGAAATTTTATCAACAATTGACTGATGTTGCAAATACCGCCCTTCCCAGCCTCTGAGCCAAATGACAAATATCTGGGGCTTGGGCAAATGACGCCATCTGGGTTGAGCATCGGCACACAGATCCAAACCTTTGAAACATTCGATCGGCTCCTTTAGTCCCTTTCTGCAAGAAAGGGCACGGTTGATTAACAGTCCACGCGTTTCTGGCTTTCCTATGCTTATGCACTTCTCAGCCAGTAACGAAATTGTCTCGGAGAACCTGCTCAGAAACTCGAGGAGTAAGTTCCAGCAAAGCAACTGCAAAATGCACATACATGCACATACAATGAATCGCAATGGATCTTCAGAGATATCCACAGACAAGAAGCGTTGATTACTTTGTTACTTTGCTCAAGTAATAACAAGCAATGACCAGAAACTCCAAAATGCTTAGTATTGACTGGATGCACCATTGCACCATGACTGTCCATGAACAGAACTTTGAAGCATTGAAGTTTCCATGACTTTCCGCTCCTGAGCTTCTGCTGTCGACGACAAGAGAAAGCCCATCAGTCCGTGGACCAGCCAGCTTGCATTGCCTTCGCAGCAAAAAACGTTTCAGAATTTGAAGCAGAAAAGGAAAAACATACTAACATACTGTGTATTTATCTGTATTCATGTGTTTCTTTGATTTTCTTTGTCCTTGTGAAATTCAATTCAAACACCGGAGTATCAAGTCAAGTCAACTCGCAAAGCCAGCTGAGAAAAAACCTGACTCTACAAGTTTGACTCAAGTTTGACTGTGAGTGTTCAAGGCCCAGACTCTCGCCAGGATGAACTCTTGCACTCACAACTACAACCTATCGAATGGTCTGCCGTAACATAAAACAATCATGGTGAAAAAAGCAAAAAGAGCAAAAAAGCAGAGTCCATTAAGGGTGTTTGGCTTGATTTTGCATTGTGAGGCAGCTGCACTCACTTTGTTCCTTCAAGATCTTCCAGTGTTCAACGCTACAAGTACATCCCTGCCTTCTTCATCTTTCGCTCAATGCGGCTATTTGTGATTGTCAGCATGTCGCAACATGCCTGCGAAGGCAACGCTGTTCAGTGAAGTGGCTTCATGACGTTTCCCATCTTTGGCTTTCAGTGAAACACATGGCCAGGGAGACACCTCGCCCACGGTCATGGCCAAACGTTTCAAGCGGCAGAAGGCCCTTGTGGCAGGGTCTCTCACCAAGTGATTCAATGTCCACCTCGGCCAATTGGATGCATCCGCATCAAAATCCATTGGCCACATTTCTGAGATTGGAACCGCAGCATTGAGTATGTGTAAGGTACCTTGTAGCAGTTGCTGTGTCATCGTGTTTTTTGTATTTCTGAAGACAAAGCAGATGGCACGTGCTTTTGAGTTGTTTATTTGGCACTCGAATGCAATCAAATGTACGCAATCACCTATCTTGCATCCAGTCTGGTCCAACATGTCTTCCGTGAACCCAGTGCTACCAGGGTCACGTAGTATGCAAAGAAGACCGAGTCATGGCCCCGTTCGAAGACATAATCAAAGGATAAGGTGGAAGTCGAAGTACCTCGGATCAGCCAATTCTGGCAAATGATGGATCTCGCTGATAGCCAGCGTTTTGTATCTTTGATCAAACATTGCATATTATGCATCTTTTGATCATGTGATGCGGCAGTTTTTGCATCTTTTGCCGCCTTCCTGTCGCTGTGGTTGAGATCTTGGGGCCGAACCGTCGCTGCCCGCGGTCCTCGCATTGACTCTTCAAGCCAACAATAATCGTTTCAACCGGAGATACTGCAGTGGCCCTTTATATGATTCTTGTTGATTGTTGCCATTTCGGCTATCTCGTATCGCTTTGGTACATATGGATATTGCTTCAAACTGCCTGATAGTGAGCAGCAGTGGAACATATGGCTGCAGTTCTAACGAACTGGATTGAGATATAAAGCCAAAGCACGTCACGAACTCAACAATTCCACTGCCAACTCCCTGCCACTCCTGTAGTATCTTATGTCCTGACACAGGTGGACTTGCGATCCTAAAGTGTGTTGATTATCTTCATTTTTTCATTCGTATATATATATATATTCATTCATGTACTCTCATCTTTGCAATATCTGCTTTAGCACCTACGAGCTCATGCTCGCACACGGGTGTCGCCAGACAGCAGTGTGTCCATGTTCAGAAGCATACGCATGCAAAGCCTTCGACTACGTTAGCGCAAAAATCAATGAACCGGTTTTTCTTACATACAATCGCAGGGGTTGCCGACTTCTCTTCCTAATCTATGAGGTCATCAAGATAAAAGTTGTAGAAACCTTGAAATGAAAGGCGAAAACAGCTGAAGCATTCAGATCATTCAGAAATACGCAGAAAGGAAAAGCTTCTGAAGGGTTCGAGATTCGAGATTATTCGGGTCTTCAGCTCTGTTGGCCCTTTGCTGCATCTATCCCCCTGCCTCTCCAGCAGGCTTCCACAAACCAAAAGCGCCATCCCACACGGAGTCCTGGAAACAGTGGAGTCACTGAAATCATCTGAAATCATCTGAAATCCATGCACCATCATGCACCTGCTTTGGGGAAGCACAACGATGCACAATCTTGGAAAGGAACGGCGTTTGTTCCAATTCAGCATTAAAGACATTGGATTTTGATGGAATTTGCAAATGTCTTGTAGTGTGAAACAAGCCACGCAAACTCCATCCTTCTGTCAGAAAACCAGCACGCAACAATTGTGTACTGTTACAGTGGTGACTTTTGATGTTCTGCGCAAATACGTTGAGCATTGTTGAACATTGTTACCATTATATATGCATAAACACGTGACGTACATATGAATGAATATATTTGATATATACATAGATATCATATGATATCATTATCATATAATCATTTCAATCTGGCAGACCTGGTAGAATCTTTTGCAGGTCCTCAAAGCTTTTCTTGCTCGCGGACCTTGGAAAGCCAATGAAAGCATATGACAGCAATCTTATGCGATCTTTGTATGAATCTTTCCAACAACATCCAACGACAAACAGAAAGCCTCTTCGAGTCTGATAGAGCCTTTGCTCAGCCGATATTCTCAAGACTCAAGACCAAGGCTGGGAATGCTGGGTTCCGCACAGTCTTCTCTGAGCATCCAGTTCCGACCATGCAACTGGGCCTTGGGGTTCTCCAAATGTTGACATATGCTGATGTATTTCAACCTTCAAAAAGGCTTCAAATATCTTCGTGGGTCCCTGGTTGCTAACATTTGCGAACCATTTTGGACCAGTTCCTATCAGCATTCTTTAGGCCCTCTTTTTCCATCTCTTTCACATCGCTCTTTATCTTTCCTTGTACTCCACGAACTGAGGAAGCGTCGCATTCCGACGCGAAACAGTGCTTTGGGTTTGGACCTCACCGCCGCCAGAGCCCAACATGATCAACTATATCAACTATTTGCGCCATTCTGAGTCTCAATGAAGAATTTGGGTTATCAAAGTTATCAAACGAATTGTGGACACAAAGTGGGCACAGGCCGTGCACGACTCATGTGCTCTGTACCAGACATATTGACGATTCGTATTCGATACACTCGGCCAGCTCTACCATTGCGCACTGCCTCAGCCGGAGAATCCGGAGACACAGACGATGTGAGACGCGGAAAGCGACAAGTCGTGATTCGTCTGTCACTCCTGATCACTCCCGATCACTCCAGTCACCATGGTGGTCACCAACGTGATCAGATGTGATCAGTCAAGAATCAATGTGCTTTTGGATGCGCATGAAATATTCTTGACTTCTTGACATTACTGATCCTGATTTCTCCTGACTGCACTGACAGCTGAGCTTGTCACAAAGTAAAACCACTGGGTGTGTCCACGACTGTTGAGATCATTGTCCAGAAAGAGGAAATATTCATCTCCCTCCTTGTCATATAGCACCTTGTGCAAGCACAGTGTCAACTTGGTGCGCTGCAAAGGATGAGAACATGTATCCACGGCAAAATCATCTGGCACACAGCGACAATCGACAGGAAACACAAACGCAAACAATAACGAGTACTGGAAAACTAGCACGATTTGCAGGGAAATCAAGCAAAAATCCGGGAAAGAAAGTCGACGAGCTCCACTCGCCAAGAGTTCATGAAGAAGTCATTATACCAAAGTGGTTCTGATTTGTTGCGAGAAAACCAAGTGTACAGTCAGTCTGTAACAAATCTGCTACACCTTGGCAGATCTTGGCTGGAAGCGCAAGCGGCATAATGGTAGATTCTGTTGGCTGTCGCGTAGATTCACAATATTGACGAGAACCAGGGACTGCAGTTAGATCCAAGACTTCCAAAAGGCACACGAACAACTTCATCATCGCTGACTCGCTGACAGATACAAATGGATGTATACAAATATAACATATTATATTATATATATATATATGTAATCATATAGTATATCATCACGGATCATGTTTGTGACAATATTTTGAAATTTGTTCCAAAACCAGTGCTAGGTTGGGCACACATCGCAAATTCCCAGATTCGAAGCAAGATGTGAATTCGAGCAGGCTGTCTGCCAAGTCAGGCGGAACTAAGCCTTGGCAAAACCATCTCAAAACCCTGAAAACAGAAGGAAGAAAACAGATTCAGAATGCTGAGGAATGCTGCGAAATACTGAGAACTGTTGAGCATGTGACTAGGAGAAATCTCCTTTGGAGACTTCATGTCCTCCCGACCTCACACCCAGAAAGTTGCAAACAGAACTTACGCATGAGGCCTCTCTGGTAGACCTCACAAGACCTCCGGAGGACAGAAGTTGGTCCCAAGATTGGCGTCGGATCCAGTTGGATCCAGCTGGTCCTTTGCTGGAAAGGAATCTCAGGGCAACACCCTGCTGAGCGCTTCGACGTCGGCGGCTGCCCTTTTCCTTGAAATCTGCACTCCTCGCACTGTCACTACCTGAGACAAAGAATGACAAAGATATATCGAAGTGAAGCCTGCAAATCCAATCCAAAGTAATCCAAGTCCAGTTCAAAATCTTCAACCAGTCAAAAATGTTCAAACATCTTCGTTGAATGACAATGATGGCAAGAGGTTTGACTTGCTGCATGAAGACATGGCATCGTTTCTTGCAGGAATGCTGTTGTCAAAGTCAAAGTTGTCAAATGTACAAGTGATGTCCATGGCGTCCCGTCTTGGCTGTGGTTCCCAGCCCGAATCCTCATTTTGTGGTGCTGACAGCGCCACCTCAAAACAACAAATTTAGTGAGTTTGAGAGGAAAAAAACGAGATGTTCACTGAATTTCTGTATTTCATGTCTGCTACAGCGGTTTCTGCCCATGTGGCCCAACCGAATATCAAGGAACCATCCTGGAAGAGACACGGCATTGCTGTGTTCCTTTTGTGATTTCCGTTGGTGCGTGCTCAGCAGTCCAAATACAAATAAGATACTGTATGAGTACTTGTCTCCTTTTCGAGCAAACGGAATTGATCAAGATTCGATACAAAGGATGTGAATGTAGAACATAGAGAGAGAGAGAGAGAGACATGTTGTACTTGTATGTAAAACATATATATATATATACATGTATATATATATATATCTATTTATTTAACGATTATATATAACTTATAACAATCATATACAATCATCATAGACATATTGTGATATGGGAGTTGATCAAAATTCCTTTATCCCGGAACGGCCATTCTTCACAAATAAGAAACTTATTTTCGCGAAACATTCGCGATCTCCATGTTTATCTTCGCAGAACCCCTGTTGGCCAATGATGCCTCTTATGAAGATTATGAAGATTCATTGTGATTCATTCACCAAATGAAATTTGAGGCACATCTTGGGTTTAGGGTTTATGGTTTTTTAGGGTTTGGGGTTTTAGGGTTTTAGGGTTCCTTGCGTAACGGTCTAGGGTCTTGGGGTTTGGAGTTTTAGGGTTTAAGGTTTTAGGATAATGATGATCATATGATGATCATGGTGATAATGGTGTCCAAGAGGCGCGCACAGGTCCCTATGCTGTGCGTTGTAAGATAAAACGGACAAGTAATGAAGCTGCTCAAAAGTCGCACAAATACCACGTTTTTTTGGCTTCGCAAGACATTGCCGCGGGAGGCGCGGGCAAATCGAGGTGTTTGGCCGTAAAAATAGCAGAGAGAGAGAGAGAGAGAGAGAGTATACACATACATACACAGGCATATGGCATATGTTCATTCTGTATCATTCTGTCACAGTTCAATTTAACACATTGAGAACATCTGAAATATTTTTGTGCCTCGACAGGGTCAGCGCGACCCATTGCTCGGTCCATCTCCAACGAGGTCGGTCTACCTGGCCACAGCAACGAACCTCAGCGGCTGGACTGTCTGGACTGCCTGGATTGCAACTGAGACAAAGACCAAAAGAATACGAACTTCTTATATGATCTTATATGTTCTTATAAAGCTTTTACAATAATATGTTATGTTTTTATGATGTTTATGATTGTTTATGGCCTGTTGCTCGATGTTGTTCCTCCCTTTTCCAACAAAACAGGTGATGCTTGGAGGATCTTGGAGGAACGAAATCAGAGTTGCATGGTTTGCTCAAAATAGAGCTGACTGAGAAGGTCTGGGTCAAAGTACGTCAAAATATGTCAAAATTAAAATATATACTGTAAATTACTGCAATATGTTTTAATATAATGGTAAAAACGAAACGAAAAGCACCAGGATTTGCTCAGTTGCACCAAGGCACCAGGCGAGGGCGGTGCTCCAAAAACTGAGCGCCACCGCGGCCCAGGCGCGGTTGGTGCATCCGCAGAGCCGTCATCTGGTGCTTTTTCAATCCAGCCATCTCTGGCTTTCCGCCAAAGTTGGCCTTGTTCTTCATCAGGCCGGAAGTAGCACAGTAGACCTGGGGACCACCCAGACCTTGGGACCCTGGGATTGGGGAATCGCGGGCCTGGTCTACGAAAGCGAAACATGGGATAGTATAGACAACCATCGCATTCTTGGTTTGAAAGGAATTGGGCAACAAGAGGATCCTAAGTGGAGCATCTGTTTCAGCCTGCTTCTTGGCAGCAAGAAGCGGTCAAGCAAGTCTCAACGATGTTATGAGCAGCGGATAGTAGGTAGGGCAGTAGTTGCCAGAAATGGAAAGTAGCAGCTGCTGATCTTGACCAAATCTACGCTGTCAGGTCTTTGGCTCCACCAGAATCCATGAATGGCACAGATAGATATATATATATATATCTTGAGACGAACACACACAAATATACACGCGCACACACACACACAATACGGTTTACATACGTATCACTGTATCACTTGTAACTTAGTCCCTTGTACAATCTTCTATGCAGGGAAAGCATCTCTCTTCCATCTCCAAAATTCAGCATAGCTCTGCCACTCTGAAACGTACAAGAGTTCATTGCCCCAAACATTCATTTGTCATGCAATGCCGTGTTTTGTCCAAGGAGCGCTTTGATGTCAACCAGTTGGCAAGGTTCAAATGGCCCAGCTGCGCCGATGGGCAAACAGTCTCTGTGGCAAGGTAGCTGGTGATATCTGGCTTCAAGGAATCCACAAACTCCAACTGACCTCACAGGTCTGCATCGTTTCATAAAGCCAGGGCCCTACGCCTTCTAGTCCGACTAGTCCGGCTAGTCCTGTTTTCAGACTACGTGAGCTAGGATATGTTTGGAATCGGTTGGATATCATGGATGCATCATAGGTGCAACAATGGAAAAAAGAAGTGAAAGAACTGCCAGTTTCATTGCCGCGGTCTTCGTGATCTTCTCAAGTGAGAGCGAAGGTCTAAACTCAGAATCTCAAGTGTGAGCTACGCGGCCCTACCCTGGACTTTCACACCGCTCGACACCCGCCTTCCAAGGCTCCCATTGCCAAGGCCCTTCGCCATGAAGTCTCCAGGTGGTTTATGAATACGTCGATTCAAGTCGATTCAATAAGTGACAAAGTGGCAAAGTCTCCATGTGTTTGTTCTAAGGGTCACTTTGTCCCCCTAGCAGCCGCTAGCACTATCCGTGGGCGCCTTTAAGGAATGGTCACTTTGTCTAGCACTATCCATGCCTTTACCTACCCTCAATTGGGGTCCCAAAACAATGTTGGCAAGGCTGACGGAATAAGAGAAAGACTGCAAAGATTTGGTACAGACTTGATATCAATCAGTATCAACTACGAGAGTTGCACCACGAAGAACTGCAAAGAAATCAAACCTTTGGCTTGACATAACTTGACAAAAGATTTGGAAACAAAGTCTGGCAGTCTGGTAATTCCTTGAAGTGAGCAAGAGACAGCACCAAGACTTTTGCAAGATGTGCAGCATTTGTTGCTCCAGATCTGCATGATTCCACTTGATGCCTGAGCCTGTGCAAGCATGTGCAAGGCGTTGTGCAAGTGATATTGTCACAGGCGTCCCACTTTTCGCGACGCGTTCGGCCGGTGCATTCAATCGGGGTGATGTCCTGATCCAGTATGGAGCCAAATTTGGCACAACCTGACATGTCAAAACAGGCACGGCAAAAAAAGTAACTTTGGGAATGTGGCAAAATCTTGACTTAAAATGCAAACAAATGAGAAAACTTGACTCAAAGCATATTGTTGAAAGGCATTTGTTGACTGTTCAAGAGCATCAAGAGATCATCAAGAGATCGTCAAGAGCCAAATCAGGCAGCACATTCCAGTTGCACCGTCAGTGAGTCATCAGCTTTTTGTGGTAGGGCCATGAATGCCACAGCCCAGCTGCAAAAGAAATTCGACGCAATGGTCAGCAGGTATGGCATACAATCCATTCCTCGGCCAAGGTCATCAAGGTCCACATCTGAAAATGGAAGGCCAATGAATGGCCAAGCGTGAACGGATCCTGAACGGATCCAAATGGATCCGAATGGTTGGTATCTGGTTGGTATCTGGTTGGTATCGAGTTGATTCAGGGCGATTCTCATACTCCCAGGATCTCCTAGGAACCACAGAAACCAAAATCCCAAAAACCTTTGAAAAGTCTCTCGGGGGTGTCTTACGGTGTATGGTGCCTGTATGGTGCCGCCAAGTCACTTGAGTCCTGAAAGGCCGCGAGCAATCTGCTAAAGATCAGTGGACCAAGTCCACCTGTGACTGTCAGCACGGAGTTCACAGCCCCTTGGACTTGTCCCATCTCGTCGGGCTGAGCTGAGTTCATGTACAGCGCTTGGATTGCAGGTGCGAAAATGACGCCAAGGCCAGAAGTCACCGCCAAGACATAGAGATCACTAAAATTTGGCACGAAGCTGATAATTGCACAATTCAAAGCTCCAAAGAAAAAACCCAACAAAATTACGCCTCTCACAGTCAAACAACGGGCCAAATGCTTCACAACAAAGATTTGGACCAACAAATTGTTGATGCCATTCAGCATAATTATAGGGGCGACATCTCGTAGTCCCTTGCCGAAATGGCCTTGGATATAGTAGAGGTAAATGGCACCACATCCAGCGTGAACAGAGTTGCTGACGAGCATGAGAAGCGTAAGGCCTCTGTATTTCTTAGACGCAACGATCCCAAATTGGAAGAGCCTGCGACCAATTCGGTGCTGCGATACGCATACCAAGAAGTTAAAACGGCTCATGAGTCTTAAAAGTCCAGCACTGAAACAAAGTTGCTTCTTGAATTTGGTTGATGTTGCTACCATCTGCAAAGTTGATGACTCAATATGACCAGCTAACTTGGCATCAAATCTGCGCATGAGGCAGAAAATGATGGACATTGCAGTCCAGTCTGTCTACCCTGTCTACATCAGTCGTACCGAGTCGCGGACACCCAAACAACTGTCAGTTTTTGTCAATTGCATCGTCACTTTATACACCCGACCTTGACAGCCTCCAATTTCTGCAAATGTCTCGTCGCTGATTTTCCTGATGTTTGAGAAATTCTGCAATCCAACAAAATGTTGTCACCGAGTAATTGCTGTTTAACCCAACCAGTATACATACTGTCTCCATCTTATCCCCAACAAATTCATGAGTCCAACAATTCTTGCTTGTTGGAACAGGTCTTGTCTCGTTCTGTCACTCCTTAGATTGGAACTCTCCGAATCAGTCCGAGAAAAGCCAACTTGTCATAACTTGTCGCTCAGACAAGGTTCAGAAATGGACTCCGGGATGCCCAGAGCGGTAGCTGCCAGTGCTACAAAGGACAAACAGGCCGAGAGGATTAAACGATTCCTGGCACAGGGACAAGGACGACAGTAGCGTCTCAAATGTAGCATGCTCTTCACTGCAAGTCTTGAAGCATCTGCTACAAGGGCAGCCAGCGCTGCCGTTTGATAAAAACTATCGCAGTTGTATTCATTCAAGGGACAAATAGCATTTAGGACAATAACACTCTGCCACATATCATATATCACACTGTTGAAAACATCAGGCGTGTCGAGCCTCGTACTTGGAACAAAGCTTGCCACTGGAGTCACAGTCTGCTCTACATCCATTGCAGCTGCAAGTGTCGCAAAAAAAGCGATTCGCTGCTCTGCAGTGGTTCGGTCAGCGATCCACAAGGCAAAAACAACCTATCAATCGTTGACTCCGGAACTTCACTCTCCTCACTCACGCTCTCTCTCTCTCTCTCTTTCTCTTTCTCTCTCATTTGTTTTGTCGTGCATTCATATTGCGAGACCCCATGCATCGCAATTCTTCAGGGTTACCAGAGAAGGCAGAGAAGAAAGTGTTCCCATTCACCCCGCTTTGAAAAAGGAGACTGGAAAAAACCCTGATGTGTAGTGTTTCACTGTGTTTCATGGTGGATCCAAAGCAAAACACTACACCTGAGGACCTCAGGTCACCTCAGGTTACCTCAGCTGGCGCCTGAAGACACGCTGCAGAAGCCACCACAGAAAGTGCCTCGGAGGCCGATTGGATCCGACCGGCGGTTGGTTTGCTGAATCCAAGCGCCGCTCCAACAAGTGACGAGTAGTCGAAACAATTGTGCCAAAGGGTAAGACACAGGTTTCCAAGCAGTGAGAAGTCTCTTTTTACCTCGTTCTAAAGATGGTCTCTGATAGTTCTCTGATCTTCTGAGAGAAAGCACCCAGAAAGTCGTGGTGACCATGTCCGAAAATCACCTATCTATATATATATATATATGAATATTATGTCCATAAAGTTATATAATTCTTATTTACATAATATACATGATATCTAGTCCCAAGCGTAGTAATCATTGAACATGAATGCCTTCTATGCATTCAATTTCAACCAGTGCAACATGGCAGCAGATTCACCTTGAGTCATCGAAAGCAAAAGCCCTTGGTCCAAGATGCATAGTAGACATACAGCGAGATGCCAAATATGTCCACCGCCACGAGTGACAAGACCGAGAGGAAACCAGCTACTTGTCCCAGAATCATGATCGGTTTTCGACCAAATCGATCACATAGGAGGGCAATGTTGGGGCTGGTGAAAAAAACGCAAACGGCTCCTAGGACCGTGAAATTGGAGCCAATTCGCTCAGCTTTCTTGAGAGCCTCTTTACAAGCAGCCGAGGCATGCCCTTCGTCAATGCATGGATTGGTTCCACCGTTGAAAAATGCTGTTGAGAAGGCTGGCAAGACGAGGGCATTGATGACAGTCGAAGCTGTTCCACACACCACGACGAGCCAAAAGGCTGGCCAACCCTTGGAGCACCGGCCATTGGAAACACGGTTGCCACCGTAGTTGCCACCCTCGGGTTGCGCGGGCTGCTCGGGCTCGCTGGTCATCGGTTCCGTCATTGACGATGCAGACGACATCTCTAAGAAGTTGAGGCTAATCTTTTCAAACTGGATTTCTTCTAGCGGATTTTTTGACATTTTCAACACCTTAGGACCATGACGTTGGCCAAGAGATTGGAACTAAAAAGACCGATGGGGCCCGGATCCTGCAAGGGGACTTCACATGACTCTATCACTTGCAAGATCTTTACAAGAGTTCGGAAAACAAATACATGCTTGATGCATCTTGATGCAACACATGCAGAACATGCAAATCACTGGGGCCAACCTTGTGAACCAAAATCTTCCACCAACATGGCGGCCGTCAAGAAAAAGGTGCCTTAGGCATCTGGGATGGAATCAGATTGGTCTAGCACACAGGATGCAGGACTGTGATCAGTTGAGTAGGGGCGAGGTAGACTTGGCGTGAATGTGAAGTCTATCACCGATCCTTTCTGCAAAATATCTCAATATCTAACGTTCAAGAGGTGGAGACTGGCTGTGCATGCAAGGCTGCAACCCAAGGACAACTCTTTCAGATCTTTCGGAAAGTTTCTTGCACTCTGCCCCCTCCAATTCTGCACTATGCTGCAGTTTTCGGAAGCCAGGATCACAGCAAAAACGCGGCAAACGCGTTGACAACGGATGCTAAAGGATGCTAAAATTGCAAGTCTTGTAGACGCTGGCAAACATCCATCAACCACCCGGGTGATTTGCTATAGTTCTGCCAGAACTTGATGAAATAGCGAACACGGTCATGGTCACATTCCGGCAATACCTGGTTGCACTGGTTGCCTGGAGGCCTTGGAGGCCTGTTGCAGGCTTCTAAGAGGTCGCAGATTTTCTCCAGGCACTTCTGCCAATCTTTGGCCGTCGGTTGATTGCACAGCTCATTGGCATTTTCCTCAGTGACGTGGGTCTTGTAAGGATCGTTGTTCCCTGCTCGTGTTGTTGGAAAAATATACCATGCCCAGTGTGATTCCTTGGCACCACGATCTAATTCCTCCAGGATCTTCTCCATGTGCATCTCTTGACACTGAATCAGGGCCTTGAAAGCCTTCCTCTCCTCGGACTCCTCCGACTCCTCCCCAGTGCTGGTGTCGTCACAGCCATTGTTACCTGTCCCCAACTCTCCTTGGTCCTCCAGGATGTCACGCATTGCTTGATGCATTGCTTCACGCATGGCTTGGGGTACTTCTGTTTGAATCTCCAAAACACCCAGAGCATCTTTCAATTCCTGTGGCAGCTCAGCCTTCAGCTCAATGGGACCATCGAAGCCAAAAAGTCGCAAGCGCCTGCAGTGCAAAAAGAGCCGCTTGCACCATGGCCACATCGCAGCGCCAGAGTATATCGTGTCGCCAACTATTGGGAAGCCTTTGGCAGCCATGTGTGCTCGGATCTGATGCAACCGACCTGACACAAGACATGAGTCTGCTGGATGTGTATTGACTACAGTGGTTTGAATGTGGTTGAATCTTCACTGGTTTGTTTACGTATGTTTACGTGACTTGCATGAAACACTTCTGTGAACTCCTACATAAGAATTTCTTGATTCAATCAGATACACAGCATATGTTTGTAACAGCCTGCCATCCCAAAGACTGTGAGTTTTTCTTTGCAACTATCTTATAGCGCTTTATACGATTTCTTTTCATCACATATCAAGAGATATCAGAACCATTCATAACATATTACAACCAGAGTTCGATGTGTGCCCTAGTGCTTCAATGTGCTTCATGATGTTTCACGTCTCTCGCGCTATCTTCACATCGACCCCAGCCTGTCTGCGGCCAGGCTCTGACCAAAGACACGGACTGAGAGGCCAAAGAGGTGCCGGCAGCGTCCGTGGCAGCCGTGGCAGCCGTGGCAGCATCCATTCCGTCCATTCCGTCCATTCCACCACTTCGAATGCTCGAGGTGCTCGAGGTACGACTTGATGTGCTTGAAGAGTCGCTTGAGCCGCTTTGTTTTTGTAAAATCGCTACGACCTCATAGTCTGTGCAAGCTTTGTAAGCTGAGGCAACATTCTCACTCACCACAGCCCTGCTGGTGCTGGAGCTTGTCGCCTGCCACACAGTAGACCCTAGACCAGTCCGAGTGGGATGAATAGAGAAAACAAAAGAAAAAATGCGGACTAAACTGATGGTGACTAGATCCTGAAGCACTTTCCTTTCTTGCATTCCTGAAACAACCTTGCACCATGCATTGCACCGGGAGTTTCTGCTTCTGTGTGACTTTAAAACTTGCCTCGCCTCAATGCGCAAAGGCAAATCAATCTGCCCAATCAGTGGCTCGAACCTGCCATTGCAGAGGCAAATGTACTCCTTACTCACCAAGGTGCCTGCGAACTGAGACAAGAACCATCTGGCGGGGACGGATGCTTCTTGACCCACGACCACTGGCAAAATGCCCGAAGTTGGCAGGTCTAAGCGAGACATAGAAAAGATGCACGTTGAGAATTGGTCTGCCAATATCTGTAACGTCTGCTCTGTTGATACTCCCGCAGGTTTGGATACAGCCATGAAGTCATCTTTACGATAAATGATAGGAGTGATAGGAACGTCACACAATGTATTCGTTGACTTCGTTGACTTCGTTGACTTCGTCAAGTCCGTCGAACCTCCCACCGAGCTGATTGAGCTGATCGGGCCGAGGGACCCAGAGGGCCAGAATTCATGCCAGCTCTTGAAGTCAGGAAATGAATTCGATGACGACATTGGAAACATGGCAGCTTTGGAAACCGACTGAGACCTCTGAGATATCTCAACAATCTGGCTCTTTCTTTCATTCTCCCAAATACTTCGAAGATCCTGTAGGAGAGCCAATGCTGAATGCCACTGGCGGCTTGAGGACATCGCTTTCAAAACAGATCCTGCATGCAAACCATGGGGGACCTTGCCCTTGGCTAGGTAGGAATCTAACACATGCAGGGACACGGCCCAAACAGATTCACAAGCGGTCAAGATTCCAGAAAGTGTAATCGGATCCAAGTCCAATCCATCTTGTCGGAGCTTTTCCATGAGGTGTAGAGCTTCTTGCCAGCCTTTGTCACATGCAGTCAAAGCAGCATTGAATGTGACTATACTTCGTTGAACCTTCAAGAGTTCCATGTCCTCAAAGAGACCAAGAGCAATTTGCATTTGGCTTTTGCAGGTGCTGATTGCAGCATTGAAGCTCACTTCACTTGGTTCAACTTTGGACCGTAGCATGTCTTGCAAAAGTCCCACTGCATGTTCCCATTGAGAGCTTTTTTCGAAGCTGGAGATACAAATGCTATAGCTCACAACATCTTTCTGCATCATTGAATTGAAGGTGTGCAAACAAATTTGCCACTTCCCGGCTTTCGCACAAAGGTTTAGGCCAGCATTGAAGGTAAGGACATCCCACGGGCTCTTCTGAAGGAAGTGCAAGGCCATCGCCCACTGACCTTCAGGGCAATCAATTCATACCCAATGGGCCACAAACAGTCTTGGCATGTCTTTGGCCATTAAATGCCATTAAGTCTTCTGGTTATTTCTGGTTGCTTTTCAATGCGTTTCAAATGTTTCTGTTCCTAAGTGCATTCGAACGGACCCGGGGCTCCAATTTGGAATTGATGTTTTGTACGGGTTTGACAGTTAAGGATGTGAAAAAGTTCAATGATAATTGTTTAGCACCACCAAATGAGAGCTCTGTGGAAGGCTTAGAGCCATTTGTTGAACTCAATGGCTCCTTGCAGAATGGAAAATCTACTTTGGAGTTGAAAAATCTTTCCAGACCAGTGACTGAGTCATGACTTAACCAAGGGAGATCTTAAGACCAATCTGGCCATTGGTTAGGCAAAAGCTCCTGTTCTGATTGGATTGGGCCGAAACCTGATGTCTCTGGTGAAAGATTTTCTGCGCGGGTTGTCTCCAAAAAGTCCGTGTCTGAGTTTCACATGTTTAAGTGCTTATTCCTGATGAGATGTGCTATCGAAATGCAGTTCTGTAATGCTTTGTCATACCCAGTCTACAAATGTCCCCGTTCTTTTTCTGGGGGCCAGAGCCAGTTTTCAGCATTGAACTGTTGTGTTTTTAAGGTCTGCAAAGTTGCCGTTGCCAGCCAAATTGCTTTCACATGGCTCGCTTAAAGCCTTGAAGCTCTTGTTCATCTGAAATTTCAGTTTGCATCACTCAGACCGAAAAATCAGCCTAGGGGACCCTTACCGCTTTGGTGTAGCGTGGGTCATCCTGGACACATGGCGCAATCAGCTGCAAACCCGCCGTTATTGAATGTATTGGAGTCTATTGTAGTTTGAAAGTTGCTAATGTTGCTCTCCAAAACCTTGCACCTTCTCTGAGGCGTGGTCCTCCTAAGCTATACGCTTTTGTTTTCACCTTTAGCAATATGCAAGGAGCCCAACAGCAAACCAGTTGGTGATTAAAAACAATAAGAATCCAACAGTGGCAAAAGCATCACGACGATGATAAAAGGCTGATGAGAATCAAAAAAACAAAAAAAAATGATAAAACAAATCATTACATGTCACTCTGGACGCCTTCAACTTTCTACAATGCAGCAATGAGATTTCAGCGCATGTTTTTTCAATCTGAAAGGGCCTGTATCACAACATTTGATCATTGCACCATACATGTACGAGTCAGCTCGCACCGTATGTCTTGCCATATCATCCAGAGTTGAAACTGCAGCCTCCCACCGCCCAGTAGATCCAGAAGCAATCGTGTTGAGAACAGCTGTGTAAAGCAAGACATCAGGCTGTAGAGCAGATTCATCAAGTCGATGCAAATAATCTAGAGCAGTTGTCCACACCTTGCATGCCTTGATGGCTGTGGTGAAAGTCACAATGCTTCTTTCGATGCTCTGGGAAGACATTTGATTAAAGAATTGTATGACCAGTTGCCACTGATCAGACCTTTCACAAACACTCATTATTGCGCCCCATGTCTTTCCTGACGCTGTTTGAACAGATTGAACGTCTGCAAACACAGCCAACGCAGCCTCCCATCTCCTCGCTCGTCCAAGGGCAGAGATCGCAGCACTCAGAAAAATGCTGTCTGGCTCTCGTGCAAGTTGAATGAGGCGCAAAATCTGAATCCATTGGCTGCTCTTCCCTAACTTCGCCACCAAGCTCGTGGCATCCTTTTGATGCCACTTCTTGGAGAGGACCTCTATCTCAGAGAGCATCTTGCTGCGAGCAATTAATATTCAGTGCCTGACGGTTTGAGCAGCAAATTGAAATCAAAAAAGGAAAGATTTCCATGATTCTATGTGTTGCTTCATTATTCTTTGCCTCTCGCAATACATGTTCACCCTCCCACTTCGTGGTAGATCATAGGCTCTCATTCAATGGACTCCTTTCTTACTGTCCTGCGAAAGTGAGAGTGACCTTGTTCATGCTCTTTCTCTGTCTTCCTCGTATTTTCATGCTCCTTGACGGCACAGTCTGAGTCTGTCCTGAGAACACCTCAGGATTGTGAGAACGACAGCGCGTGTCTAAAAGTTGCTTCCCGAGCTCAGGTGTTGAGGCTCCAGGAGCAATTCGAAGCAACAGCAGATCAGCAGATTCAGCAGCAATTTCATTCTGTGTCTATGTGCATGGTCGGTGCAAAAAACACCGGTGAAAGTCTGCGCCTGTCGGCTCAGGATCTCAGTAGGATCTCAGAAGGATCTCAGAAGGCCTCTTTGCCAAAATTTTTCAGCCGACTCATGAGATTTCGGGCAGCTGATCTCGCCTGCCACGGCAAGGTCACCGGTCACCACAAGTCCACTCTACAAGAATGTAAGAAACCACAGAATAGTTTGCTGAAAAATGTTGAAAACATCGAAACTCCTTTTCCAAAAAAGTGTTGAAACTGCGACAGGGCCTTGGCCCGATTAGACCTGCGATTCTGCTTGGCCCATGTGCCCGGGCTCATAAGCGGGAAGATCCAAACTGCAGCAGGTTTTCATGACGAGGCGAAAAGAAACAAAGGAAAATTCATCACAGCTGAAATCCAAACATATCTAAACATCATCATTTTCCATTCGTACTTGTACGGAAAAATACTCGAAACAGTGCGAGAGAGCACGGCGTACTGAAAGCAACGAGGAGAAAAACGGGAATGAACCACTCGTTGAAATAGTCCTCCCAAGGCCGCTCCTGCGCTGACACTGATGATCACTGTGTAATGCAATCGGCTCTTCTGGACAAGGGCAAGGTCACACGATGGCAATCTTCAGTCGCTTGCCCCACCTTGGGTCGCATCCACTCTTCTTGTACCCTTTTGGCGACCTGCAGCAGAAACTCAACAAAATCATATGAAGTTCCTTTCAAGCAAGAAAGAGAAGCATTATATACGTTACATGCGCATAGATATGTATATATATATAGATATGTGTGTGTGTACAAGTGTACATAGATGTCTATATAGCTCTATATATACATATCTAATGTATGTATGTATGTATGTATGTATCTATCTATCTATCTATCTATCTATCTATCTATCTATGTATGTATGTATGTATGTATGTATGTATGTATGTATGTACGTATGCTGTATGTATGCATGCATGCATGCATGCATGCATGCATGCATGCATGTATGTATGTATGTATGTATGTAATCTCATCGTTATCATTATCATTATCATTATTATTACACATACATACACCTAGTATATACATGTTTGTGGTGTATATATATAATATATATACACATGTGGTGTCGGTGTTTATATATATATATATATACACATTCTGTTATATGTATATATACGTCGTTCATACATACATAGTGTATACCCTATATATATAGATACATAGTGTATATGCGTATATATAGTTCATATGCATAATATGTGTATATATATATTCTGCTGTACAGTGCATGAGATATGCAAATACTGCACATCGTATAGTGTATGAGGTACACGGGTATCTTGTGCATCGTGAATCATATTATGTTGTATACTTAGCATTACTACTGTACCGAATAGACATTGCATTACATTACACTACACTGCACTGCATTGCATTGCCCTGCACTGCACTGCCTCGCATTGCATCACATTACATTACATTACATTGCATTGCATTCAATTGCATGACATTACATACACATACACATACCCAGACACATACACATATACATATACATATACATACACATATACAGACACACATACACATACATATACATATACATGCACATATACATATGCATAGATATGAGATAATATATATATATATGTATATGTATATGTGTGTACACATATATTCAATATCCCACAATATCCCACAATATCTGTAATATTCTATAATTATTTAATATACGTGATATGTCAAATGTGCGTACATTGATGTACATCATGAATAATGTATGTTCTGTTCTGTGATCTCCAAAAGTCCTTTCATATTGAAACCTGAAGCTATATAAGTCAGCCAAAGTCAGCTGAATGCAGAGAAGCGACGTCGCTGTCGTAAACAGGGTTGTACGGACGCTTTGGAGGAACCTTATGCTTATGCTATTGCTGTGGGGCCAGGTGACAATGTCAAGAAAATGCGAATACAAAGTGAAACGAGCACTTCAACCACAGAAGCGACTATCTTGCCAAGGCACGTAATCTTGGGGAAGCCTCAGCTGCACTAAGGGATTGAACAACAAAAACTTGCAAATACTCCGTAAACGAAGTGGCAAAAACATGGGCAAAATGAAAGAGACATCAACAGGGTTTAATATCTTTTGAACAACATGTTTGCACGTGTGCAGCGGAGCTTCTGTTGCCACGGGAAGATCGCTCTCAAAGTGACCTTTCTTCGGGGACCTTGCCCTTGAGCCTGCCATGACAGGTTCTGGTGAGCACCATGCCGTCGTGATCCCAGAGCTAAAGCAATCTAAAGTCATCTAGAGTGATCTTGCCGGGTCTTACAAAGATTCAAAAATCACTTACCGATTCTTACTGCTTATCTTTCAAAGATGTTGCCGAACGATACATGAAATTGGGGAGCGTTTGCATCAAGTTGCATCATCTGCACGATACGTTTGCTGACAGCAAACTAAGCCGCAGTAACGCTGCCCACAAAAGCCAACGCGCTCCTCAGCAAAACACCATTGGTCGGTGGTTGGAAAATCAAGCGCGGCCACTCACACACATGACGTCTGAGGATAACCTCTGCATTAGAATCTCATACACAAAGAATAGATAGTAATAGACAAACATAGACTAATAATGACTAATAATTGATAATTGGAAGCCTGAACGCCGACCAGAAAGCTGGGGATCTGGCATTGCTGCACAAGCCTAGTAAGACAGTTGCATTTCCAATTGTCCAATCATGTCCAATCTATAAGCACTTCAACATGTTGATGTTGAGAGAGATGTCCAACATGGCGTCTGTTCATTGCTGTTCTTTGTTCCACCTAACGCAATGGCTGCCAGCGGCAGCCTATAACCGGAACTCACTGATGCATGGTGTTTTGAAAAGAAATTTATGCAGCTGAGTGCTTTTCCAGCACGAGGGCACGCAGCCGACCACCTGTGCACCAGAAACCCAAGGCCACGGCAACAACAGAAGTTTTTAAAGGAGAAGGCTTTCAGAAAAAAATTAAAAAAACGAAAATCCATTGGATTCACTGGATTGCTGGACCTAAAAAGCAACCCTCTGATGAAATTCTGTACCATCCTGCACCACCTGGGAACACGATCTTTACAACATCGTGACGGGTTGGCATCCCAGAGACGTAGGTGCTGCCGGAGTGCGCATCTCCGTCTATTACAATGTATTACAATACATGTGTCAAGAGTGTTAAGCTTGTGCTGTGCACTCTACAGAGAGATCATGAGATGACCCTCACATCCAGTGGAGCTCTTGCCTTCAGCCATGGCTAGGATCTATGCGGTCAGGTTCTTTTGGGGCCAAAGTACCACGCGGCAACTTGTAAAGCTACTGAGGCAGGCCAAGGAAGACAACAGCGAAACCATGAGTTTCCTCATACTCGAGTCTTAAAACTTGCTAAGCTTTACGGCTTTCTGCTTTCAGTGATTTGTCTTCTGGCTTTCAATGATTTCGGAAGGGTAAAAGTACACATCCACATCCTGGATGGTGGGAGTGGGTGTCATTTCCTGTGCGTGCATGGGGAAACTCTGCAAAATTTTGGCGCTTGTGTCTTGTACTCCCGACATCTCCCGACATGGTTTCCTTGCTTATCCTTGTTTCCTGTCTTCGACCAACACACCGGGACGCTCATTTTGCGACTGCGACTTGCATTGCTGGTTGAAACTCAAGACATTTTGAGGATTTCGCAACTGTGCAAACGTTTTTCAAATGCCAAGTCTGCATCAGCTTTGAAAATTCGCTTTGAAAATTGCCAACGTATTGCAAATTCAAAACTCGGATCGATCCGAGCGCGGTTCTGACGGCTTTCTGACGTTGATGTCAGGGATGTCAGGGACACCCGGAGCCATCAACACAATAGCAGTGTAGAGCAGCCCAACACCTGGCGCTAAGCCACCATGATATGATCTGGATCCGGAACACTTGACCACTGTGGAATTCAAGCGACTACATCTTGAACTGATGGGTTCTTGAAGCTCCAACTCGGATATATCGGATATCATATGGATAGATGCTATGCATATGTGAGTCATCTATGAATGTCGTCTGCATATCCCCAGCATCCTCCGCAATGTATGTCTCAGTGTGTCTTGCGGTTGAGTTTGCACCTGGCCTACAGCCGAGAATAGAGCCTCGGGTTGGGCAAGTTTCAACAGTGTGCATGGTCTGCTGGGGAAGCCTTCGAACTGCCCAAAGCTGCTGCTTGAAACATCTTGAAACATTCTCGAATCTTTCATGGCGAGATACATCTGCGCCCAGCATGGCGTAGTCCAACTTCCTTACATTGAAGTGATTGAAGCTGGTCACAGACGTCACACAGATGTCACACAATCATACTGAATCTCAACCCTATGTCTAGGCTGGGCAGCATATTTGCAGCATATTTGCAGCTGCATTCAGCTTCGAAACGTCTTTCGTCCAAGCTGCTCGGCACCGCGGATGCCGGCCCAATTGCGCAGCACGGCAAAGACGGCATCCGGCAGCGCCTGCCGCACTGCAGACTGCCCTCTGGTGAGTTTACAGTTGTCTACGGATTGTCTACACTGTGCTGAAGGTGATATATATTGATATATAAAACATTGCTGCCTTCCCAAGCAGCAGAAGGCCCAGGAAGCCAACGGTGTTCCTGAAAGGTGCCTTACTTCAGAAACGTTTGGAGGACCATTGCGGCATGTTGCCCAGCAGTAGGCACCAAAATGCACTAAATGTCACGAATACTAAACTCATCTTACCTCTTCAAATCTCTTGATTTTTTTCCAGTGGATCATCAGTGGATCTCAGGCTGCAACCATATCGTCCAGTTCAGCCGCCGCAGCTGCGAGTTCTTCCTGTCGATGGCACCAAGGAGACCGGGGTGCAAACTAAGCTGGGAACATCATGGAACTTCCAATGGAATGGGCTCTCAAAATTCTGAGAAATGTTCGAAAACGTCTAAACTGAGGAAAGGATGTGGAAAGGCCAATCTGAAGCTCCTTGCTCGGTTCCTTCCACGTCTCTGGCTCTCCTGACCCAGCAAAGACAGGGAGCTAGTGCTTGATTCCAAAATATTTCAAAGCTGTTCCAAGGAGCTTCGCAGCTTTCAAGGGCTTTCATGGCTCTGAACCCGGCGCCACGCGTTCCTCTGGCGCGGCATTTCAGCTTTGGCCGCTGCCCCAAGTCTGAGCAACTCAGCCTGACCAGAGCAGTCTGCAGAAGACTTGAAGTCTGTAGACGGAAATATATATATAATATAATATAATATATTATAATATATTATACAAATACCAAATGTGTATGTATGTGAAAATATAGATATATATATATATACAAGCATTCTCTCAATGGATTTCCATGGGCTTTGTGGGGAATGCTCAGAACCAGTCCTAATTTGCTCTAGCCTTTCAAGGAACACTTGCGGATGGGGATAGACTGAGGTAGAGTAAACCAACACCACCTTTCACCTCATCACGGGCGTCTGCACTTTTATTTCATGATTTGTCATGATTTCAAAAGACTGCAAAATGCCATATGCTCGTTTGAGAAATGACAAGAGTTGCTGCATATGATCTTGCAGTGTTGGAAGCAGTTGTCACAACATGCCCAACAAATGCAGTTGTCTTTCTGAATTTCTGTACGGGTTCACACCCTTAAAGCTGGGTGGCTGGTGCACCAAAACCCATCGCTAGAGAGTTTTTCGGAAACTCATTGTCGACTGTGTCGACACGCGAGTGGTCATTGAATTCCTGTGCAAACTGTGTCGACAGTTGTCGACTTTGCATCACCATGGCGCGACACACTGCTTTGCAGTCCGTCTGCCAGCACAGGGCGAATTAAATGCTTGATTGCTACACGATGCTACAAAACGCCACAAGTGCTCTGAGAGCACAAAAGTGAGAAATTGTTGAATATGTAGAAATACATGTCTGCAAAATGTTCAAAAGTCAACATGCCAGGTTTTGCCACCTCAATACTCTGGGCGTTGCTATTTGAGGTCCTCCAGGGTCTCTTGCACTTCGCAAATGCAAAGATGCGACTTTTAGTAACCATCTGATACCAGGTGATGCGAAATTGAGAATGGTTTATCCATTTCATCCTGATTTCACGTGAATTTATGGTATGCCCCTGTACAGTAGCGGCTGTAGCTGTGCGCAGTCCCCATTTGTCACTGACCCAGCCATCCACATCCACAAAACCCACTGGACATCCTTGATCAGGTTGCTGCCAGCGCGATTTAAGGTGGACCTTTTCCGCGAACCTGTCAGCATAGTAAGGCATAGTAGCAAACGATTGCAAGCAGTATAGTTGAATGGCTACAGTACGTTGCAGTTGCAAAGGATTAGGAAACGGTTCTGCGAAATTCGAATTGAAATCAGCAAATCAGTCTTCTCCAGGTCCTCGTCTTGAAGTGGAGGACTCATCAGCAGAGCGATCCTCAGAAACGAAGCATCCTCTGGATGAACACGTTTTGATCATGAGAAAGTATGAGAAAATTGCCACAAAATTATATTGAAATTCGATGTCCTTGGCTGTTCCATTGGTGCTTCACACACTGAAACATCTCAAACATTCTCAAACCATCAAATGCTGGCCCAAGCACTTGGTCACTGGAGGTTGCAACCTCAAAGCTAGTTTCAAAAACACATGGCCTTCGATCACATCAATGTGAGATATTGTACTATGCTGCCTATGCTCCTACATATCATGCAATTCAATAGTTCATTTTAATACAATAATTATGTAATTACATACACACAGCATAGAATATATAGCGTCAGAGAAAACCATACACAAAGGATGACCCACCTTTAGACATCTTTAGACTATGACACCCACCGAAAATCTAAAAATGATGTCTGCAATGAGGCCAAAATTGGTCGACAATCCCAAAAGTCGTTTTGCCTGTCACAATTCCACTCCCAATACCCAACCTGCCCTTTTTGTTAGAGATTTTCTGGTGGGTCTCTGTGACACAACGCAAGCATGAAGAGGAAAAGATTGAGGATCAAGCCAATGAAGCCTCAATTACCATCATCAAGTCTTATGATTTTCATCTAGTCTCCGGGTTTGACAGTGCCTGAAAGGATCCCGGCCATTGATGTCCCATCATTGTTTCCAAGAAACACTACGCCTAGGACTGGGTTGTTGGGATGTGAAGGGGCTGGTGTACGGCGAAGGCGTGTCCTGTGCAGCAAACCCAGACATGAAAAGACGACATGTCAAAATTGACGTGTAGCATCATGCAGTTCTATCTTGCTCCAGTTGGTCTCTTAGAACTTTATGAATATGACCTTCCTCGCAACAAATTCAGGCCATGGCCTTGTGGCTGGAGTTCTTCTTAGGAAGCAAGCGCTCAAACTCATCGTCCACCCTGACAAATCTGACAACAAAGGGTGTCTTGTCTCGGGACTTCATTGATCTTCACGTCACCCAGGCAAGGTATGGCAAGGTTCCGTTATAAGAACCAAAGCCAGGCTAATCAGGCTAGTTAGTTTTGAACATTCTTAATAATTTAAGAGTATCTTGAAATGCGGTTCTTTGCAGCCCTCAATCACGTGCAGCATCTTGCGACCTTTAGAGTACGTTGTGAAATGGAACAGCAATTTTTGCCACAACAGGGAATGACCTTTTTGAGCTTGTACTGGAAGTGAAGCCTGATGCGAAATACCACCAAGTGTTTTCATTGAGTCCAGGAGTTGCTTGAGTCGCTTGGCTGCAAATTGCTGGACTTTAAACAGCACTGGCATTCTCGAACACGTTTCAAACACCATGCAGCACGCCTCTGTCAATCTGCGGATTGGTTGAGGGTTGTGTCAGGCCGACAGGTCCAAATGTGTCGGCACAATGTCCCAATGGTTTTCGTGTGACAAGACATTTCGACGAGTAGCTGAAGTCGGATCCCTGCGACACTGCCGACTGACTCCGCTGACTCTTTCGCTTTGGGACTGCCAGGTACGCAGCCTAACGCAAAGGATTTGATCTGTGAGGACATAGCATGTCAAGAAACATACCAATGAATACACGACACAACTTTCACAAACACTCTACATGATGTAAAACGAAAAATCATCAAACACAGGCAAACATCATGGAATCATGGTAATTGTCATATTATCATGACATCATGCTTTATCATGTTCTTTTAAAAAGATTCTTTTGCTTATCTTGAATTTGCTCTCGTCTTAAAATCCAAGTGGCCGATGCAGCACTCACAGGCAGCGAGCCCAGGCCGAGACTCATACTACCAGATCCTGATAGGTCAATCCACTGAATTGGGAGTTGCCAAGATTTTCTGATTATGTATATACATATATAATAATAATAATAATAATAATAATAATAATAATAATAATAAGAATAATAATAATAATAATCATATATATAGAGTATATTATACAATTTTGATTTTTTTGAGGACTTGATGATCTTTGCAGTTTTCTGATGGCATCTGCCTTTTCCTGGGCAAGCAGCGCAGCATGTCTCAGGCACAGGCCTGGTTCGGAGATTTGTGACTCCCTTCGAGCATAGATGTCGCGGAATTCGCCTGGAGCTAACTGGCAAGCGTCATCAATGTGGTTGGTGAAAGCAGNGGCCTGGTTCGGAGATTTGTGACTCCCTTCGAGCATAGATGTCGCGGAATTCGCCTGGAGCTAACTGGCAAGCGTCATCAATGTGGTTGGTGAAAGCAGCACCTTCAAAAAACGAAAGACACTTTGTCTACTATGTCAATGTTTCACATGCTTCAAACATATTGATCATATTGCAGCAAATCCAAACTCGCGTAATTTGCATCTCTGAGTGGCCTAGTACCTGCGAATCACGGCGATCTTGTTTGATGGAGGATTCTCGCCGACCTCCACTGCCTGTACAAACTCTGACCAACGGACCAAGATGACCAAGCACTTGAAAGACATTTGAAGTACGCTCCGATTGCTGCGGAATGAGACTTGTTTTCGGTCACAAGAAAATCTCTGTGTGTGTGTCCTTTGGTTTGGCTAGAAAGGAGCTTAGACTCCGCAGTTTGGAAAACGAAAATGGCTAGAAATGGTGAAGGTGGGAGGAGGGTGGCAGCAGGGTGGCAGCANTTTGGTTTGGCTAGAAAGGAGCTTAGACTCCGCAGTTTGGAAAACGAAAATGGCTAGAAATGGTGAAGGTGGGAGGAGGGTGGCAGCAGGGTGGCAGCAGAAGCAAGGCCTGTATAGTCTGGCGACCAAGTGTCCGTGAGGCTAGAGGAGGCACCTGGAAAAAGTCGATTTCAACACTGGTAAACTCAAATGGCCCGATTTCACAAAGTAACCAAACATATTTTAAAATACATCTCGCGTTACAGGATGTTCAAAGGAAGCTCTTGTCTCTTCGGTCGACTTGAGGCTCACCTGAAGGTCTTCGCTGTCTTATCAAGGAACCTCGGGCCGTACCACATCATGGAACGTATGGAAAAGCAAAAGCTGTCGCGTACTGTGCTGCACTCCGCTGCATCGGTCTTGGCTTCAGCACTTGAGGCAGTTCCCGCGCTTCCTGTGCCAGCTCCTTGCGACGTGTCGCCAGCCTTGCCGATACGAGTCATCCGAGATGATCTTTCTAAGTCCATCTCTATGATTGTTGCATCATTATGGACATCTTACATCTATGATCCTCGATATATCTTTATACTAAGTCTTTAGTTATACGTCTAAACGTTGTCATTGTCGCTAGGGGTCTTTCACAACGGTTCCATAGTCCGTTGCCTGCTCCGCGGCGGGAGGCATGAAGGCCTGGCCACAGCAGTACGAGCGAATCAAATCGCAGGGAAGCGAAAGCAAAAGATATTGAAATTGCGAAAATTGAAATAGAAATGGGGAACGGAACATTTGGAAACTTGCTTGGGATGCTTTTCGAAATTGTTTTGAAATGGTGACATTCTTGATTCAATCATTGCTGTGAAATGACCTGATGCTTCAACAGTGAACATCCGTGAGCTGTGAAATTATGGTTGGACATCCTACAGCATGACCCAACCTGAAACGCCCTTGAAGAGCTATTTGTCCTTAGTTCAAGCTGCGCAGGGGAGCCAGCAAAGCACTGCCAGAAGTGAGAGACCTGATATCTACCTGATACCTGATCAAGATAGTCTTGATTACCCGAGCCCTGTCATGTTTGAAATTTGAAGAGAAGCTTCGGCTTCAAGCTGTCCGACGGCTTCAAGCTACCGGAGGGTCGCAGGCTACCCGAAGGTCTCAAGCTTTCGGATCGCTCAGGATTCAAGTTGCCCAAAGCTTGAAGGACTTGCGAAGGTCTTCGGTCCTGGCAAATGTGACTCGATGATTGCTCTCTGAAGCAAAAGCTGACTTTGAATTTGCTTTCTGCGCGAAGCAGCTAAGTCTGCCAATTGTCAACCTCATTCTGTCTCTGAAGTTGCACCATGGTTTATACCACACCAGACTCTCCCATGTCTTTTTCCCTGGATTCCAGTGTGTTCAGACCCCAAAGCCGGCACAGTCCACAGCCCAAAGCACAGGCCTTTCCCAGCAAAGCACCGATGCCTTTGATTTTGTTCACGGACTTCTTCCATTTTTCCACGTTTTCTCTGGACTTGACTTCGCCTCAGTCCAGGCAGATCTCAGTACAAGTAGCAACAATCCACTCCATCGACTTGTTGGACCGCAGGCTTGTTGGACCACGCTGCGCCAACTCGACGTAACATATATGATGTAACATTCTAACATATATCATGGATTCATGGATCATATGATATATGATATCATATGATATGATAGATCGCGTACGTATACTATTGTATCATATTGTATTTGTTTATTCATGTTTCTAGTCACAGACAGCGAATCGCTTTGCCGAGAAGCTGGGTGTTTCCCATGAGTCCAGCCACTGCTTCCACGAATCATCAGCAACGTCACCCTGAACACCCACCAGCAAGGCTCTCCAAGCCTGCCAGGATCGAGCCGATTTGCCGACCTGGGACTTTAGTGATGTTTTTAGTATTTTTAGTATTTTTTTCAGTCACGTTTTTAGCGTGTACATTGTCCAAGTCGTTTCATTGGTCTTTACACTCAGTCATTTTGCAGAATTTTACGAAGTTATTTTGCGGAAGGTTTTACTGATCAGGCCTTAGGATCAGCTTTTGACCGCGCCTCACGGGTCTTTGGCAGTGCAGTTCGTAAGAACGTCGCTGCGGTGAAGCCGTCGCTCTTCGCTGTCTCCTTTGCCTAGCGAAACAACGACACGAGTCACACAACTAGTGGAACAGAATGGAACACAACTAGTGGAACATAGTGGAACATAGTGGAACACAACGAACATACTGATTTCATAGTGATTTGTTAATGAAAGCAACGCAGAGCTTGGGCCTGGCAAGTGGTTTCAGATTTTTTAAGACTCTGTAGATATGGGGATTGCCCACACAATCTCACGTTGAAAATGACACGCAGGTGTCATGGTGTATCGTACATATCTTCTCGTGCAAGCGTCTCGTTCATATTAAGACATTCAGTGTTTTTGCGATTTTTTGCATATTCAATCCCGTGTTTGTTGCCTTGGCAATGAAAATCCGCTGCGCTTCCAATGCCATGTCTCTCAGCAGTTTGTACGACACCACATCGGCCCCAACCGCTGCGGCGAGCGTCCTGGCACATCGAGACAGAAGTCTCAGAGAAAAGCGAGATCCATTGAGTATGAAACATGGCCAAGGTGAATCAAGGTGAATCAAGGTGAATCAAGGTAAACAAAATCGGAACAAAGATCAACATCCTACAAAGGATCTGCGAATTCACTCACGTCATTCATGGCTTGTCACGGGATCATATTCACATGAATCCCATGACTCACATGACGACAAACATGACATGCTTATGTCCGAACTATTCAGCACCCCTTTTTCTAGAGGGTTTCCAAAATGCCAAGGAAAAGACCGGTTGTACCCAAAAAAACCTCTAGAAAGGGGTGCATCAACAGGAATTTTGGCACCTAAAATGAGTAAAACCAACAATGTTCTAGAGAAGTCCATTTTGAACTTTTTCTTAAGCGTTTTTTTAAGGAAGAACCTCTAGAAAATGATGGTTCTTCACTCTAGAAAAAAATGTGTTTTCTATGTTTTTCTAGAAAATAAATCAAAATGACATGAAACCAGCATTTCTAGAAAATGATGAGCTTTGTTTCAAACTATACATGTCCCTCTCGAAAGTGAGGATCCATTGTTTTTCTAGAAAATGACATGTGCAGTTGTTTATGAATGATGCACCAGAAATTGGATGAAATTGGTTCGAATGAATTTGCCAATGTTGAAGTGGTTGTCTTGAAGTCAGAGTCAGAGAGTGGTTGTCTTGACTTGAAGATGTTTTTCTTCGGAATTTAGAGATGTCTTGTTGTATATAAGTCCATCAAAAAAATGACAATCCCCTTTAGAAAATGATCTGTTTTGCATTCAATGGGATTTTCTGCTCGAAAATGGTTAATCCAAATTTGTGGATCTCATGAAAATGAGTTGCAAAAAAAAAATGATCATCCCCTTCTAGAAAATGCATGGCTTTGAACTCATGTCGTACCAAAAAAAAATACATCGGCTTGTACTCTGAAACTGGTGTCGTTTACAAAAAATCCGCCCGCACCGAAGGTGCCGAGGCGTTTTTTGTTGGCACGCATTATCCGTAAGCAATTGCAATAGCTATTAAGCTTTAGCTTGGGGGGGGG
>BGPT01000198.1:301873-325101 GCA_003297045.1 Symbiodinium sp. clade C Y103
ACAAGCTCGTCTTCGTCAACATCCTCAAGTTCAGGTTGGCTAGATGGCTTTGTCTTCATTGGCACAAGCTCGTCTTCGTCAACATCCTCAAGTTCTGGCAAACTTGCTGGAAGTGACTTGAGGACAACCGGATCTGTTTCTTTTGCAACATCTTGTCGATCCCCGTGTTCTGATTCGAGCACTGTTGCCTCACATCTCAACAAAAGAACCCTTGCGTGATGCCCAAAAGAGGGGCGTGCAAAGAAATGCTGCTGGAATTCTGCTTATGTGCAGCTGATGAGCGGCCGATGAGGCCTATGAGGCTGATGTTTGATGATGCTTGATGATGTTTGATCCTATTTGCAAGATTCTTTTGCGACAGCGTTTCCTCCTGGCCTTGGCCCGGTCCGAGCCCTCCCAAACCGCATCTTCTTCGGCCACTGCAAGTCGCAGATGCCAAGCTTCCTCAGTCGCCAACATCTAATAACATAGCATAAATATTATATATATATATATACATAAATTGGAATTGCTGGGATTTCTTTGCTATGAGATGCAACAACAAGTAACCACTCTCATACATATCTTTACCAAGTCGAGACCGGAATTGATCTGGACTTGTTCAAAATAATGCTGGGTGGAACAGAATGAAGTATTGGTCAATGACACACCACATATGCTAAAATATATGATTAATATAAACAGTAAGCATGTATATTTTTAAAAATGCATACATAACATATATATATATAAACAGCGTACGTCTCGATAGGTTATTGTTACCCCATACACAATCAGCTCTCTCACGTATGAGGGAAGTAGAAGGAACCTTGTGACACTCGGAGGATTGTGGGTGCTCACATATGCTCACCCAAAACTGGCTCAAGTGCGATCCAGGCTCGTCAATCTCCGGAATCAGAGCAGTAATCTTGACCTTTCCCTTGCCGCCTCCCACCTCAAGTCACAAACTCTTAGATCGAGCAACTTTCGGTGACTGATTTGACCGTATTTGACCTATTTGACCTAGGAGCCTAGGAGCTAGACTATTTGTCTCTGACTCATCCTGTAGGAACTGTTGTCAATCTGGGTCAACCTGCTGCAGCGCAAGCAAATAGCAAGTCTGTACAAGAAATTCAAGGATTCATTTCTACAATATTCCACCCGGATAAATTCGGAGTTTTGCAAATGATGATTGACCAAGTGAAGGTTTTAAAAAAATCATTTAAACTCTATACAAGCTGAACCCGTTCGAGTGTGATGCATTTGCCTTCGTTTTGGGGCCAGTCTGAACCAACAAAAACAATTCTCCAACATCCTTGAAGCGCATGTTGATCTAGCAGCCCAGGAAGGCGGTTTATCTGGCCACCTTTGTTTCAGGCCACTTGGATCCACTTGGTTAAATCTCTATAAAGATCTATAAAGTCTATACATCTCTTATGTGTGTTCTGGCCCTGTCAAACCATAAGAGGGTCCTATCATTCACACTAGAGTCACCAGAGTGTTCTTTGAACAGTGGCCTACAAGCCTGACGGACAGTTTACCGTGTCTCACTGTTTCGGCATGTTTCGGCTTGATGTCTTTGGTCGCCTATTCGCTGCTTCAGATCGTTGATTCCAACAATTAGTCGCTGATTCAGGTTCGTGGCTGCTGATTCAAAAAACTGCTCGCTGATCCCTGGTCGCTAATTCGGGGTAACTGATGCAACCTATAGGTCGCTGACTTGCGTTTTCCCGGATGCTGGTAAATCTAGCATGGTCCGAGATCTGAGATTTGATGACTTCTTTCTCTGCAGATTTTCGGTTCCAGTGTTTTCTCCAGCCTTGTAGACAACCTCCGTGAGTTCGCCCACCAGCCGACGCAGCAGCGCATCGTCCACGTCCGGTTTCTCAATGAGTTTCTCCTCGCGCCAAGCACTGCCTTGGAGGACGGCGTCGATGTTTTGATCAAGATGCTCAAGGTATATATCTCAAGGCAAACAAACGCGTCGACGAAACAGAAATCACATGAAATCGCTTCTTAACATTTCTTAACGCGTTTGAACCCTACCCAATTGGACGCAAAAACAGCCGTTGACCTCTGACTTCAGTGCAACACTTTCAAACACTTTCCACACACTCTTGCTAGATCTCAAAGTCGAAGCCAAGAGATCCAAGAGACAGAAAGTCTGAAGATCAGCATGCACGTTGGAGGTTGTCATCTCTGTTTCTCGCCACCTCTCTTGCAGCCGCTGCAGTAAATCCTCGCCACAAGAGCTTACCACGCCTTGCACAGACTCAGGACATACTGAGCATTTCTTGCAGTGTCGGTATTGGTGTCCCGGCAAATTGTGTCACAGCATCTCACCTGCAGATTTCTTTTCACCCCAGTCTCGCCTCTTGATGAACGAAGCGATTCCTTTGCAAGGAAGGGAAGTTCAAGCTCGGGAATAGCTTCCTGGAAAGGGCAGCAACACACGCGGCTTGCGAGAACTTTCCAAGCAAGACTTGTTCAAGGATTCAAAGGACTCCATCGCCGTTCCAAACAGATTCAACAGGATTTAATTGCAGGCATTCGAGTTGCTACTTGTTTTAGCCCTCCTGCATGTTCGTCTGGCTTTCAGCACGCTCCCAAATGCGATTTAGGTCTGGCAGCAAATATGATGGATCACGATCGGAACGGAGCTGTCTTGAGAGGACCTCCACAGCTGTGCTTTTAACATGCACAGTTCACGGGACCATCTTTGAGCAAATGCGAAACAACTGGACTTCAAATAATGCAGTAACATGTTTTCTTTGCCTTGATTGATGCATGGCTTGTTTTTGAGATATATATATATATATATATCATATATATATTATATTATACTGTAAATATTTCGAACCATGAGGCTTCATTCTGCCTCAGATTTAGTCGGATTGTATATCGCTTTACAAATGTCATTTTCTGCTGGCACTTAGAGCACCTCTTCTAGATCATGTAAAAGCGCATTTCGAGCATCGTCGCTGAGGTGGTCCAGAAGGCACGAAGATTTGCTCCACTCGTCGATGACATCTGCAACTCGACTTTCAGGGGTCCACAGCCTTGCAACAGGATTGAAACATCTTGAAACAATAAGCCAATGAACACCGTTGAACAACTGTGAACAACTGGGTGGCAACACAAGCTGCACTGATTCAGTGAAAATGACTGACCAATTTTTAGTTCAGCTGCTCTGCGTTGCTCTTGTAGACCTCCAGAATTTGCTCTGCAAAAATACCCCCCGCTGGGTTCACAGAGCAAATGCTACTGCTTGAGCGTCTCATCAAAACGGTCGTAGCAGCTGAGTCAGTTGGATCCTCCGTTGAAAATGACTGCAGCATTTAAAAGAACAAAAATGAACAAAAGCAACTTGGAACTGCAGTGTGTTTTGAGTGCAATGCCAAGAACATGTCCTGGGTCCAGCGGGAGAAACCTTGTGGTTCAGAAAGTCGTTGGAACATCTTGGAACAAGTGACAAAGAACTCGCAACAAAACAGGTCCCGACAGGTCCCGACAGGTCCTGTATCTCCTTCGAGTTGGAGCGAGAGAGCTTTAGCCACTCCTCCTCGATGGAACTTCTAAGGTCGCCATAATCGAACGCTTCAGAACCTGAGAGCTTTGTCTGTTGTGTGACTGCACCGTGCTGGCGACTCGCTGGAAACTACACGAGATTTTCAAAAATTGCCAAACTATTCCTATCAAAATAGTACAATTAAAATAAGTCCCCAAGAATGCCCAAAATCATATTAGGCAAAGGACAAAGAGGGATGTAGTAGTAACTGTCAGTATGTTTGGGTCGAAGGTTCCTCCATGTGATGCAAAACTATGGGATGAACAAGCACAAAAAGAAGTGAGCATGCATGCGCACATTACAAACATACATACACAATCACACATCCGCCAACCTTGGCTGAGGGAAAGAGGGGAGCGGGCCAGGAAGAATACAACTTAGGGCCTGCCTTCAGGCTTGGTTGGACATGCCGATGCTTGGCCCTGATTGTTTGCTTTTTGTTGCTGTTTTTCAGCGATGGCTTGGGGGGATCGCAAAATAGAAATGCCTTAGAAAACAGCTTGGCCCAGGGTCAAAAAAAAACAGCAGGGACGGTAATGCACAACACATGACATCCATGTGGCGTGGCATTCGCAACACAAAAACAACTGGAACAGCCTCGCCCTGGACACCCAACCCTCACAACATCGCTGTAAAACTATACAATACAATACGTGTACACATACGTACAAGTAAGTGTCCCATTCAGAGCCGGGTCAACTAAAGACACTTCAAACACAAATGTCCGTTGGCGATTTTTGCAGCGAACCTAGAGAGATAGGATTTAGAGCATCAATCCGCTCTGAGAGGGCAACGCACTGCAACATTCTCTGCGACATCGGCCATTCGAAGGAGTTTCCTCACCGAAGAAGTAGCCTCATCGAGGATACACCGAAGTCCCGAGTTTGCCATTCTGTGACTTTTCGCCAATGTCTTTCACCAGAAAATCGGTGTGGATGCGCTTGCATTTCTTCTTTGAATTCCACAAATACTTTGTGTCTCTGAGTTTGCGACCTTGGCATCGCTCCGTTCTCGTCGCCAGTCTTGCAGGGCATCTCGTACATTGCTCTCAAACGACCTCAATAAGACATCTCTACCACGAACATCTCAAAGCACTCGACTTGGGTCTCTCTAATCTTGACTTAAGAAACATGAAAGATGTGCATGCCTTTGGTACTGTACGTTCCCACTTTCTCATTCTTTCTACGTTGATATGTTGATGTTCACTTGCTGATTGTCTGACTGCAGTGGAGTAACGAGGGGTGGCATTCTGGATCTGGCAAAATGTCGCGGAACGCACGGCCTTCCCCAGGATGGCATTCTGCAGTTTCACAAAGGGATCGCAAACTTTGGCTGATACATGTCCAATATGTCCAATATGTCCAATATTTCCAATATGTCCAATATGTCCAATGCAAATTGTCAAATTGTCATTCCTTGATAACTTCTTCAAACTTACTGACGTGGTTTGGCTGTATGAATCTATACAAATGTCCATGGGATCAAATGAAGATCCAGTAAAAAATGAATGTATTTACATGAAGACCTACTTACAAGTTATTTACATGCATTTTGTGACCTATAAACAGCGCCAATCAGATCTATATTGTCTATATGAAGCCCCTGGCCTGGACGATCTGCCCAGAGGTTTTTGAGCTTTTGCAGCAGATCCTCAAGGCAAATCAACATCTCCGGTCAAACATTGCCAGTACAATCCAGTACGTATCAGGATGCTGTCCATCCGCATCCATCCGTCATTTATCTATCAAATTCAATATATAGATCACGTAATGAATCATGTGTCATAAAATGTATTCGGCATCTGTGAGTTGCGAATTGTTCTGGGGATGTTTACCTGAAGATCTTTACCCTTCTCACTTCAGAAGTTCACCACTGCGTCCTCGCCCTCCTTTCGGATGAAGAGATCGCCTTCAGACCACCCACGCAGCACCTGGCAGCTGAAATGACAACTCAGCACTGAAATCTTCAGGAAAAACAAGAAACAATTGAATACAATTGACAATTGACTCAAATCACAGGAAGCCACAGGAAGCCACATTGTGTTTTTTTGTGTCTTTTTGTTCCTTGCTTTTTGGACAGTTTTTCATAGACAAATTGGGGCGGGTTGCTCCTGTCGGGACACGAAGTCCATGACTGACCCGTTCGACTCGTTCGACCCATTCGACCCATTCGACCCGTTTCGACCCGTTTCGACCCAGCGACCCAGCCTTTGCCACCTCGGGGGCCTCTGGAGTCACCTGACAGCCAAGTTGAGCTTCAGGAGTTCTAAGATGTTCTAAGGAGTCCTATGATTCCTACATAATTCCTATAGCTTTCTCATGCTTTCTCTCTTGATAGACTTTGGCCTTGAGCTGTAGTTTGAACATTTTGTTTTCATGGTACAGTAGCTCTGGGAGCTGTGGACACTCTGGGTACATCATGGATCTTGCGAGATTTGACTCTGTTTCTTGCGCCTTCGATGGATGCTGGGATCGTCTGCACCATGGGCGTTTTGAAAGGAAGTAGAGAATCCCTCCACACATTGCCTGAATTTGACTCAAGCGCACTGGTTGGAACAGTGCCAGCTTTACGATTTTTGCATTTGTACTTGTATGATAAAATGCAAAGGGGCTGAACCGAAGTTGTGGCTTGGAAAATTGAGAAAACAAACTATTTCACCAGGGATGACCCGCTGAAGCTTGGTGGGAATCAGAAAGGGATGAAACGGGCACTTTCTTCTTGACTACTGGTAAACTCATGTGAAGTAAAGTGAAGGTATCTTCAGGTTCCTCAGTGTCGAGACCCTCCATGCTGTCTGCAGAAAAGCGGCTGCTACCCACAAGAGCAACAGCAAGAAGACGAAGAACAAAAACGACGCGGAGGACGTCTCCAGGTCATCTGGCGCAAGGATTTACAGTCAGAGTTGTCGTGCGTTCCGCTGGTGGCTACGTCGAAGCCCATTAAGTGACAAACTTGACGGTATGTATGGCTTGTGCCTGGATAAGAAGCGGTCATACCAGTCCCTCATACAAAAGAATGTATTAAGAAAACAAAAAACATGTATAGGGTTGGGTACAGATTGTTGATTCGTGTTAATTCCTTTTTCAATCGAGTAGCAAGGGCAGACATGGAATGCCTGAGGTGTGGTTTCTGTTTGGTTTGGCAATGTGTCCGGCCTATACCAGCAAACTGTGCTTGCCCCATCACACCCATCTCAGTCACCTCAGAGCACGGCTGAGAGCATCCACAAGATTGGGGAGTTTTCTTGACGTCTCTTTGAAGCTTGCATGATGCTCATAGTGCCCCAAATGTTAGAAAAAATACATCTCTGTGATTTCAAGCGGAAAAGAATCGGTCTAGTGAAAATCCACGCTGGTTTCCGACTATGCTTTATTCATGTGCCTGTTGCCATGACAAGTTGTCTTCCCGCACACTGAGCCTTGGACATTGGACGTTTCTTCAGCAGAGAGGTTTGTGTCCAGGCTGTCCAGGTTTGAGGAATTGTCCAAGGCTTCGTCAATCGACGTGTTGATCTCACTAGTTTGGGGAGACACTGAAGTCTGCGAAGTCCCTAAAGTCACTGAAGTGATCAGTTCTAGAGAAGTTTGGGAAAGCTGAGTCTCGGTGGTCTCAGTCGTCTCTTGTGAGGATGTCGACGTCTCGGAAAGCTGTCCAGAAGTACTTGATGTACGTTTTTCTGATGTTTCTGGAGCACTTGAAGTCATTGAGAGTTCAGTAGAAGTTGCAGACATCGAAGTCTCTGTAAATGCAGAGGTCGCAGAGGTCTCTGTTTGAGAAATTTGAGAAGCAGTTGAAGTGTCCAATTCTGAAGTTCCAGGCAAAGTTGACAACTCCCCAGGCTCTGTAGTCATTCCATCCAATGTAGTGGATGTATAGGATGTATAGGATTTACTGGATGTTGTTGTGGATGTTGTCGGGGATGTTGTGGATGGTGTTGTGGAACTCGTGTGTGAGATAGTTTGAGTTTGAGTTTGAGTTGAGACAGTACTCGTGGATGAGACGGTACTTGTGCTCACTGTGCTCACTGTGCCCGTTGTGCTTGTTGTGCTCTGGCTCGTGGACGAAGATGTCCAGCTGCTACTGGTGGAGCTACTGAACGTACTGGATGTAGCTGATGTGGAAGTAGATTTACTGGATGTGGTACTGAATGTTGTACTGGTGGTACTGGTTGTGTTCGTTAGACTAGAGGTGCTAGAGGTTTGTGTTTGTGTGGTCGTTGATATTGTCGAGCTGGTACTTGTCAAGCTTGTTCTCGTGGATGTTGACACGGAAGTGCTGCTTGAGGTTCGTGTCGTCTTTGTCAAGGTTGCTGAAGTAGAAGTGGTTATGGACCCTGATGTGCTAGTGGTAGAGCTGACGCTGCTTGTGGTGCTAGTAGCAGTGGATGATGTCCAAGTCATGGTGCTTGTGGTGCTAGTTGTAGTTTCCTGACAACTGCCAACAAAGAAAGGCTCTGTGTCAGTTGCCGAGATATTTCCAATGTAGCCATAGTTGCAAGTGCAGCCACTTGGCACGTGGCCAGAAGAATGCTCTGGGCATGCGACAGGCAAACAAGCTCCAACGAAGTATGGGTACTCTGCAGAGCGATTGATCTGACCCTGATATCCCGGCAAACAGCGGCATCCTTCCAGAGTCAGACCACACATCTTTGACATTAGTGCAATTCTCAGGAAGAAAAATCAAAACTTAAACTACGGTTGTTTGGCCCTATTTGCCTGTTTGCATTTGCCCTGTTTGCCTGCCTTCTTCTACAATACCTCAAGCATCCTCAAGCTAATTCAAATTGGTATGTTTATCAGGGAGCCAAAGTGCAACACAGTCAGTCACTGTCATTGCCCGCGCCTTCCAAAACGTTGGAGCCATCGGAGTTCGCCGGGCACGTGACAGTGGGGCAGTGTTCCTCGACGTGAGGTAAGGCGGGAGTTGTTGTGCCACCGCCGCAGAGACAGCAGGCAGCACTGGCATCTAAGCCAGCGGTCACCCAGTCGGTGAAGGTTCCCCACCAGGACTGCCATTTCGATCCATAACCATCTTCTCGACAAAGGTCCAAGACACGATAATCCTCACACTTGTTGTTGTAGCCATCCTTCCAGGCTCTTTTTTCGGGATAGTCCCAGTAAACAACTGGGTCTTTATCCATGCAACTGCCAATGCAAAAGCTGTCATCATAGACATCACCGTCACTACCAGCACATGTGCGATTCCTCCGTCGCACAAAGCCCGTGGTGCACACGCCACTGTGCATACCGCCATCCCATGCACCAAGAATCCAGAAGTAACGAAACACACGTTGAGTGAAGCGCACACTTCTTCTCGGGTGCCAGCTGCCAATACTTCTTTCTGCGTAGAAGAAAAGCCAGCCATAGAGGTCATCTTGACGTTCAAAAACCAGACCTAACGTCACCGATTCGTTTGGAGGCACCGAATACTTCGTCAGATTTTCCAACATTAGCCAAGGTGTGAAGGAAACAGCCAAAGGTGGTCCAGTTGACCATGGCAAATCGTTACCCACACTCAAGGCACGAGCACCTGTGGCAGGTTGCAAACCCACTTGGATTTGAGAGAGTGCACTTGCATTCGCTGGAAAATCTTCCAGCAAAAGCAGGACCCGACCATCACTGTGCAAGCGAACTTCAAAGGTCAAATTTGCCAGGTTCACATCCCTTTTTTGACGAAGTCCCTCAAAACGGACTGCTGTCACATCTTGTGCCTTTCTTGCAGAAATCTTAGAGCCCTGAGGGCATAGCAAGTCTCCCCACATAGCTGCAAGCACCGCATGTGGTCCTTCGCCAGAACCAAGTACTGCTGCCTGTCTTGTGAATTCATCCAAGACAGGGTCAAAAATCAGGGCACCATTGCAAGAGACATAGGTTTTCTCGTAGAAATGCAGGTAGTGAGGGAACACAAAAGGCAATCGTAGGAGTTCAGCATCATCATCGAGCTGAACCTTGGAAGCGTCAGGTGATGTCACGTGCATCACACATCGAAACAGCAGGATTCTCAAGTCACCCTAGCAGAACCTCAACTTGCGTGTTACGTAGTGCCCTAATCCCAAACATCTGCTGTTTCAGAGCAATTCTCAACCGTTTTTGAAAAGGACGTCATTTGGCGGCAAGCTTCCGAACCGTTGAAGGAAGGGAGGTCCAAGACTTCGAAGGAATAGAAGGACTCGGCATCGAACGCTGACAGCACTTGGGCCGTGTAGAATGGATCTCTTTCAAACGTCCGATTGTGATCGATGACATCCAAGACCCAGCGCATGTCCTGCGCACTCCGAGCACTCTGAGCATCACAAAAAGACGGGTCTCAACATGTCACAACCTAAAAGTGATTGTTACAACAGCAAGAAAAGAATAAACTGGAAATCAACTGTCAGCAACCACCTTTGTTCATGATGGCATTTTGCAACACCGCAGAGTCCTCATCACCATCATTTTCCAGGGTCAAAGTGTCATTGAATTCGCTCGACGTATTTGGCAAGCCATACCAGACTTCGATTGGGTTCCAACTGCACACGACCTCAATGTCGCCTCCGAGTTCCTTGGCAGAAGGCCGGACTTGAAAGACAGGGCCCCGAGAGAGCCCTGAGAAGGCAAGATAACGCACAAAGGTGCCTTCAATGTTCTTTATGGATTCCATGTATGGATCTTTATGGATCTTTATGGATTTCATTGTGTTTGCAGACACAAGGTTGAGGCCACTTCTAGGCATGCTGCCGCGGAACGAGACGTGCCGCCAGGTCTTGACCTTTTGCCTTCGAAATTAAGTAGGCCGCAATCCTTCAAGCGTACAGGGGGCTCGACATCTTTGGGGATCTGTCAACAAGTATCAACAAGTATCAACAAGTCAGGATAATTCGAGATACAAGTCTGTAACATCCCACAACTTGCGAAAACCAAAACCCGGAGTCTGACGGGGTCCTCGGATTCTGAAATGGCCCGGCAATGGCAAGGACAGCCGTGGACTGAGGATCCACAGTGTCGAAAATGATGACAGCCAGAGCGCCAGCCTCTTCGGCCAGCACGACCTTCCACGAAAAATAGCAGCTTCCTCCAACGTCAGGAACACACGCAAGAACATTAATGACATCACGCAACGCGTCCCGGCTGGATTTTTGACAGGGCATGCAGAAAAATGAGAAGAAGAAACAACCAAGAAAAGCATAGCTAAAAAGCTGATCAAATTTCGAAATTTCACACTGTTCCTTCGCTCTGAAGTTTGAACGGACTTTCTGCGGTGTGAGGAGCACACTGGTCTACACCTCCCCCAATGATCAAATGGTAAGTTTGTTCCTTTTCGAAGACACCAACTGTGTGTTCGGTCAATATGTTTCAATTGAATGATTCTGCACTACACCTGCCAATATGGCAAACCAAGTGTAAACCACGTCAAAGCAGTCATTTCGTCCAAACATCACCAAATCAATCCGTCGCTCCTCGCTCGATAAGTGCGATCCTATTCTCGAAGTGCGAGCTGGGATGTGGGCTACATCCTTGCAGATTGTCACTTTCTGGAAGCCGAAGCAGTGCTGTTGCGTTCCTGGCTGCGACTGACACAAGTCAACGACGTCCAGTTCGGTTTGAAGGTAAGAAACTTCTGAAACTTCAAGGGAAACCAGGAACCAAAGGGAAATCCTCAGGTGGTCCCACCTCTGCTTTTGCTGCGTGGCCATCGTGTCGGTGAGAAGCACTTCCCACTCGGACGTGGCACAGGGGGAGAAAAAGAGAGGCGCCACGTCATCTGACGTCACCTCACCACATCCGCTCCATTTATCTGTCAGCAGCTCAGGATCCGCCAGCACCGCCAGCAAATGCAACCAGTGCAACCATGGCATGTCATCTGCTACAAGGGTCAATTGCTACCATGTCGAGTTGTGACAGGTATCAGACAGAGTCGCCAAGCACGCTAGTCATTGGTGATTTGCCAGTGAAATTCCCGTTGACGCTAATTTGAAAGATGATGAAAGCATGTTTTGTTCAAACTTTTCATAAGATCAACTTCTCAAGAGTCAAAGACTTGAAAGCACACGGCAATGTATGAAGACTTGCATCAAGACTCAAGACGTTTCATTCAGCCAAGTTGTACCTTCAGTTTATCAATTGTACAGGTGTCTAGAGCTTCAAACATTGTCAGGACTGTCGAAAAGCAAATCGCCCATCGACAGCATTTGGCAGCAAGCTCCACAGGAACATATGCACCTAGACCAGAAGACTGTAGCAGTGGCCAAGGCAGGTCTCCAAAGTCCTGACAATGCTTGGCTGCGCAGCGACAGATGCAACAGGGTCTGAGGGGTTCATGTAAACAATTAATGTCGGATAGATTTCTCTGATTCAGTGACTTTTAGTGGATCCTTTGTCATCCTTTGTAGGCTCTTTGTCTCTTTGTTGTTGTAGTGAAAATCCATGGAAGTGCTGTGGTTCAGCGCCTCGTCTGCTGGGACTGCCACATTTGTCAGATGCCTTGACTCGCAGAGGTCGCACATGCTGCGGCCAGTAAGGCTCCATAGCAGCCATGACTGCAGCCATGTTGATAACAGGGAGTCAGCTACTGCAGATGATTTCGATGCCAACGCAAGCACTGCAAATAGCAAGCAAAAGAACACCGCCATTCATCTCTACTAATTTGTTCAAAGGCAAAACTCCTAAGGGTCAGATGAGTGTGGCTCAAAATCATCAAACCCCCAACGTGGATGGTTCAGTACTGAAGATGACCAGATGACCAACTCTGGTTGTTCGATACTCAAGTTTGAACCAAGGCATTGTTTCAGTTTCGCCTACTCATGACACTTCTACAAGGCTTGAAAAGGCTTCAGGTTCGAACAACTGGGCATATAGGTGATACATGGTGATACTGCCTTACTTTTAAGTGGAAGCCTACATAGTCTTCTGAAAACTTGAGCCAATGTCATCCAATGTCCAGTATGGTTCGTTGCCAGGATCTCCCAGCTGAATTCTGGGTCAGTTTGCTCCAGCATTGTTCTACTGGCCTGGTATGCGTCACAAGAATCTATGACAAATCTATGACTTTGCATTCCTACCATCAGAATCCATTAGAAAGCTACGAAAATGCGAAGCTCTGCTGGGCTCTGTTTTCTAAAAGGATTGAACTGATCTCATGGCCTGCTGCATCGTACTCCAGCCAGCCAGGAAACCCGATGCACCAATGGAAGAAAATCTTCCCTAAACATTCCACAAAAAAGATATCCCAAAACATTCCAAAACTACCTAAACTCAAAGATGAATTCATTTCAAATGTTTTTCAACAAACACCATGGTCAAAAACTGCAGACTTGTTGGTTGGGGTAGGAACGGATGTTGTGTACAGGCAGGTGTCCTCATTTTCAACACTTAGGGATACTTAGGGCTCTGGTTGTGCATTTTCTCCCAAATTGGTCTTGCATCACTGAATTGATTCAAGGATGTCTAACAGACCACGCATAAATTGGTCAAGCATATTGCTCTCTTTCCCTTCTGCTTCATTCTCTTTCGAGTCATTCTGGCATGTGCTTTGCCACTACCAAAATGCTCGACCTTTCACTGGCCCGAAACATGTTCAAAGTTTGTGAGCTATACACAACGAATACACAACGAATTTGCTTCTGAAATTGTTAGAAGTCTTTTGAGGCAAGGGGAGGAGCAAACAAGGCAAGGAACATTGGCAGACCTGCGTCTTTGACAGGCTGAGAAACTGGAGGTGGCTTTTAAATGAACATTTGCCAAGAGCTGGGTTTTGCCAGCAAAATCAATAATTGGGCGATGGCTCAAAAACTGCTATGCACGGCTTTGACGCTAAGAAAATGAGAAGGTGGTGGTGGTGTTTGCTGCTTGACTCATCTTGAGCCCTTCTTGAGCCATAGCTATGTGATATCTGCCAAGGATTCCCCTTCCGCAGTGATTGTTCAAGGTGAAAGATCGGAACTTCACATGTCTGATATTTCTACATGCTCAGCACGCTCAACCTTCTCTGACTGCCGTACTGCCGCACGCACGGTTACAGGAGCACAATGTCTCGGAACGCCAGGTGCATCCCAGTCAGGACGCACGATCTGCGGTTCCGACAGTTCCGCAGGTTCTGCAGGTTGTGACGGTTCTGGGTTTGGCTCCTCAGAATGTTCCGCGGGCTCCGGGTGCACAGCCGCCGATTTGGCCTACATCTGTTCGCTCGCTGCACAAGCAAAACATGGCCACGCGAACAAATGTCAGGTAAATGGTAAAAGTTTACGAGGGCATTCAGTTCACCTTATCGTCATATCTCAGCAATTTTGCATGAAATGTCGATGCGTGTGTCAGCAGGACATCTTGGCGATGGGAAGCCCGCCTTCCTGCTGGCAAGCAAGTGTCGGCCTGCACCACAAAAGCACGCCTCAAAGTCTTTCAGAGGACCCAGTTTCGGAATGTTTAGGATAATGCAAGCTTGTCAATGCCACACTGAAATCGACTAGATATAGTTTCAGAATGTTAAGGAGTTAAGGATATTTTCCTCTTCAAATTGAAGCGATCTTCCTCTGACCTTGACAGAAACGGATTTTGTCTTTGGCTCGGGCGAAGCAAGGCGTCGAAATGAGCAGAAGCAAAATCAGCGCTGATGTCGAAGGCCCAGAGCCATCTGAGCCTCGCCACGGCAGCTCAGCAGCTCGTTCTGATGAGAGGGAGCTTTCGAGCTTGAAAACAAAAAGACTGCCTTTTAACAGTTCCTGTCACGATGCACTTTCCCATACTTCCCCCAACCCAAATGCCTTGAGTCACCATTGCTGCAACCTTGGCAAGGTTTGAAACAATTGAGGTTGACAGTTTTTTGCGTGTTTATCTTTGTCTCTGACTGCAAAGCAAAGGAATGAGGCTGAATCCGAATCTCTGTAAAGTTATTGTTTTGCTCTTAAGAACATGTTTCTTGTGTAGGCTCGAAAGAGATGAAAACAACAAGCAACGAATCAAAGCACCGCCATGTATGCAGCGGTCAGCGCAACCTTTTGCAAGGTAGGGAGGCTTGTAGCCCAAGACGTCTACATGATGTACACAGCTCAAGATGGCATGGAATGTGCATGAGACTGACATGATTTCATCAGTCCCCAGAAATTACTGTTCCATGACATCTGGCTTGTTTTNCCTGAAACCAATCCATAGATTTCAGTCAACAGTAAAAGCAGCTGTCGTGGATCCAATCCTTCTGGGCATTCGTCTTTTGGCAGTCTGCAGGCTAAACGCTTGGCACGTGTGGTTGGAAGGGCTTGGAGAAAAGCAGTTTTGACATCCTTCACACGTGTCTTCCAGCGTCGGCTCGCTGCCAACTGTAGACATGCATACAAACTCGTAGACAATGGGGTTGGCGAAGAACGTTCTACTTCAAGAATTTGAGGATCTTGCCATCCCACTGCGCAGAGTCTTGATTTGGGATTGGTGGCATCTGCTTCCAGCTCAATTGCTTTGAGATGACCTTGCTGAAGAGCNGTCTTGATTTGGGATTGGTGGCATCTGCTTCCAGCTCAATTGCTTTGAGATGACCTTGCTGAAGAGCTTTGTTCTTGTACTCTTCAAGCTTCTGTTTTGAAACTGCAATTGGTTTGTACCTGTCCACATACTTGGAATCGATCACCTGTTCTGGCGTCTTCTGCATGAACTTGAGGCTTTCGGCCAACGACAAAATCTTCACAGCACCTGTAGAAACCAAACTGTCAAGCTCCTTCTTGCGAGCTGCACGAAACATCACTTTCTCGTTCTCAGGCAGTCGGGCAAACTCAACCTGTCCAAACGATGATTTGGTCTTGGTGACGTACATGCATTTGTCCTTCGCACAGTAGCTTGCTTCGGCTTCAGAACTCACAAAAGTTGCTTCATTCTGGTTGCATGGCCTCAGCACTTCGCGCTGCTGCTCACGGCAATATCGCCATGTCGCTCCAATGAAAGCAGTTCTGGAGTTCGCCGCATCATCGGGCATGTCCGCATCAAAGTTTATGACCTCCACATAGAACGAACTTCCTGGAGGCCTCGGCAAGGATGTAGGACCATGGTTAAAAGGAAATGGTGCTCTTGGTGTCATTGATGTCGTTGACCCGTGACTGAGTGGCATTGGTTCTGTCACGGAAGGTTGATCAAGCAATGGCTCTGGACCTCTTCGTGGTCGTTCAGCAGGGTATGGCACTGACAAACGGCGTCGCTCAGCCAAAGATGGCCCAAAGGAGCGTGGTTGCACTGCCAATGGTCGCGACTGCGAACTTGTAGGGCTCCCACGTTCATCTTCTTCGTGGATCACCTCCATTGGTTGTGGTGGAGCAACCGCATCGGACAACATGCTTGCACGTCGGCTTGGAACTTCTGAGTTCGGTGCAGTGTCGATGTTGGTTGAATCGCCTTCAGTGTCCATATCTTGACCTGCATCATTTGCATTGCTTGAACTGCCAGTGGTGCTCGTAGTCGTACTCGTAGTATCACCTGTCGCAGATGAGTCTTCTTGGGATTCACTTCTGCGCTCTTCTCGGACATTCAAAGTTCTGACCATCTCGTCATAGTAGTCGTCAGTGGGACCACCTTCATTGGACACATCCTGATAGACGATATGGCCAGGTTTGTGAAGCTTGGTCAGCATTTCTTTGGACAACTCGACCACCAGCTCAGCACCAAGCTCCTCTTCTGGAGTAGCCAGTCGCAACTGCTCTTTGGAAGACTTCCAAAGTCTGCCTCGCATTGAAATCCAGGTAGAGCGGCCTGTAGGATCCTCCGCAATGATCACGCCAGGGCCAACCCAACCCTTGTAAGAAGGAGTGTCTCGAAAAACATAGACCCATGAACCAATTGGTATCTTCATCTGGTCACTGGTTCTGGTTTGAGCTCGAATGCTTCTTCGCACAGCTCCTTCATCTTGTTTTCNGAAAAACATAGACCCATGAACCAATTGGTATCTTCATCTGGTCACTGGTTCTGGTTTGAGCTCGAATGCTTCTTCGCACAGCTCCTTCATCTTGTTTTCGCATCCACTCCTTCGAGGCAGCTTCACGTATCTCCCAAGACCTGTGAATTGGGTCAGGGGCAGCAGCATCTGTCAGTTCTTGGTTCAGAGCATCGGCGGACATGAGAGAGGCAGGAAGTCGAAGGTTCTTTCCAAACACGCGCTGCATTGGGCTGAATCCAAAACGATCCATGTAACGGTTTCTGCACGCAATCACCTCAGAGACAACAGAGGGCAATTCCTCAGGAGTGGCAGCAGTGGAATGCATAGTGGCCAGGATCTTGTCCTTCAAAATTCCACCAGCTTTCTCAGTTCGAGAATTTTGCCATGGTGACTGAGGATCTGTGTAATGCAATCCAACGCCCAATCCACCTACCTTCTCCTTGAGCAGGTCGTTGTCAAACTCCTTGCCTCTGTCCATGATCAGCAGCACAGGGGGACCGTAGTGTTTGATCCATTCATTCAGAAGAGCTTCGGTGACTTCCTCCGCACTCTTGTCCTTGCAAATGCTGGCCTGCTGGAAGTTGGTGCCCCAACAGAGCATGTTCAAGATAACATGTTGCTTGTTCTGCAACTCCAGAAAGCACAAGTCGATGCCAACCACAGTGTTGAACTCTAAAGCTCGCATCAGGTGTCCTGGTCGTGCTGGCTTTGGTCGAGGTTGTGCATCGCATGTGGGACAGCGAAAGTATTGACGTGTCCACTGGATAATGTGATCTTGAACTCCAGCATTCTTCAACGCCCGGACAAAGATGTCGAGTCCAGGGTGACCGAGATTTCGATGAACTCGGTGTACTTCACGCCGCAAGTTGGGCGCCAGGGAGAATTCACCACCTCCAGATTTCCTGAAGTCCTCCACCTTGCTCAAAGCTTGGGCAACACCTGGTTGCTCATCTATCCGACGAAGTTCACGTCGGGTTGCCACTTCCAGGTCGTCATCAGCCAATTCTGGAGTATCAATCTCCATGGATGCCGGCCACGCCATCTTTGAAAGTCCATCAGATGGCAAAAGTCCAGTGGCCTCTTGATTCGGCTGTGCAACAGGCTCAAGTCCAAGTCCAACCTGTTGCAAAAGTCCATCAGCCGTTGAGCTTGAACTTGCATCCATTGGCTGGTCATAGGCGGAGGTGCATTCCGCATCAACTTCAAGACAATCTGTGGCAAAGATGTGGGCTTGAGTTCCAAGGGACTTTCCCACAGAAAAGGCTGAGTGANTCATAGGCGGAGGTGCATTCCGCATCAACTTCAAGACAATCTGTGGCAAAGATGTGGGCTTGAGTTCCAAGGGACTTTCCCACAGAAAAGGCTGAGTGAAGTTCTTGTTGTTGGGGTTTGTTCTGGTTAAACCCAAGAGCTGCCTTGATGCCGTTCAACATGGCCTTGACAAATTCTGGGGTGTAGATCGCAGCCATCTTCGCAGATCCCCCAATCAGCATTCCATGATTGTGAGATTTGTCGCAAAGCCTTTGGACATGATATGCCAACTCAGCAATGTTGGTCGCCAGGATCGTGGGCTTTCGCACAAGTTGACCTCGGCATGGTCCAGATTGTGCACGAAGACCATATTGACACATGTCCACATGCACTCGGTAGACATCTGGATGATCCAAGAGTTGTTGCATTCGTCGAAGTTTCCACGATCTGGCAGGCTTTGGTTGTTCGAAGATAAAACCACGACCTTCTCGCATCTGTAGTTCAGCCAAGCTCACGGCAAAGTTCATGTGCAGCTCACCCTCAACAAGTTCTCTTTGAACTTCTTCACTGTCGCGTTTGTGATTTGACAGTGATCTCAGGGGCGAAAATGGGCCACATGGTGGAGAGAGAAGCAGGACTGCAGGCTTCTTGGTATTGACCAAATTCAAGGCTTCTTGACGGTGACTTCGCACTGTAAAATCCCATCCAGTGGTCAAATCCAAAGCAATCTTGCCTTTGAGCCCGTGGGCCTTTGCAGCTGCTGTCGCTCTTGGTGGTGAGTAAATCTCGCCCACATGGTCCAAGTAGTTCTTCAATGAACTGGCAACAAAATGTCGCTGTGATCTGTCAACAGTTTTGGGCGCTCCCTCAAAGTCAGTGCGGGCTAGCTCTTGCATGCTAGCAGTCAAAGGAAAAGAAAATGTCTTCATGCCCAGATCGGTCTCAACGCTGGTGTTCTCCTCAATCTCAATCCCAGGACCAAGTAGAGAAGTCAAAGGTGATTCTGTAGCCAGCGATTGCGACCAAACTAGGACTGTAGCAAAAAGGGCCATCGTTGCAGATCCTGTTGGCATAGCTATTGAATTCTTCTTCTTGCATCCAACAGTCTTGCATGGCTGTGAAACTGATTTCATTTCTGGGGCTGTTGAGGCTCCAGCATCTCGAAGTCCTGGATTGCCTGAGGACTGTCCTCTTCCGGATCGGAGGAAAAGATCTCGTGAGTCTCCCATGATGCCGCCATTGCCGATGTTGGAGTTCTCGGCTTGGCACGGGCCTGAGCTGGCCTCACTCCGCTGGACCTGCTGCTCGGCACCCATCTCGGCTTTGACTGGCGCAGCCATGATGCTTGCAGGAGGCATCAGTGGAAATTGGCGCGGAGGGCCCATGGGATGTTCCAGTGGAGTTGGCAGCATACCTTCGGATTGAAGAGGGCCAGGCATCAACGGTGTCATGCGTCCTTCCGACGCTTCCATGGGATCTTTCGGAGGATTCTCTGCTCGGACTTCTTCGACAACCAGAGTCTGTAGATCTCGTCGAGAGCGAGGAGGTGGAAGACGGCCCCGATAAGACACGGCGGAACTTGTTTGAATCACATCCACCTTGTCGTGCAATTCGCTTGAGGAGGCTGCTCCAGAGTTGACTGCCTCGTCTGGTTTCCACTCCAGCCTCTGCCATCGGCTTCCGCAATTCAGGCAAGTCCACCAGTACATGTCCTTTGATCCCCTCTGTCTCAACTTGTCTTCGNCTGCTGCTCGGCACCCATCTCGGCTTTGACTGGCGCAGCCATGATGCTTGCAGGAGGCATCAGTGGAAATTGGCGCGGAGGGCCCATGGGATGTTCCAGCGGAGGTGGCAGCATACCTTCGGATTGAAGAGGGCCAGGCATCAGCGGTGTCATGCGTCCTTCCGACGCTTCCATTGGATCCTTTGGTGGATTCACCGCATGGACTTCTTCGACAACCAACGTCTGTAGATCTCGTCGAGAGCGAGGAGGAGGAAGACGGCCAGGATAAGACACGGCGGAACTTGTTTGAATCACATCCACCTTGTCGTGCAATTCGCTTGAGGAGGCTGCTCCAGAGTTGACTGCTTCGTCTGGTTTCCACTCCAGCCTCTGCCATCGGCTTCCGCAATTCAGGCAAGTCCACCAGTACATGTCCTTTGATCCCCTCTGTCTCAACTTGTCTTCGNTCGTCTGGTTTCCACTCCAGCCTCTGCCATCGGCTTCCGCAATTCAGGCAAGTCCACCAGTACATGTCCTTTGATCCCCTCTGTCTCAACTTGTCTTCGTCGTGAGCACACTCCGAAGGCTCGGCTGGCCATTCCTTGCAGGCCTTTGATCGAGGCAATGGCTGCCCGATGCCACGACGGACCTTGGTTGTCCCCTTTGGTCCCGGCAGAGTCTTGTCCTTGTCCTTCTTGGCAGGTGGCAATTTGGCGATCGTGCCATTGTTTCTGCTCGTCAAGTAGTCCACCACAGTCTGGTACATGATCTCTGTGTAAACTCTCAAAGTCAGCAGAACCATGCGTCTCCAGGCCTGCTCCAAAACTGCCGGAGGTGTCTTTTTGCTTTTGGTCTGGGGGCTCTCTGCATCGGCTTCGGCAAACCATTTCGCAACCCGCTTTTGCATCGTCAGCAGCGGAAGTTGGTGATGGTGCGAAGGGCACTGAAGGGTCTTGAGCTCCCAGTGTGCTGTCGGCTGACGGCTTTGAAATGCAAGCACTTCCGCAAACATGTACATGTGGAGCAGGTGGACATGAGGAAAACTGATCATGCTTGGCACTGTGTTCATCTGCTTTTGCATTCACATCTGATTCCACTTGCACGCAACTGGCACTGTCAGCAAAACTCACATGTTTTTGACTTCCCTTCCCAACTAGGTCCTGTGCATCGCTTGCTGCACTTGCTGCAGGTGGCTGCACTTCGCTGGATCTCGCCTCGCAACGGGTCAAACGAACATCACCAGCACAATGGACATCAAGATCACCAGGGGGTACAGCTGAAAGTGCATGTAAAACACCAGGATCACCAGGGGAAATGCCAGAATGTGCATGAAAAACACCATCAACAGGGGCAAAACTGGAATGACGTGGCTTTGAAACTTGTTCGAAAAACACATCACCGGACCAAAAAGGAAGTTGCCGCTGTTGAGAAATGTGCCATGAGTCATCAATTGATGTTGGTGTGGAGGTGTGCAACTGAATCGAATCTGAAAACTCCAGCTTTGTCCATCGAGATTTGTCCAACGTTGACATCAAACTTGCAGGAAAAATTTCTTTGGGATGAACTAGAGTATTTCTAGGTCCTTTCAATGTGCCCATGTACTGCAATTGGTTGGACACAGTTTTCATCCACACTGCCACACCAGACTGCTGTCGAAACTGACTAGAGGTCGAACGATGTGACTTCGGCAAAAGAAAAGGATTCTTTCCATCCAACTTCAACTCTTGCTGCAGCTGGGGCGGTAATGCCCATTTTCCAGAAAACTCAGTGACAGAAATCGTGCGGTGGCCTGATGGAGCACGACGCATGGGAGTTGAATTGCCATTTCGAAGGATGAACTGCTCCTTGTTCACATCAACAGTCGCACCCACCAACTCGATGTATGATATTGGCAAAAGAAATGGAGTTCTAAACGATCCTTCATCGCTGATCTCTGTCACTCGGATCAATCCATTTGTTTTTGCAACACCAAGCGGCAAATCAAACACTCCCACAATCTTCGCATTTCCACCAATTCCAGCGCATGTCACTGTGGCTCCAGGTGCAGGCACGGGTTGAAGGCCATAATCAGCCAAGCTTTCACGAAGTCTCATCATAGCCGTCGATCCAATGACAGCTTCCTCAGCAGCTGTGTCAACTACTGCCTCATTCCCATTGGTCTGAACTCCTGCATAAACTGCGAGCTTCTTCTCTTTGTCTCCAGAAATGTTCACAAGCACTGAAGCTGTGGCATAAATTCGATTTTGATTTCCAGAGCTACCATGACAAACGAAGAAATTGCTTGAAGGCTCATGGTTACGATTGGGGCACTCTTTTGACATGTGTCCCAACTGGCCGCAAGAAAAGCAGCGTGTCTTCGACATCAATTCCTCAGCAGAACCACGATGCTGTTTCCCACGTCCTTGACCAGGTCGCTGAAATGATGAGGAACCTCGTCCCTTACCAGTGTTCTGATTTCCTTTCGTTTTCCCCTTTTTCAACACCCCAGATCCTTTTGGCTTGAAAAACTGTCTACCCTTTCTCCGGGCTTGCAATTCCTTTCTGACATCCTTGTATGCAGAGTTGTAAGCCCAAATAAAAGCAGCTTCTTCTTCATCGTATTCTTGATCTGGATTGAAATAGAGGAAATTGAGATTACCTTGACCATCACTCTCAGGTCCAGACACTTCATCATCCGCAGCGTCGCCTTCTTGTCCATCATCAGCAATCAGCTCATCTTCATCATCTTCGTTTTCAGGGTTCACACTTGCTACAAAATTCTTTGAGACTTTTCCAACCAAAGCATCTGGTCGATCCAATGGTCGAAGAGCACTTGCAGCTTGTTCGAATGTCAGCAGGGCATTGTATTTCACTGCCATGTTTTCCCTCTGTGTATCGCTCAAACCAGCATGCCGTAACAAGATTCTGCCAGCTATCCTCGGCGGAAGTTTCTCTCCCAAATAAGATTCCAGCTCTTGAAGTGCGATCTCCTTATTGGCCACATACGTTGCAAAGGATTCTGCTTTTGCTCTCTCGCCACCATAGAAAAAGTTCTCCACAGCAGCGGGTCCAGCAGCTTCAAGAAACGGTGCAAACTTTGCCATGATTGCAGTCAAGATAGCACCATAGCCAGCTTCTGAAGTCAGGATGCTCATCTCGACCGTCTCTGCAATACGGCGTGGAGCCGAGTTCTCAGCAAAGGTCTGCAACAGTTTCAAACCCCATCGGTTCTTCGGCACATTGTTATCCAACTCCCACAAAGACAATTGCCGTAGCCATGATCTCAGTGATTCCACACCACCGTTCCAGGAANCATTGTTATCCAACTCCCACAAAGACAATTGCCGTAGCCATGATCTCAGTGATTCCACACCACCGTTCCAGGAAGGCAAGGCCTTTCGGTCGCCGCTCAGAGCAGCCACAAGCGCTTTCATAATGACTTCCTGTTCATTCTGTCTTTGGGGTGGAGGACCTGTCATTGCTGTCTTCCCCAACATTTCGAATGCGCTTTGAACTTGAGGAGCTACTGGAGGAGCTGCAGCTGAATCCAATTGATTCAACATAGATGCGGCAGTCATACCTTGAGGCATATTCAAACCAGGTACATTGCATCCGGCAGGTCTCGCACTTGGTGAGCTTGGAAATCCCGAAGCATCCATTTGACGCTGAAACAAATTTTCGCCAATCCCAGTATTCCCTTGAGGAACATTGAAACCAGTTTGCGGTGACACACTCTGAAACATCCCAGGCATTCCTACGGAAGGTTGAAAGTTTCCAGAAAAATTTGGTGCAGCAGGAATCTGATTGGCTCCCACTGCTGTCGAGGGCATAGTTCTCATTGGG
>BGPT01000198.1:325117-399258 GCA_003297045.1 Symbiodinium sp. clade C Y103
AGGCAGCGAGCTAGCACTACCGGCTGGGTAGTTTTGTGGTGCACGTAGAGGAGGAGGATAAAAGGAACTAGGCACTCCAGGGTTTTGTGTTGACCTCATTGAAGCATCACCCCCATTGCCAGGAATCCCATTTCTCCAAGGATCTCCTCCAGGAAGACTGAAAGGATCAGTCATAGCCGGCAGGCGCTCAGACCTAGACCAGCTCCGCCTACCACTGTAGGCTCGAAAGAGATGAAAACAACAAGCAACGAATCAAAGCACCGCCATGTATGCAGCGGTCAGCGCAACCTTTTGCAAGGTAGGGAGGCTTGTAGNTGTAGGCTCGAAAGAGATGAAAACAACAAGCAACGAATCAAAGCACCGCCATGTATGCAGCGGTCAGCGCAACCTTTTGCAAGGTAGGGAGGCTTGTAGCCCAAGACGTCTACATGATGTACACAGCTCAAGATGGCATGGAATGTGCATGAGACTGACATGATTTCATCANCCTTTTGCAAGGTAGGGAGGCTTGTAGCCCAAGACGTCTACATGATGTACACAGCTCAAGATGGCATGGAATGTGCATGAGACTGACATGATTTCATCACTTGGAATTCCTTGATCTCCATCTAAGACATATCAGGTATCCAGGCTATTAAGATGTATCGAGGCTATTGAGGCTACCCCACACACACGAAATCTCCAGGCACCTTGTGGCCCTTGCGGCTTGTGGAGGCAAAGGCTGCTTTGGGTGGTTCATAGGCTCCAGAAAGCTCTACATTAGCAGCACCCGTTTCGCTCACAAGCTCCATCGCTTCCACCTGTGTGGTAAATGTCTGAAATGTTGTGGATGTCGTGGAGCCGGTTGAAGATGTTGAAGTTGTGAAAACAGAAAATCCTGCAGAAAGGGTCGGGGTGCTTGTCTGACTCTGTGTGGTAGATTGAGGTGTATATGTTGAAGAGTTTAGCCCAGGATGTGTCTGTGGGTTAACCCTTGATGATGTTGTTGATGTTGTAGGCGTGGACGAAGTCGATCTGTTTCCGACCGAGATGGTTGTCCCAGTGCTCGACTTCGTCTGTGTTGAGTTGTGAAGCACTGCTGGAAATGGCAGGTTCGCTTCGGTGCTGGTCTTGCTTTCCGAGGTGGGACTGTTTGCTAAGGCTTCTAAGGTGTTGGACGCATCGGTTGAACTTGTTGAGAAACTCGATGATGTGAACAATGTGAAGGACGTGAACGACGTGAACGAAGTCGATGTCCAAAAGTCAATGGTGCTGAGTGGACTTTCGCTCGTGGTAGTAGTTGCTGAGACCTGGACACTTCGTCTTTCTGGAAACGTGCCCATATACGGCATATACGTAGTTCTAGCTGTGCTTTGCGTGCTGGTAGATATTGTGGAGGTAGTTGAACTCACGGTTTCATGTCTTGCTGAAGTGTATGGAATGCCTTTGGTAGTGCGAGTAGTGAACCCGTGCAACAAGTGCATAGAGGTAGTTGAGTCAGTTGAGGTTCTGGTTCCAGTCCTTGACGTCGCCATGACGGTGGAGCTTGTGGAGCTTGTGGAGCTTCTCTTGCTGGTACTGGTACTGCTTGCGCTTGTCGCTGCTTCCCTACAGCTGCCTGTAAAGAAAGGTTCTGCCTTGGACGGGACGATGCTACCTATGTAGCCCACGTCGCAAACACAACCATCAGCTACGTGTTCTCCAAATGAATGAATTGGGCAGGCGACTGGAGAACATTGTCCTCTGTAATATGGAGATTGGTCGGACGGTATCACCTCTCCTTCAAACCCAGCTTGGCAACTGCACCCACTCAGCACGTCGATGCCCACTGAATTCACGGGGCACTTCACACTCGGACACTTCTCAGACAAAACTGGAGCTCCAGAGGCTCCAGAGGCTCCAGAGGCTGCAGATACACGGCCTCCACCACAAAGACAGCCTTGGCAAGGCTTGCATAATTATTTATCTTTGACTGCAAAGCAAAAGAATAAGGCTGAATCCGAATCTCGTGTAAAATATTGTAAAATCATTGTTTGTCTCAAATCACCATGGCACAGGCTTCACCGGCACCAGGGCCACCTGAAACCCAGTCTTCAAATCTTCCCCACCAACTTTGCCATTTGGGTCCATAGCCAGTCTCGTTGCAAAAAGACAAAGCACGATAGTCCTCACATCGATTATTGTAGCCATCTTTCCACACGTGCCTGAGCGGATAATCAAAAGATGAATCCGCTGTGATGTCTTGGCAGCTGCCGATGCAGTAGCTCTCATCGTACTCCGCTCCGTCGCTTCCAACACATCGACGAGTCCTGTGTCGCACCAGGCCGTTGGTAGCGTTGGCACAGCTCCCACTGTGCAAGCCACCGTCCCAGCCGCTGAGAACCCACACGTGCCGAAAGGTGCGTTGCAGGAGTCGCACGTTTCGTCGTGGATGCCAAGTGCCCAGACTTTTTCGTGCATAGAAAAACAGCCAGGCAGTGGATTCAGAGGGATCCTTTGGTGACAGCGTCATGTTCAACGTGAGGAATTCATTTGGAGGCAATGCATCGGTACTTCTCGAAAGTTTCACCCATGGCACAAGAACTGCGCTGAAAGGTGGAGTCCCGGGAGTATCTTTGACCGCTGCTTTGAACGACGCGTTCAGCGGCAGCGCTTTAGCTCCACTGCCAGGTTCTAGGCCAATCTCCACCAGTTCCAGCCAGCTGTGACTGTGAGGGAAAGTTTCCTACAAAAGTCTGACTTGCCACGGGAAAAAAGATATTAGAAAGTTAGACAGAAACGATCCCAAACTTAGAAGTAATCATACGCTCACTCTCGGTCCAACTGTCGAAATTGATGCATGCCAGAACAGGAGACAAAAGAGTCAAGACTTGCTTCCCAGAATATCTCTCGCTTCCTTCATTTTAGACTGTAGGGGCTCCACCCTAAAAGAAACTGCACAAGACTTTCGTTTCTCACCAAGCTTCCCAATGGATATGGATCTCGCCATCATCAAACAACCATAGTTCAAAGGTGAAGGGACCTGAAGGCTCTGTCAAAAGACCTGGTTTCAACCAGAAGCCTTCAAAGCGCAGAACCAAGCGTTGCGAGTCACCTCAACAGGAACAAACTGTGAGGAATCATAAGGAACTGAGTGACTCCATTAACTTGTCTCTTCTCACCAAAGCAGAGCATCAATTTCACAGGGGTAGCTTCAAAATGATCTTGGATATATTGTTGCCCTTGCTCCAAAAGATGCCACAATCTTGATGCATCTTGATGCATCTTCTAATCTGTTGTGCGTTTCCCCGAATTTGGAGTGACTTGTAACATGCACAGCGCCTTGTCCAGTAACAGCGCCACCAAACAAATCGGCCCACAGTGGTGCAATCAGGGCTGCAGGTGCAACGGAGTCGGCGATCGAACCGACGATGTTGGAGAAGACACGATCAAACACCAAAACGCCTCAGAAAGACATCGATCAAACTGATCAGATGCTCAAACAATGTTTTTGACTGATATTTTTCTGACGAATTTGATAAATGATGATAAACGAATGTAATGATCGTTCAGCCTTTTCTGAAAGAAGCTTTTGCGAAGGAGTCAAAAAGCCGCCTCGATAGACAAAATACTCACACAATCCTCACAGCAGTCCACCACTCATATCACAAGCTGAATGTTTTGGGGCCCCTTTTTGATCTCAAGATGGTTTCCAGCCAAGACTCCATTGGCAGATACAAAGACTTTGTCTTTAAATTGGAGGTAATGGGGGAATCGAAATGGCAGCTTGAGGAGATGGAAGTCATCGTCCAGCGCTGCCTCCGCACAATTTTTTTGGCGTTCGGTGGTTTCTGAGATGCTGAGGTTCTTCAAGTCTTTTCCCAAAACTACTGAAGCTTTGTGGATGACACGTGTATTCCATGGACCTACACTCTCCTGGCAAAGTGCACTAAGATGGATGGATAAAGAACTAAGACTAAACACAGGAGGAGGCTGAGTCATGGACGGACGAATTAAAAACTGTGATATTCTTCATCTCCGTTTCGTTGAAAATTGTTGCGTGGTCGGGTGCAAACACACGCGCTGTGTAGAACGGGTCAGTCTCGAAGCTGGCATTGTTGTCGATCATATCAACAACCCATGGCATTTCTTGGTCGCCATAGTTGTGCAAGATGATACTGTCGTTCGATTTAGGAGAATGCTCTGGAAGATTGAACCACACATGGACAGCACTCCAGCTGCACAGAATTTGTATCTCTTCTCCACCTTCCTGAGTTGAAAGCTACGCAGCTCGTGTGTTTTTCTGAAATGGATTGGAAAAGAGTCTTACAGCATAGAGTATCTTGGAAGTAACTTCGAAATAACTTGGGCTCTTGCCAACCTGCTTGCACTCCGAGTGCAGGACATTACTGTAGGTACGCACAGCATCATCAAAGCTTCTTCTGAATATCATATCTGAATTCCTTTGCAAGAATCCAACCTTTCAAGCAGTTCTTCACCTTGAGAACGCGAGATTAAATAGCCAGGAATCCTGCCACAGTCAGCTGCAAACCAAGGTAAGAACGCTAGAGTAGAATTCGCTACCGGACCTTCAAAGAATTGGCAAGTTGTCTGATGGTTTCTGCCTAGTCTTTCCAGATTTTGTGACGCCTTGCACTCACCCAACTCCTGGGATTTTCAAATGGCCCTGGAACTGCAAGTATGGCAGTTACCTGGAACGGTGCCGTATCAAAGATGAGGACGGCTCCAGCTCCTGCTGCTTCCGCAAGTAGCACCTGAAATTCAGCGAGGCTAAAGCGCCTTCGACTGGGTAAACTTCACAGACTTCGCACCTGAAGTGACCTGAAGTCACCTGAAATTCCTTGCACTTGACCAACCTGTGGCTAGTTCGACCCCGCTTACAATATCGAACAAACCACAACACTGCACCAGCTGCACTCCGCTGCGCCCCGCACCCATGCCTTCCAGGAAAAGTAACAACCTCCTCTTTGGAGTAACACAATGCTGCCACCGAAGTTCAATTTGTGCTCTGTGCAGCCCAATAGATTCTCAGCCTCTCAGAATATCATGCGAGATCATGCCAGGTTGCATCAAAAGGTATAGTCCACGCTGTCTTGAGAGATCTAAGTAGGATTGAATGCGGTAAAGCAAAACAAAAACATATCTTAATTCAACATCTCTTGAGATTACCAGGTTACCATTTTGAAGCACCTTTGCTACAAAACCTCTGCAACAAAGGTTGTAACACTGCTCCAACATGGTATCCTCGGGGAGCTTCAGATCGGCTGTGAGCTCCGACAAATTCACCGAAGATTTGGCGCGACTGGGCGGACTTGCGCCCCATGCGGCGCTCTGCAGTGCTTCTTCTTGGGCTTCTTCTGCTAGTTGCACTCCGTCTCTGTCCAGCAGCACTTCCCACTCAGCAGTGGCACACGGTTCAAAGTAGAAGGGGAAAGGGCTGCCAGATATCACCTGCGGAGAACTCAGCAGTTCCGAACTTATCATATACTCTCTTTTGTTCTCCTTACATGCTATTATCCCGCGGTCCTGTGTGCACTGAATTCTCTGACTCAAAGTGTCCCAGCATGTCCCAGCAACACAGGAGAAAACAAAACACATAAGGCATCTGAATTTCGTGTTTTTTCAAATTTTAAATTCCCAACAATTCCCAACAATTCAGCATCAAAAACACTGTTTCTCCGTCTTCTCCATCTTCTTCTGCACAGTCCCCCCCCAGTCCCCGCGAGGCCTCAGCACAACCACTCCATCTGTTCACCGCCAGCTTCGGATCCGCTGCTACCGTGAATGCCATTGCAAGTCCCAGCCCCAGCCATGGCATGGGGCATGGTTTGGAAAATTCTTCGCAGTCAACGTCAAAGACACGCAAAAAAGAGCAGCATGCTAAAACACGTTGAAACACCTTCAAACATCCTGAAAACTTGTGCTTGGCATTCAATCTGCGGCGCATTTTCTGTTCACGTTTGGTCTGCGATCTGCATACTTCGAAATGTTTGTAAAATTCCTCTTGACTCTTGTCAGCAACCTCAGGTAAAAATGCTTGCAAATATTGAGTCCATTGAATATGATTTGATACTGCCATGCACTTGCTCCGCTTCTGAGCAAATGCTGCAGAATCTCTCAACCTCAATCTGGAAACGCATGCTCAAATCGGGACAAGGCCCTTGACTTGCTGACTCTGCGAGGCAACAAACCGGTCAAGATGGCCACACAAATATGACAAAAATGATTCGATAGTAACGTTGGATCCTTTTTCAAGGCTCGAAACCGCCCTTTCATGGGCAGTCTGTCCACAATCGGCTGTACACTCTGCTCCAAGGAGCCGTCGAACGTGTCGACGTGTCGACGTGTCGACGTGTTACGTGATGACGGGAGTCATTGCAGCGTAGCCATCATAGCCATGATAGCCATTCGCTTGAGAGGGCCCAGCCGCCACGGCCGCCACGGCGTCCGGCATGTCTTTCATGGTTCAATGAAGCAGTAGAGTCTCAGTAGAGAATCTAGATAGGCAGCAAATGGCAGCAAGGCTTTGGAAAAAAGTAAAAAAATGCAAAAAAAGGTTGTCGTCAAATGTTGTGGTCATGTTGTCTCTCTTTTCTCAGGTCAACCCATGCTACCAGTCTCTTTGAAGGCCATGCGCTTCATTTAGAAATCAATCTGCCTCCGACCCTCACTTCAACCAGCTCGCTTCGGAAGGACCTGAAAGCGGTCAAAGCAGCAAAAGCCATAATGAACGGCTTTGATGAAGAATATTGAAGAATTCTATAATGAACAATTTAGGCCATGTGAAACGGATTCCGGAAAATTCAAGTCGTTCAAAGCGGAAATATCCACGCCAAACAAATAGGAGGATACTGATGCATACCGCGGATAAGGCGCCAAGGAATTAATCACCCCTCAGTTGAGTCTTCTGAGTGAGCTACCGATGACGAAATGTTTTTCATGCTTCATCTCAAAGGTCTTGCCATCGAAAGTCACCTGCAATGATTTGGAGAATTCAACTTGGTGCTCTTTAGGTAGCCGGGTTTGATTTGCAGCGGGTCAGTCTTGACCAGTGGATATTGAATGATATTGATCTAGCTGCATGGTTCCTGATCATATCTTTGCAGCATCTTGCAGCTATCTCCGACTCCACTTTTTTCAGTACAGCTACTTGACATGTGTCGTCTTTCAAGGTTTCTGCTGTCTGGCTATCGCTTCTCTCTGTGGTTCCTTATGGTTTCTTCATGGCCCCATGTGTGCCCCTGCCCGATCTGCCCCCATTCACCTTTGCTGGCTTTTTACAGAACTGGCTTAAACCCTCCAGGTCGAAGGTCTGCAAATACCTCAGCTTGACGAGTGCAAGCAGCCAAAAGGTTCAAACAAAAGGCTCAGATTCTCCATATTCTCCAATTTTGTTCACTTTTTAAGTTGTTTTAAGGATGTTAAGGCACATGTGATGTATCGTTCAGAGCAAATGATGTGCTCAGCATTCAAATGGCGTTCGCCGTTGGCCTTTCCTCCACACTGTCTTCAGTTGCACCCGTGCTGAGCCGCTAAGCAACCAGGAACCCAACCCTCGGCAAGCAGCTTCAGCAGCGGGATCATTTTTCGTAAGCTCCTGAAAGCAAACCACAAAGGCCAACTCCACAGCCCAGAAGTTAGACGTCCAAGGATACCACTGGGACCTCTGCCGCTCAATTTTTATATTCACGGTCTCCTTGTCTCAATATTTCTGTCTCAGTAGACTCTCCGAGTCAGCCAAACTATATTGACGTAATATCAACGTCATAAACCTCAAAATCAAAAGTCATTATTTTGGGGATCTTCCTTGCAATAGAAGAACATACCAAGTCGTCAATACTCAATACTTAATACATAACCAACATGTCGAATCAACAAACGATTCCAGCAAGGGTGAAGTCTCCAAAAGACCAGCCTTCATAGCCGAAGGATTAAAGAAAGGACCACGGACCTCGCAAGGGAATTGGTGGGAACTGGGTTACCTTGCCAGAATGAAGCCTTCAGATGTCACTATAAGATCTAATAAGTCCTCGTCAGTCCAACATCCATTGCGGTCTGAAGGAAGGGTCAACCGTCTTGGGACTGTTACGGTGATTGACACCACCAACTCATCGTCGTCTTGGATCGCAAAGCTCTCTTCGTTGATGAGCACCTGAATATCTTCTATCTAAACTCCAGATGCAACGATGATCGTTGACACCTACTAGTACCAAAGAAAGTGGAAATGATATCTTCCCCTTATAATCCCTGTGGTCATGATCATGATCATGATCATGATCATGATCATCATGATGATGATGATGATGATGATGATGATGATGATGATGCTGATGCTGATGGTGATGGTGATGGTGATGGTGATGGTGATGGTGATGATGATGATGATGATGATGATGATGATGATGATGATGATGATGATGATGATGATGATGANTGGTGATGGTGATGGTGATGGTGATGGTGATGATGATGATGATGATGATGATGATGATGATGATGATGATGATGATGATGATGATGATGATGATGATGCTGATGGTGATGGTGATGCTGATGCTGATGCTGATGCTGATGATGATGATGATGATGATGATGATGATGATGATGATGATGATGACGATGGCGATGACGCTGATGGTGATGGTGATGGTGATGGTGATGGTGATTATCATCATCATCATCATCATCATCATCATCATCATCATCATCATCATCATCATCACTAATCACTAATCACTAATCACTAATCACTCATTATTCGCTCATTATTCGCTCATTATTCGCTCATTAGTTGACACCATTCTCATTGCCTTTGTGTTATGTTGGCCTGTTCCTAGAAAGAACTGAAATCTAGACATGTGGCATAACGACTGACTGATCACTGATGTAACAAATGCCGGCCTCGTGTCCTTGACGCGTGCTGGAATCCCAAAGCCCCCTGAAAGCAGCAAGAATACTGGTGTGCTGCCAATATCTTGAAATCAACAGCGGAAAAGGATATGATGTGGCAGGTGTGGCAGGTGCACAAAAGGCAAAGAATGTCTCAAGCTGTGGAAATTCTGCAGAAACTGTGCACCTTCTGAGGAGTTTGATGATGTAATCCCGCTTGGCTGTCATGGACTTTTGGACAAGGCCTTTGCTCTTCTTGCCAGGTCTGACCTATCCACAGCTCCAAACGTGAATCTCTCACATTCAACTCATTCAACCAATGTGTGCCAGCACCTAACAACACCAATGTGCCATCTAACAACACCCAGGGCTGTGAACCTCTGCCCACATGTCAACAGGATCATCCTGCATCAATTTCGTGTCCTGCCCAGCAAAAGACATCAAGTCTGACTCTTCCGAAGGACTCTTGATGACATCGTCTCCTCATTTTCTCTCGGCACCAAAAGCTCAATGAAGTCAAGAATGGTGAAAGGGGTGACAGAATGATAGCATAACTCGCGGTTTGAGAACAACAATCCGGAAGTGAGTCATCTGTCCTTTCGCATCTTCTGCACCTTGTTCAGGGAGACTTGTACATGCTTGTTCAGATTGCTTCGATATGACTTGAGAACAATGTCACAATGTGTCGCACTTGTTTCAAGGCATGTGAATGGAAACCGCTCTGTTCCGTTTGGATCATTCATTCGTTTTATGGTGACTGGTGGCTATCAATCTACATCTCCACCAATGGGCTGGACGCGCTGAATTGATTTTGGTGCAGCGCCTTGTTCACAATGTCTCTTGCGACCGCCATGAGTTTTAGGTCCTGCAGATGGGAGACTCACAAAATGATACCAACAGTCCTCGACGCTACCAGGCAACTAAAGGACCAAACTGCAAAGCAGCAGCGTCTTGAAAGTTGTCGTCCTCATCTTCTGTAAAATCCAAGATCACCTGGCAAACATCTTCGCTCTAAAAAAACAAGTCTTTCTTAGAGAGACCCCTAGCCTGTGTCTCATCATCTCCATTGACATCCAGATTGGGATTGTCCAAGTCCTGCCACTCAAGACTGGGAAGATACTGCAAGCATAGGGTAAAAACTAAAAACTAAAAACTTTTCAATAAAAATGTCTTCAGAACAATTTATTGTTTGACTGTTTGAAATGTTTCGACTCTGCAGCACTCTGCTGATCTTTGATCGCTGATTTCATGCCCCAGGTGAGATATCTTGGCAGAACCTTCAGAATTTCTGAAGGTTCTGCCAATATATCTCACCTGGGGCATATTGGTCTAAAGCAAGCCCTGAAAAGGCACCATCTTTGAAGGCACCGGAGGTTGGACACTGAAGTACTTCTGCGACTGTGAATTCAGTCACGCTAAAACTCCAGCTTGGAGAAGCAATTCAACAGTCAGATTGTTTTCCACTGGTTTTTATACATTATTTGGCCATATTTTTTCCATCACCTCCAGAGGTCAGGTACTTTATGTAAACAATTCAGACGACTGCCAAAGGCAAGACTTTACCAAAATAGCATGAATTCAAGACTTCTTTCAGAAGTCAAAATGGTAGAAGTCAAAATGTCGCTTCTAAAAGGCATTCCGGACCTCAACAGAAAGCAATTGTGGCAATGGTACTTTTAGATTCTTGCATACGAGGTTCGGCCGGATCAGCTTAGATTCTTGGACACGTCTGAGCTCCACACATGATTTAGTTGCGAAATACTTGCAGAACTCATCAACGAGGATCAATCCTTCACTTTGGTGCAAAGGATTCAATCAACGTGCTTACCCACTGACTCTGGCTGTCAACTAGTGTCAATATGCTAAGGAGAGAAACAAGGCAATGAGAGGTCACTCCTGCACGACCAATCGATCAATCTCAGCCTCATCTGCACCAACAACAATATCAACAATCGAGTCAAAACCTTAAATGGAAAAGGATTTGGCTTTAGCACAACGATCTGCCAGCACTGAACTGTCCGTCAAGCGCAATCTGCCTAGCCCCTCCAAAGACTCTTGGCACTTCAATGCTCAACATCGAGTCAACGTAGCTACTAAGCTTTGATATGTTTTGCTACATCGCTGCAGAGTCACGCATATTAAGAGCAGCTAAGTGACGATGTCGTACCGTTGAAATCCATGTGTTGCCACATCGACCTTGGAGATCAAAGGGTACGGGAAGCGTATGGTGCAAAGTTGCGAAATGAACTCCGGGAAGCCAGAAAGAAAAGTAGATACGAGGAAGTCCAGCGTCCATGCAGTGCATGCTGGCGGGTCTCAGTTTGAATACAGACCTGCCTTGGCCTGCATGATATGCATGTGCTTGATCTGGCTTGGCTGAACTCTTTTGACGCTCTGAATTACGCTGCAAATTCGATCAGACACCAGTGTGGGCGCGTTGCCATAGCTTCATGAGTGGCAAACCTATCCTTCAGGTGTGAAGAAAAGCTTTCTTGTCAAGGACTGGCCACTGCCAAGTAAAGTGGCGTAACACGAAGTTTCATGGAGGCAGCGCATCACTGAATTTGGACTTTTCCTATTGGATCATCGATCTTGATTAAAGATGATTAAAGCAATCCTTGCACTCATTTAGCATTGAAGCTCAGCACAGCCTTGCAGCATGGCAAACAATGCAAAGCACAAGGAGGTGCAATGACAAGGATGGACATGATATTCAGTGATTATATACACACATATGAATCTTTAGCATAGGCATGCCACCACTGTGGGTTTTCAGTGCAGCGCACGGTGAACACAGTGCCTGTTCCTGCTACCGCCAGCGAGGCAAAGAACCTGTTTCCTCCACATCAGCAGGGCTGCACCAAAGAGTCAGCAGTGGCTCTGTACCAATCAGGACTAAAGTATCATTCCTGACTAAAATTCCAAAATTCCATGGAAATGGTTGGAAATTCATCTCAGAAATCATCAACGTACATCTCACCGCTCAAATTTCACGTCCAACAGGGAACCACAGGGAAGAACAGCAAAGGGCACCAGGGGTTTCATGGGGTTTCTACAGGCACCGAATCTTCCGCCTCTCGGGGTGTTTCTCGTGCCTCGCGCGCAGCCTGTGACACGAAGAGTGTAAACAACACTGACCACAAAGTTTTAAAAATAAACAAGTTTATTGAAAGGTTATTGTATAAACATGATGCATTGGGGAATGGGGACTCAGGCTGGCCCTGAGTCCCCGGCTGCCTTCCCGGATGTAGTATACAAACTGTACAAACTGTACAGGGATTCGACCGGAGCTTTGATCGCTTTGCCACAGGTCGCATATTCCACCATATCCCACCCATGTCAAATGGTGAAAAAGTTTCATGTCACACACGAAGCCTCTGGGCGGCGTCGTATTGGAGGCGTCAAAGAACGTCCACGAGCTTTGGGCTCCTGCAAACAAAGCAGAACGATCTCTTTTTCAGCTATCTCTACTATCACAGTCGACCTGCTTTGTTGTGTCGGGGCATGCTGGGCCTATGCAGTGGAAGACATGACTCGACATGACGCCTTGTCCGCCTTGGCTGATTTTTCACTTCTCTTTTGATCATAGCTCTTGCCTCTGCCAGCTTGCAGGCTTGCTCGTACTCCAGCATATCCAAGTACCACCTGCCAAAAGCCAACATTGGTTGAGCTATTGGTAGCACATGGTAGCACATGGTAGCACACGTGAACAAGATTTAACAAGACCAAAACCGCTTTTAAGCGTGCTTGGAAACAATGCAACGTGTACTAGGACCAGAATCAAATGAATTGTCAAAGTTAGACACAGATTCATCAAAGATCCGTCGCCACACCTTGGGGGTGAACATGCAGTCTTCTCCTGGCGAAAGGCATCCGGCAATGTCTGGCACTGTTTGTTCAGTCTTGTCATTCCATTGCCTCTTCAGCGAAGGTGACGTGCTTCCCACCGGTTGGGAATGTGGAGCCAAACTCCTTGCACCAAATCCCGTAGCAGGATTCAGAATGTTTCACAACAACCACAGATGAGAAATGCTGTGAACTATCATCTAACATCATCTAAGATGATCTATGATCTATCTGACTAGCAGAAAATCTTAGTGCTTCCAAACCGACTCATACTTTGATCTCTCGTGTCCTGCTTCCTTTGCAAGCGACCCTTGAAATCTGTGGGCACCCTTTTCAGCACGGTCCTGACCTGTCAACACGCTTTCTGGGTCTTTCGGCAAGGAGGTTTCAATTGAAGCGCACTGCAACTCTATTTAGGGGCAAAAACAGAGTAAGACTTAAGAGGCACCAAGCCCAATGGACGCAACAAACTTCATGCAAAAAGTCTGGCCGAAACGCTTAACATTCACTACATGTACTTTGAGATTTGGTCATTAGATTCGACATTCAACGTCAAAGCATGCTTGCTAGAAGCATGAAAGAGACGCACCTGGGTCCCGTTGTACAGAAAGCTACGTGAAGGACTGCGCATTTTTATGTCAGCGTTGCCCAGCCGGACCTTGGCGTACATGGTAAACGCATCCATGTCAGATCCTAGAAGTTCAAACACATTCAAAGCATAAACTCTTTCTTGACCATAAACAGTCAATAAAGAAAGTTTGCTTTGCATGTTAGTCCCCCGTTGCAAGTTCTTCATGAGGAGGGCACCTCCATGCGATCTGCCAACGGGCTTCGGTTGATTGCCCACCGATCTGGAGTGAGCAGCCCGTCTCTCGGAGTGATGATTTTCGTGGGGCTCATGTGACTCACATCAGCCAATACAGTGGCGTGTAGCTGCTGTGAATCCTTCGAATCCTTCTCAATCAGCTCATTATTCATATTGTTCTCATTGTTCGTGCGGTCAAGGAAGGGTGCCCTCGGCAGAATCTCCGAGAGATTCTTGTCTTTCTGCAGCGTTTTCCCTGGAGATATCTGCAGACTGGTCTCTTCATTTTCGACCATCCGAGACACGGGCCGCTGCTTGGCAGGTGTAGTTTGCCGTGCGTCAACCACTTTGTTCGGTGCAGCTGTGGGTGTGTTCCCCGTCGCAGCGTTACCTGCGGCTGCCACTGCCACTCGCGTAGGCTTTGTCCAAACGCGGGGACTGATGGTCCGCCCTGTCTCTGTCGCTGCAGTTGCTCGACGATCAGCCAGGCGATATTCACGTACTTTCTCCTTGCGGCCGAAAAGAATAACAAGGCACAAAAGCAAAGCATACAGAAGTACAGCAAATTTACATGTAAATGAGATATTCAGAAAATAGTTTGGCCTGGGAAAACAAACAAAGAGAGCCCAGAAACACTAGTCTCGTCTCAGTGACAGTGGAATTACAATTGAATCCTGTCAATGTATTTTTTTTTACTTTGTAATTTTGTAATAGGTAATCGCTGCAGTAAGGTGACAATCAAAACTGACACAACAAAATCCCAAAATGTCTTGAACATGCAACGACTGTAACAGCAGCGACAGCAGCAGCAGCAGCAGCAGCAACAGCAGCAACAATAACAATCTACTCCGGCAGCGACAACCACAGCCACAACAACCACAGCGCCAAAGCTTGTCGCACTTGTTTCATACCTGTTCACGCGTCTTTGGAATGCAATCATCTTTGCTTCTCTGGGGTTTTCGGCTTCGCGAAGGACTTAACGATTTTAACATCAAGTTTGTGTTTGTTTCTTCTGCTTGAAAGAATTTCCTTTGTTTGCAAACTGTCCGTCTTTCTGTCGTTGTCTCCTCTGCTTTCGAGCGAAGTTCTTGCTCCTTGATCAGCTCCCGTTGACGCTCGCGTAGCTGTTCATTGAGCTGCGAGGCCTGTTGCTTCTGCTCTGACTGTACCTGAGATGCAAAAGCAGAAGAAATCTGCAGGATCACAATGTCTTACAGGAAAATAGTTCAAAGATGCTGTTTATTTGTTCTTTCCAGACTTATTCGGAAATTCCGCAAGGCTGGCCTTTTGTGACTCTGCAAGTTCTCGTTTGGCTTGGTCAAGCCTCAGAAGAGCAACAGGAAGTGCAGGAAGTGCAAGAAGTAAAGAAAAGAATTCAGAATGGAAAAATACAATATTAATACACATCAAAAATACAATGAAAGGTGGACAACGTTTTGGTTGCCAAGTCATTGGAACATCTGAAGCTGAGTGGGGTTGGTGTCCGCTTTCGTCACTGGATTTTTGAGGCACGTGCTGCTGCTGCAACTGCCGCGCCTTCACAGGAGAATTCAAACAATTTTCAAGTCTGTGTGCATGTGCCAGGATATCATGATTTTTTAGTGTCCAAAACTGACTCTTCCGGATTTCTGAATATAGTAATGTATATATATATAGCTATAAAATGCAGCAGCAAAGAACAGGAGATTGGCCTCTTGCTGGATTCGTTGCTGGGCTGCACGTGCTCGGTCTTCCTGTTCCTGCCAAAACTGAACTCAGAGAGATGGCCGGTCTGGTGGCCCATGTTACGAAGCATCAGAAAAAAATGTCAAGGGTGGTCAACTACAACTTCCGCTTTTTACATCGCTTAACCATGTTGTATCTTTTGATTTGTTTTCGCCTTAACCTCAACTGGTCTTATCTTCTAACCTGAATTGCCCCTGATGCAGCTCCTGCCGAAGTCTTTCCGCCCCAAAGTCAACAGCACGCACACGGCTGGCAAAGGCCAGCGAATGCGCCTGCATCAAACATATTATATATATATATATATGTGTATATATATATATATAATATCAAACCAATGTATCCGTTGATCTGTTGAGTGCACGGAGCATATTGAGCAAAGAAGCTCCGTCCATATTCAAATATCTTGCTCTCTTCCAGCAACATGGACCGAGCACCAAGGTCAGAACGGTGTCGGTGGAATTGCGCTGGAACGGGCTGACGTGCACCAAAAGAAGAACTCGAGAGACGCTGAGAACTTCTTCCAGCCTTTAGAGGGTCTCAAGGGAAACTTCGGGAAAAATGTTGCACTCTTACTGTTCCTTCCCCGATTCTCTCCAAAAAGATACACTGGGAGTATCAGTTTCCGACAGCATGGTCAAGCGTGAGTTTCTGTAGGGAACGAAGGACCTGACATGTGCAGAGCCATGATAAGCACTGTCGTCTTGGACATTCTCAGTCGGCACCAAACACGGCGGTCGCGCTGCTGCTTTGCAGTTGCCTCCACCACATCTGCCAAAGCCTCTGGCAAAGCGTGATTCATGTTTTCGCTTTCGCTGGAAGACATCTTTTCAGGAAAAGAAACTTGAAATACCAGCTCAAATATGCTCGAATGTGCAGCCATATCTTCTTCCTGGCAAATGCACTTCTTGCTGATTCGTATCATTGCACTGTCTCTGGACTTTCATCTGAGATGTAGCTCTTGCTGAACTCCAACATTTTGATCCACTTGTAAATTAATGTCATTCGGATCTTCTTGTTTTCTTCACAAATTTGTTATATTTCTCTCCCTCTTCGGTACAATTCCAGGCCGCCAACGCTGAGGCTTCGATTAATCGCTTTTGCTTCTGCCAGTAGCTTGGCATCCTGACGTGTGAGCGCCATATCTGTGTTTGGACGATTGCCAGATAATGAATTCTCCGGCGCCTCATTCCATACCACTGGTGTTTGTTGATTCTGACGCAGCTTTGAAATATCATGAAATATCTGTGACGGACGGCTTTCCCCAGCTGAAGCTCGAAACCATTGTGTGTTGCAGGCAGGTCTGCGTTTTCATGTCGTGCTAGTAACTCTAGTAGTCTACTATTTTTTAGCGAAAAGCCAACAACCCAAAAATCAAAGAAATGCCGAGCGTCTTCGATTTTCTAAAGGACAAGTGAGCAGAAGCCACCAGTCGCAGGATTTGCAGCTTACCGTACATGTAACTTACAACAAAATTCTAAGATGAAGCGAATGCAAGGCGTCTTCCACGTCCCACGTCCTACGTCCCACGTGCCTCGTCGGCCCCACTCCGCTGCACGTTCTCGGAGCCAGCCAGGTCGACCAGAACCAAGCGACCGTTGCGGCCATTCTTGGCACCGGACGCCTCGAGGCCAAGCTGCAGGAACTTCAGATGATTTAAGGACTTATCATGACTTCAATATGACTTATCAGGGTGGACTTGTGGCTCGACTTTGTGGGACTTATTTAAGTTTAGACTTTCCTCAAGTTGCACAAAATGCACAGCTTCCTGCCTGCACTGTAAGCACCACGTGAGATCGGGAGGAGCTATCGTTACCTTTCGTCGGTACAGGTTAGTCCCTTCAGCAAAATTGATTAGTTGCACAGACAGCGAATATAGGACTCCACTCATGGACCACATTTGGACCTACAAAGATTATCAAAAATGATCAAACATGTAAAGTTTCAATACTTGCGATATGATCTGAAGTTTCCCGAAGTTTTCCGTTGGCCCAGTTTTGCCAAGTTTTGCCAATTTGGCCAAGTCACACAAGGTTCCCTCCGTGGCCCGGTTCTTGAACCCTCGCTGCAGCAGCGCATCTGCTTCTGAAGCTTCTGCAGCAAATACCTCCATGGAGTCGATGGAGCGTAGCTTGAGCAAAATGGTTGGGGAATAGAAATAGTTTGAAAACAGTTTGAATAGCTTAGCCCCAAGAAGTATACAATTATATACGCGAAAAAGATCTAAAAAGATCTAAAAAGAATGCCAAACAGCCTTGGAAGTGTGTGAAGAAGAAGCTATTTAATATGATTTAATAGATTTAAGTATTGGGCTTGACATGTTGACTTCAGAAGCATGTTGAATCTCACAGCCTCAACGCAGTCCAAGAGCATGCGACCCTGTCCATCTCGTCGTGAGCATTGCAGGGTTGGTTGGCCACCCTGCAGACCAGTCTCCACAAATCTCTACAAGTTGCTGAGTTCAGAGCTCTCGCTCCTCTACTGAAGTTCACTGTCCATGTCCAACCCTCACCAACTCAACCCTTCATCACGAGCCTCGGAGACTGCGAGCAGATCACGGATCTGCTCGCAGTAGACCTGCAACGTATGGATGAGACTGGAAAATTTTTTTTCAAAGTTTGGAAGGAGATATAGAATAGATTAAATCGGAACTTGCAGTTCCATCTCGATGTGTAGGCACATTCCAAACTGCCAAAGTCTGTTCCTTTTCATGACCAAGCTGATACCCCTCTGTAAGACCTGTAGGATCCTGTAGGCAAGTTGAAACCTGTTAGAACCAAATGCAAATGGTATTTCTTTCACAAGATGAAATACCAGCAACAAGACATTCAATGAAATACACTTGAAATACATGGTTCATGGATATCATCAGGGAACATCACCCGTCTCGGCTTCTCGGCCTCCAGCATAGAGACCTTCACCTCACCTTGCCCCTCGATCAGGCGCCGGATCGCATGATGAGCAAGTCCGGGACCTCATCGTTTCCGATTATCCCAGAGGGCCCAGAGGGCTAAAAATCTGAACTGAAGATGAACCTGAAGGACTTGCAACGTGAGGCAAGTGATGAACCTGTGAGGTTTCGGCTCTGAGGCCCTAACAGCAAGATGGTGCGCCCAGGATGCTGTGAGTCTTGCCAGAGCCAGTTGCACCATAGGCGAAAACGCAAGAAGAACCTCCAAGGGCCGCATGCTCGACCTGTCTGCGAAAGGGGTCCCGTTGGATCCCGTTGGTCCGTCCGGTGTTGGCAAAGGTCTTCCAGGCTGTTGAGTCGCAGAAGAATCCTATCTCAAGCTGCCCCAACCCACAAAGCTGGTTAGAACTTTTCCAGACGACTCCAGTCACTGTCATAGTCCATCAGGTCGCGACCCATGGTGCTGCTGTCAAGAAGAGATCCTTCAGCAAGCACCGCAAATCCCATGTCTTCTTCATTGTGCAACTTCAAACCATTTCGACAAATGTGTGGTTCAGCATTTGATGCCCCTGCCTCTTGGGATGCTCCATCCAGCACACGGTCAATCTTGAACTTGCGGGAACGGCCAGACGCATCCTGCTTCAAAATCAACATCGAAGGCAAGCATTCAACAGACTGATAAAAATTGAAACAGTCCGACCGTTTCTGGGAAGCACCTGGCACGCATGATTTTTTTTCAGTTTCTTGTTGATCTCCAGCAACAGGCTCTTTCAGAGCTGAAAGTTCATTTGTTTTTTGCGGACAGCTGGATCCCGCCCTGCTCTTGGCGCAGTCCCCAAGTCCACTGCACCTCCACTGTGATCTCTTGACCATCCACCGTCAAGGCTCGAGCACTTCCAGCTTCCTGCAGAAATTCTCGGGACATCCGAAGAAGTCTAGGGCAGTCAACGTGGCCGAAGCACATATGGCCTACTGTCTGCTTCTGAGTTCTTCAGAGTTGATGGAGGCAGAACGGATCATAGGTCAGAGAGGAACAGTGCTTCTAATTCTTATCCTTCTGATACGGCAAGAGCTTGCCAAACATGCCACTTAATTACTTGTTCAGCCACGTTTGAAAGCCAGAACATTGCATCCGTTAAACATCGGTTTAAGATTCAAAACAGCGTCCGCAGTGCAGTGTCCACAGTGTCCTTAGAATCCTTGAAGCTTGAAAGTGGGCGAGTTCGGCAAGCAGCGCTGACAGGCGTCAAGACCTGAGCGAAACGAGGCACGCCAGGCACGGACGAGTTACCGTACGAGGCGCGTCCATCGCGTCTCGCACGGCGTCCGATGGGCTCATTGTTCGCCGTGTGTCCATTGTTCGGGCTGCGACTGAGCTCAGGTGAGAAGAGAGGGCTTCAAAGCGCCGGCGCAGCAGCGCCACTTCGGGCTCCTCTACTTTGGGCACAGCACAATGCCAATAAAGTCTCAGGCGTGTTCCTATGCAAGTGCATCTTCATCAAGGCGCACCCGATGTAGTCCGGATTGACATAGATCGTACTTAATGCTCAAATATCCCAAGCAGTCCAAGCACCAAACAACCTACAAGGTCGCTTTCAGGCTTATAGGGGGAAAGCGGTGCCAATCCAAATGATTCATCTGTTTTTCCCCTCAAACTGGACTGCTTAAACAGGATCGAAGTTTCCTCTTGCGCTTTGCAGGTCTGCTGGTTTGCTGCTTTCTGCGACTCCAGATCGGCTTGGAGCATCTCAACCTGGCAATACGACGTGACAGGATCTTGCAAAACAAAACAACAAAAAAAGTGCATCCATTGGAGTCCACTCTTTATAGAATCACATCCATGGGAAGCACTTTTGAGGCGTGGATCGAGAATGATGAAGATCAGGGGTATCCATGTTTTCTTCAACATCAATCAAACTATCTTAACCAATCTGTCTTCGCCATCGCACCTGTTCCGTCATGGCTTGTTGAAGCTCTTTGAGTTTGGCCTGCTCTGACAAGAACTGAAAAGTGCAGGACCGTCAAAAATGATCAAACTTCAAAGATGTGCAAAACGAATTCAGCTGCCCATGTCCTACGTATTGTCCTACCGTGTCGGTTACATGCCCTCCTACATTGTCCCTGTGCCTCCAGCTGCTTCTTTTCCTTTTCTTCCTGTTGGAGTTTGCGTTCCAACTCTTTTTGCACCTGGCATTGGCTATCACTGGCTATCCAACTTCACGGCAAAGTTCGGAGTGCTCGTTGCAGATTCGCTTTCAGAACGCTGAAGCAGGACATGTTGGTTTTACATCGATCCTCGAACATCAAGAGAATCAAAAGCCCTAACAAAATTTGCCCCGCCTCATCAGCCTTTGGGTTCGATTCATCAGAGTTTGCAGAATGCTCCTCCGCAACATGCAGATTTTTATGAATTGTGATGAATTGTAATGAATTGTAATGAGTTCGAAATCTCTCAAAGAGTCTTCACAAGGGCTTCATTGAGACGTATCAAGTTGATTCAAGTTGCAGATGTTGCAGTAGCGAAATCTCTGACTCGGAAATATCTCGAGGGACAGGTCCTCGGAGGTGGACCCGGCATCCTGCCAGGTCGGTGTCAGATCGCAATTCACAAACTCGGCACATGGAAATTTGAAAAGTATATAAAAGTATTGGAGTATATTAAAGTTTGATATCAGACAGACACTCAAAGTATCTGAAAGATTCTGAAAGTATTTGAGAGACATCCTCACTGCACAAGTGCACTGCCGATTTGATGCCTCCAAAAGTGTTGCTAGGTCACCTGCAGCCTTGCGAGGATTCCGAGGTGGCCCCTGCCAGAAGTTCCACAAGTTGGAACAGCTGGAACAAGATGCAACGACTTCCACAGTGTCTCGCGGTGTGTCAACTTTGTGGCGCCTCTATGGACCACTGCTTCAAGGTTCGGCAGACCTGCACCGAGCAAAGATGAGAACTTTTGGCAAAACGGCTTACATGGCTCACCTGGTATCAGTGGATGAAATTGGATCAAATTGGATAGAATTGGAAGAATGAAAAGACACTGCACAACGACGATTGTTTCGAGCCTGTTTTATCACTCCATCCAAGTTGACCGCCTGCGCAAGAAGACACCCAGCAACGGCCAACATGGTGAGGATTGGATGGTCACTATCTTCAAAATGCGGATGCAGAATACAAATCGGATACGGAAGGATCTACAAAAGGACATCAGACACAAAGTATGCAAACATACAAATGGACACCAGTTGTAGTATTTCAAATTGGGTAAAAAGATTCAGAAATAAAACTGATGAGACAACCGTTGCCTCCATCTCTCGATGGGCGCGTGGCTCCAAGGATGCGACTGCACTGCGGTCAAAACAGAAGACAGAAATGTCATGAAAATGTCATGTTACTTGGCCATGTCCCTCTGCAGACCTGTGATGTCCAAAAGAGCTTGGGTTTTTAGATCATTTTCGCATGTTTTGTTCTCGGCTTCGTGAAGCTGATTGCCCAAAATCTCTGGCATCAGTGTAGTCCACCTTAAAATGATATTTTATATGATTTCATCATATCTGTAATATCGTGTCATATCTTACTTGAGAGCCTCAGAACCCTGTGTGTCATGTTGCCTTGCAAAGCACTAAAAAACTACGAGCCGGCACAGGCCACGGACAGAAATGGAGGGTGATCTGCGATGTCCCGCATTGGAGACAAAGTGATACTTTCCGGTTCATCAACTCATGTCGTCTTTGCTTCTGTCATTCTGAATCTGTTTTACTCTTTGGATTAGAGCAAACAAAGCCAATACAAAGCCCAAGATTAAGCAAAACCACTCACATGTTTGAAAGCTGCTGAGGTCTCAAACTGTATTTTCTTCAGGTCGTCCAAGATGCCTGAAATACATTGGACATTTGTTGTGGTAAATATGGTACAATGATTTACAATAGACATTGATATTGATCGTGCCCAAGACCTAACATCACCGAAGTTCTTACTCCGCGTGTTTTGTAGTAGTATGTGTGTTTTGTATGTTGCATCAATGTTTTCTATTCCTAACAGCAGTAGTTGGCCTTTGAAGCGCTTCTCCACTTCGTCAAAGGCGTTCACCGTCTGCAGTGGTGAAACGACTTCAACGACAACAAGTTTCAGATCTGTTTCACAGGTTTGGCAATTTTAAGAGTGCATCAAAAATCATCTGACTTGATGGTACAATGGTTTAATCAAAAGCGCTCTTCAAAGCTAATTCATTTTTCAAATAGAAATTCCTTTATTTCGGTCATCAGGAACAGGCTCTGTGTCGGTGGCCTGGGCAAGCTGACTTGCATCCTCGATTCGTTGCCCTCTGGATGACCACCAGCGCAGCAGGTCTCTGTACGAAAAAACCTTGTCACTGCTGTGCTGCAAATGTTCGATGCAAATCATCGGATTGCGAATGCCATCTTGCAGCTGCGTCAACCTGATGACAGGCCCTCTTCTACACTTGCATCGGGCGGCCAGAAAGGCGCTACCCAACCTTTTATCACAAATCTTTCTTCAAAGCCGCCAGAACTTGGTAGCATCTTGGTCAGGCTCCTGCACACCTTGCTGCATCTCTCCTTCCTTCACATTTTCCATAACATAACTCTTTACTTCTCGCCATGGCACGGTCTGAAACCGTGAGGCAAGAAAAGGCCTCCAGCGCACCACGGCCCAATCGTTCTGTTCCAAACCGTCTAAGGCGTCCAGAAACCTTTCAAAGTTGAAGTTTTCCGTACTGTGCAGAACTCTTCATTGCTTAACATTTGCAAAACCGACGCGACCTCCTCCACATCACATAGCACCGCGTGGCTTTCCAATTGGGATTGGAACTTGGCAAGGGTCACTCGATGCTCAAACATTCCGCAAATCTTCGCAGTTTTGTCCAAGATATATGACGCGCTGCTTGAATCCACAATTTTCTCCACTGTGTCCGGCGTCGCCTTGCGAAGAACCCTTCCAACAATTTCCCAGATCAAGCAGGATGGAAAACTGCTTGTCAAGCCTCTTTCGAAAAGTGCGAACCTTCTTCATTTTGTGCAGAAATAGTCATTTTTTGCCAAGAACTAGCGCATGAAGCTCAAGAACGCTCGTAGGCAGAAGCTCTGTTCGGATGATTTGAAGCTTCCCTCAAATCCGCAGAAAGGCAACTCTCTGTACGTTGTTTGCACTTCTCAACATGTTCAACCCGCCAACTTTCGAGGGGCTTCCAACCTCTTCACGAGCTTGCAATTCATCTAGCTTGAAAAGGCTCATCTTGAAATCTGACAGAAGCCAGCTCAACACCTGATCCTTGATTTTTGACCCATGGGCTCTTCAAGCAGCAGGGCCACTTGGTCCAGCAGAAACTCAGAATCGGCGCTCAGATTCGTCACTGCCTCCAGAACTGTCTCCTCCAGCTGCAACAAGACTGCTTCTGCATCCCTCCAAGCAAGCTTGTGCTCCAACCAGCGCCGCTGGAGGCAAGGCCTTGCATCTGCAACGAGAAAGCTTTTGGCAGAGTCGACTGGCGGAGCTTGAAAAGCTCAACGGGATTCTGCCAAGCTCGGCCAAATTTTCTGCCATCTATCGCCTCGATTTCCTTTTCAATTTTGCCCCTCCTGGAAACGTCTGTTTCAACTAGAGATAAGCCCAAAGCGCCCAAGATAGAGATTACTCCCCAAGGCGAGGAAGTCCATCCACATTTGCAAGACTTTCTCGTAGCTTTTCGAACGCAAGGCCCTCAAAAATGAGGGCCACCTCTCCCACAGGAATACCGCGGCCCATTTTGAACCCAACTGCTCTTTCTGCTATTTTGCCAAGGAAATGGGGAAAAACTCTTCTTTGATCGTCCTAGAGGCAAGGAAGTCTGCTGCGTCCTCCTTGATTCGAACCAACTCTTCCACCGGAAACTCTTGTAGGGCAGCCACCACAGCTGTCCAATCAATGCCCAAAGGAAGAATCTTTTTCCAAGTCGGGTTCGGCGTCCGAAATCGCCCACATCTTTGCCAAGTGGGGACATTTGCCCTTCAAGGCAGCCAACAGGGCTTCGGCCTCTTGGTTATGATCTTGGCCGTCATCTTGGCCACCAGGATGCAAGACGTCTGCAAATGCTAGTCGGCATCCCTGAAGGCCCTTGCGCTTCTAACAGGGGTCGCAGCTGCTGAATGGCTAATGTCAGTATCCAACCATCTTTTGCACTCAAGGATTTTTCGGAAAGCCTGCAACTTGCATCTAAATTTTAACTCGCTCATGTCCATCTCCTCACACAGATACTCAAGCCCAGTCAAATTCGTCATTTCTATTCTTTCACACGATGGGAGCTTTCTGACATTCTCCGCTTGATGGCGCCGGAGGTCTTGTAGTTTGGTCTGTGCCTTTTCTGCAGCAACCTTTGGGATGTAGTCCACAGCCAAATCCAAAAGACGGTGCGGCTTTTGTAAGAACAGAAGCTGATTATGATCCGGAAAAATCATCCTGAGGCAATCGGCTACTTGTCGTGAACAAACACCAGCTGACAGCAAGCCATTCCTGAGGTCCTGAGGCTTTGGAACTTGTTCAAGTAGCTGCTTGAAGCGGAGGGGGTCACAGATCACTTATGATCACTGCAATGAGATGGCCCATGCCTTTTGCCATTTGCTGGATGGATTGCATGCCAACAGCCGCACCGTGGTCCATAAAATTCCTTCGGCAGCACAGGCTAGTGGATTTGACATGGTGCCTGCTGATGGTAGATTTTTCCCAAACTTGTTCAAAAGCTTGTGCAAACGAATATCATTTCCCTGCTTCCCTTCTACTTGGCACTTTATTTGTTGACAGCTGCTGAGAGCATGATTGATTTGCCCGTACAATTCTTGGAGTTGTCCCACATGTCGTCACTGCTTCAATCACCCTGCCTCTCATTGTGAGTGCTGCTCATCTGATGGTAGGGTCCATTGATGTGCCAGAAGCGGCCTTGAGTAAGGTCAGTTTGTGGCAATAGCACCGTGGATGTCATCACACATCCTTTCGTGGTCCCTGTTGGAGACAGCCACACCCCGGACCTTACGCGGCGTTAAGTCACCACTTCCCATCATCTTCACGGCAGCCATCTTGTGCCTGCAGACTGGAAACAGACTGGAAATAACATCTGGTTGGCGGAGCTGAGAACCGCCCATTGAGCCCCTGCCTGACACTTCAGTCTAGCACAAGGGCCATCAAATTCCAAGCCATGAAAAATGGCTTTGGTTGGCCGGCGGGAGTGATTCAGAGGGGCAAAACGTGGGAGGACTCAAGTTCACTCTGAGATTCTACATAGTCTAGATTAGTCTAGATTAGTCTATATAGATTAGTCTAGATTAGTCTAAATTAGTCCAGCTAAATATGCTATATGGTTCAGTCACTGGAGACGTCCTCTTTCTGACTCTTTCTGAGCTTTCTGGTCTTCCTGAGTTGACTGTATGTTCGAATATTCTTGGAGCACCGGCATAACGGCACAACCAGTGTTTTGACTCAACGGTGATCTGAGACTAAGTAGCCGTGGCCGTCCTTGAGCTTGCGTGACAACTGGATGTCATCACCGGAGAGCTTGTGACCCTGCACTGTGATTGAGCCTTCCAGGGAGGTGCAACAGGACCCCAACACCTCTGACCCATCTCCACCACATCTCAGCCGCCACCTGGCGACTCAGCCGGAGACTCGGTCGCCGCCTGTTTTTTCGAAGTCCACCAATTCGGGCTGGGAGAGGTTCGTGACGGCGTCCTGAAAATCCCAAGTGGCTGTGCAAACGCGCCAGGGCAGTTGCTCAGGGACTTAGATATGATTTGATATGTATCATGAGTTCTGTGAAAGTTCTGTGCCTTTCAAACCAAAAATAGCTTACAGCGCTCTCCCTTTGATAATTCAAAGTTCCATTTCCATCAGTGGCAAGCAACGCGTTCTCTGACATTCGGCAAAGCTGGAAAACTCGATATTGAATGAAAATGAATGAAAGCTAAATCTTGAGCTCTGTTGTATTCTTCTGTGACTGTTTTGGAAAAGAAAAGTTCAACTGCTTTGTACATCGTAAGATCCGCAGCTGTGCCGTGTAGGTTTTTTTTGCGTCACAGGCCTTCACAGCCTTCATGTCTTTACCCAGACGCTTCCCGAGCTCCTGTCGACTGGAGAAGCCCACAAGAAAAGACGACATCCCGCAAACACACGAGATGAGGCAAAACTCAGCTGAGTTTGGTGAAAACAACTTCAGCTCCAAATTGTCGAAGCCTTGAAGTTCAGAGTGCCAGAGAGTGTGATCTGAGCGCACCAGGGAAACTCTGAGTTTTGCTTTGAAGAAAGATTCAGAGAAACAGGTTCAACATGGTTGAAATAAGTCTTGAAAATGATCAGCTAGCTGTTCAAACCAAACTATCCTTTTCTCCACATCATTCTCATATATCTTCACCACTGCAAAGAGACATCTCGTATGACTTCTGACGTCTGCATTATCTTGCAAGTAGTAAAGATATTGTATCGGCCTCAGCATCAGCTCTGAAATTCACTTCCACGACGTTCAGCTCCTCCTCAATGTACCTTGCAATGCAAACGCTTTCCCAACAGAAGGGCAAGTCGGGCAAATTCCCAAAAGGATTGGCCAGGCGAACTTCTGCAAGGCTTTCACATCCTTCATGAAGGCCTAATGACCAGTGCACAAACACGTGAGGCCTGAATTCTGTGCAGTGGCATAAACCTCGTGCACCTCCTGACCCGGCCTCGTTCTTGTTCATGATCGTCATGGACTTCAGCGGCATTTTGAGACCTGCAAGGATTTTTGCAGACCCGAAGAAGCCTCAATTCACTGCGATTTCAATCTGCTGTGGGCACCGGACCCACTTTCCGTCGTTCCCGGCACGTGCGTCCAAGCTCCACAACAGACTGCATGCGCCTCGACTTGAACACCCAGAATACAGTGACTACAGCGACTAGAGTGACTATATTGACCTGGTGGCGGAGATAAACAAGATCAATAAATAGTATAGACGATCAAAGAATAGCATAGAATTGCACTAAAGATCAAAGCAAAAGTCCAGCCTCACCGCTTGGGTGATCTCCGGATTGATGGCCTGGGCAGGACGGTCTTTGCCTCTGCCCTTGTCTGGGTGCACAGGAGTGAAAATTGCAAGAGGCAGCGTTTGTACTTGTGCCATTTGCCTTCATATCAGGCTCGGGGATCATCACGAAATGCACCGATTTTGCCTGGTTCGACAATCGACTACAGCTGTGATGATCAAATTTGGATATATTTGAACTGTCTATTTGGGTCTATTTGGATCTATTTGGATCTATTCGGGACGTCTTTCCATTTGGAGGCTATGCGACATGCCTTCATGGGGTGCCCGTCGGGCAAAGCCCGTACAAGGTTCGAATAGATCAGCCTGGCAAAAGCAATCGCAGGGCACACAAAAAACACATCATGAAAATCCAGAACGATCCTGCACATTGCAAGAGTCTGCGGGAGTGGCAAAATGTCCAGAACCTAGATTGCTTGAGAAACATGCCGAGGAGGCTCAGTGATGAATGGCACTACTGGAGCCAAGCAGACCTAGGCACATCTCATCTCAAACGACTTTCCAACTTGGCCCAGCTTAGCCCAGCTTCGCTATACTCACCACTTTGAAAGCACTTCATCAGGACTTCGCTCAGTCGAGCAGAGTTCAGCCGCCGAGTTATGCCTGGCTAAGTTTCTGCACCGTGACGTTCAGCAGGACTTCGTAGAGGGCACTGAGTGACGTGAAGGCCTGGCCATGTGACGTTTTCGTACGTTATCGAAGGCTCCCTACAAAGCAACGTAAAGCAACCAGCAAAATCAGCAAATGCTTGCGAGCAAAGGAAAAGCAACATTCAGCAACTCATGCTTTCAGTTTTCATGAACTCTCCCATCACAGAAGGAGAATAGTGTCTTCTGAAGCACACCCAAAGGCAGAGTCTCCTCGTCCATGCCATTGGATCCGCGCATCCTAGCAGACTGCGAGACCCAGTTTGAGCATCTTGCGCAACAACGCTGGGTAACTCAACAACGCTGGGTAATAGATAGTGATGTCAGGAAATTCACATCCCTGGTTTGAACCAACTTTGACTGCTTCATTTGGCCAAATAGTAGAACCATATAAAAACTGTATAAAAGAACGAAAAAACAATGTAAAATCCACTCGATTGCGCAAACGATCCGCCTGTCACGGTTCAGTCTCACATACCTGCAGTTGGAATAACGCCAAACCCGGCAACTCTGGCCATCGGCCAGTGTCGCAATGAATTGAAAGGAACTTGAGGATTCACTTGAATAATACTGCCATTATCCACTTTTTGTTGCTGTCCTGTATTGCCTGTAGTGCATTTCAAGTAGGGTCAGCATTTGAACCCTACGCGGCCAAGCATTTGGCTCTCAACAACTGTAGCGGCGCTATTCAACTGTGCACGGCCACATTTAAAATCATTTAATTTGAGACATCATCGGCATCGGCAGCTGGTGGTACAGAATCAAGCACGTGTGGACCATGTGGATTCCTGACCAAATCGCAGGTGAGTTTGATCTTCAGGTTGCAACAAATAGGACATACGTTCGCAAGGATCTTTAAAAGCGCCGAAGTGAAATTGGCGTCAAAAAACAATGCAATTACCAAGACCCAGGGCTGTGCATGCTCCAGCACGCTCTCAAGCAGCAGCATCGCTGCGAAACCCCCCTGATTCTTGTTTCCATGGAAAAGTACTTGACCCGCATTGATCACCTGCATCATACTCTTGACGATAAAGAGAATGCTGATTGCAAGGATGGTGCCTGCGCGACGGTGCACGTTGCATGTCAAAGCATCTTGTTTCTGGCACTTCTTCCACCTAGTCTTTTCAATCGAATTTTTCGAATTGGCAACTGACCATGACAAACAACTGTCAGCAACACTTGTGTTCAGTAAGCCTTGCTTTCCCGAGGGGAACTCTTCAGGGGGTGTGCTATCTGCGCAGTCCTTCATTTTGACTTGTATGAATTTTGCTTTCAAATTCAGCTGAGACTGGGCATGTAGAAGAGGCAAGGGCCGCGGTTCGAAGTGGAACCATGAACAGAAAGACTGACAAGAGCAAGGAGAGGACCGAGAAGACCGAGACGAACATGCAAAAATCAAAGATCAGGTAGGAAAAATGAAACAGATGAGAAAGGACAAAATGGAGGTTATTGGAGGTTGCTGATGGTAAGGAGCTGGCAGAAATGCGGGGCACCACCGAGGCAGTCACGGAGCGAAATGAATTTACAACAAAGGCAACTAGAGAAGATATGAGCTGAGTCCCATTGTACATTGTCCAAAGTTTGCATCAACATGCGCAATGCAAGTTGAGCTGTCAGCACCAGACCTGCTTCAATGCTGAGCTGCGACTATCCCCAGAAGGTAAGTGTCATAGGGGAGCTGCACATGACTCAGTAGCTCAGTTAGGCCATGCTGGGCCATGCTTGCCTTGATGTTGACTCTGCAAAAGTCAAACTAATGTTTCAGGTTACCTTGGTCACATAAGTTTAAGTGTCAGCACCCTCTTCACCTCATAGAGTCATATGTTGCCTGGACTCGCGCCGATTGCCGAGTATGAAATACACAGAGTTGTGCAGGAGGTGCAACGCAGGATGAAGTTCCGCAGAGCGTCTCACCAGAGAGCCAGTACAGGAAAAGGCCTAAAAGATCCTTAGAAACTTCTTAGAAACTTCTTAGAAACTTCTTAGAAACTTTAGGAATTCTTGACAAATCTGAATCAGTGAAAAAGCAGGTCACAGCTACCAGTCCCGTTCTGTGTCTGCGCCTTGGGGGACGAGTAGTTGCCACTTGTTCTCCTCTGCCCCGCTCTCAGAGTCAGATTCCGTACCAGAAGATCCGCTGGCTGCACTGACAGTGAGGCTCTGCAAATTTTGCAGATTCACATGGTTATGTCTGCTATGATGCCCACTGTGCTGTCCGTGTCCAATTGGGACTTCATCAATCATTTCCTTCGACCTGCGCCTTGCTCGACAAAGTCCATCTATGGCCAGAACAGAAGCAATCAATAGCTGCAAGCAGGACCAGGCAAAAGTCAACGTGAGGGATACGGTCTGAACCTCCTTGATTCCACAGACCTCATTGATAGTATTTGGTGTTGCTAGTAAAGATGGCATTAAAGCAAAAACAAAGCACGCGAAGGCCATCGACAAGCCCAAGAAGGGTCTTTTTTTGGATGTTGCTGGGCCATAGACCAACATGGATTCCAGGAGAAGCACCATGATGCAGGCCGTGTTTTGCAGCCAACTGAAAGTCAACACTAAAGGAGTTCTCAGTTCCATCACTTTGTAGAGCTCGCAGCTATACGGAGACAGGATAGGATTCAACATCAATGAGACCACTGCATAGACCACCAAGACCAGTCCGTAGAAGGCAACCAACATTTTCGCTGGGCATTGAAAACACCATCCTTTCCCAAGCAACAAAAGACAAAAAAAGAAGATGAGACCACAAAGGATGCTTGATGCATCGGTGGTAGCTTGTACTTGTCGGAGAATCCTATTCGCAGCCAAATCTTCCTCTGGCAAACTGTACGCTGTGACAAACATGACGGGTCCAGCCAGAATCAATCCAAAGAGTACTGCTGTGGCCATCAGCTCTGCTGAAGCTGGATCAAACTGTGCAGCGAACACAATGGGTGGACTCCCGGTTGGAATGACCCCATAGAAAAAGGTGAAATCTCGCAACTTCCGTGCGCGTTCAGGATCTTCAGCAGGGATGAGAATCGTAGCAAAAGCATAACTCAAATATGCACACACCACCACCTTCATCAGCACGAGGCCGACTGCCCACACTGCCACACGAGGGGAACGTAGGGACGTTCCCGTTAGAAAAAGAGCAGACATACCAAAGGGAGCAGTGAAAACATCAATCAAATCCGAGAAGGGATGAGGTAGTTTCTCCATGTCCCCATTCGTGTTGCTGAGAATCACCTTCAACAATAAACCGACACAGGTCATCACGAGAATTGGGTTCGTGGCCAAGTCGTACAGGATCGTGCCAAGGATTCTGCAATAGTTTGAGCCCTGCCCTTCAGTGCCCTTCAATGCTCCACCGATGGCAAGGCCTACAATGGTCAGCGGAACAAAGAGGAACGAACCCACCAACGCATTGCCAGTGATGTAAATTCCCATGTCTTCCTCTTTATAAAGCGCATCAATCACTGGGAATCCAATGGCAAAGTCATCTGAGGCTACCGAGAAAAATGCAAAGACTGCTGCGGTCAAAATCCGCTGTCCCCTCGATCGCTTTGGCAGGTATGCAACGAATGCCAGGAGCCAAGTCATGGTTCCAACACAGATTTTCCCAAGGCTACAAGCCCCAATGACCCCCAAGTCAATGGCACCAATGTTTGCAGTTGCGACAGTGTTGAAGATCAAGAGCGGAAATGCAATCGAACCAATAAAAAATCCCATGCCCTTCAAATCCCCATCCTCTGGGCGAATGAGACGCAAACGGACTGAAAACAATCCAGTCAAAATGGCAAGCATCGTCACCAAAAGAGCATTGAACAAGCGCAGCGTCGGGCTCGATTGGTTCGAGTCCTCCATGGTTGCGAAGCGGCCACAAAGCTATTCAATGCTGTATTTGTTCTAGTCGAGTCAAGTCATGCGAGCGACATGAGTCTTATGTGAACTGCCTGGCGCGAGGTCTGATGGTCTTTTATGGTACTTCCTTGTACTTCCTTGTCATTTCATAGTCCTTTCATCGTCCTTCAATCATCGTCTACAGTTCTGTTATGTTCTATATCAACCTATATTGTACATTACTGGATGTTGCATTATATTGCTATATGATATTATATGATGCTATAATGCTATATGTCTTCGTGAGTAGCGACTGGCGGTATGTTCAAAGCGCGAGATGTCTCTGGCCAGCTTTGGACCCTTGAAGCCCAAACTGCGAACAAAAAGAACGTGGACTCCATGGACCTGATGCGTTGGAGAAACATGCAGAAACATATTTAGAGCATTACGATGCATTAGGAGTTTGTTTCTTCACTTGTTTCGGTCTTTTGCCCCTGATTCTCGGGAGCTGTTTCTCAATGATTCCTGCCTTTTCAGCATCTCAAAAAAACACAAAACAACTCACCAAACCATCAACTTGGGTCCCCACCAATTTGTCAAATCATCCAGAAAGCTCCTTGCGTGCGCAAATGAAAGCAAATGGAAGAATGCAAGAAGTTGAGTTGAGTACCTGAAGGAGAGTTGTTTGCCAAATCTTTTGATCATGAACTCAGGCAGAATGTGCTGGTGGAGTCTTCTCTTCTCAGATTCTTGTTCACTGCGATTTCCTGATGTATCTACGGGCCTAGATTGGCAGTCGAGATGCTTTGCTTCATCCATTTTTTTCTGCAAACTTGCATGGTCAATGAGTCAATTGTGATACATTCTATTTCAATCTAATTTATGTCTCAAGGTAGCTCGGATTCTGATCGCACTGTGAGGTCCACCTGTGAATACGTCTGCGAGGAGAACGGAGCAAATATACTCTCTCCTGATGTTTGCCTCAAGACAGTCAGGGAAAAGTAATCTCCTGGACTGAAGGGTTCGAGCACTGTAATCAGGTCATCCATGCGATGGATCGGGTTGTCGCCCTGGGATACAATGATGTCACCTGTCCTCAGACCTGCTTGCTTCGCAGCGGAGCCCGGAATCACTTCCTGCACCACAACTCCTCCACCAGTGACCCCCAGCTTCTCAGCAAATCCGTCGGGTGCCAAATACATCCCCAAGGACGGCCTCGTGACGTGGCCGTTGGAGATGATGCTTAGAACATGCTTCTGGAGGCTGTCAGAAGGGATGGCCTGGCCCACCGACACATCAGCTCCAACCGCTCCAACGGCCATACCAACCACTTGCCCCCGGCTATTCAGAAGTGGCCCTCCACGATTGCCGGAATTCATCAAAACATCTGTTTGAATACAACTTTGAACAGGAAGGTCACGATGACCATCTGCATCCACCAAAGCCAGTGGCTGGCCCAATCCATACACCACTCCTTTGGAGATCCTCATGTCTAACGTTGCTTCGCGGCCAACAAGGATCACATCTTGACCAAGTCTCAAGCTGGCAGAAGGTCCCAGAGGCAAAACCGGCAAAGACTGTCCTGCAGTTGCTGTCTTTGGCAACTCCAAAACAGCGAGATCGCTGCCAGTGTCCACGCCAATGACTCGGGCAGGCAGCTCTGTACGGTCTTCGAGAATCACCTTCAATGAACCACGCCTTGCCTGTTCAATGTTTTTCAGGCTGGTCACTATATGACGACTATCAAAGACCCAAGCACTGCCACCAGGGACAAATTCACCTTGGTTTTCCGTCTCCGAGATCCAGGGAGCTGGTTTGCCCGTCACATACACCACACCCGGAGTGGTTTGACTCAGCATCTGTAGACGGGCCTCCTCATCCGGAGACAGACGCACGATGCTTTGTTCAGTCGGCAGGTCAGAGCTTTGAATCACAGGACGTGAGGGCCAAAGAGTCATCAGCAAAAGAAAGGCAAGGGCAACGGACAAAATCCGCTGCCTTGGTTTGGTACGAGACCAGGAGTCTCTCACCGACCACCATGCAGATTGAGCCAGTTTTCTTGGCTTGATACCTCTGAGACGTTTTGAAGCCTTTCGCAGCTTTGTCGCAAGCACTGAAGCATGCTTGCGAGCCACTCGGGCTTTCTCAGCTGCTTTCTCAGCCTTGTCATGCAGCCACTCTTTCCACCGTTTCATTTCATCGGAGTCCTCTGTCATCCCCTGTGTGTTGGAACTAGTTCCTGAATTCATGGAAGAGTTTTGGGGAGGACCTAAAGGACGTGACGGCCCGGGTGCAGTTTCAGTGAGCTCAGTTTTCTTGAGCGCTGCAAAAAGGCTGGAACTCGGGGCCCAGTCTCTTCTCTTCTTGGAACATTTGGGACACTGTGCCACGATCCCAGCCATCACAACTCCGATGGCCTCGGTTTCCCAACGCTGCCCGTTGCCCCCGTTGCCCCCGTTGCGCCTGTTGCGCTCCCAGGAACGACTGGGACGACTGGGACGACTGGGACGACTCGGCTCTGGTGGAAGGCGCCAGGCATCGCGCAGCTGCACTCGCTGCACTCGCTGAATACTCGGCATGGGCTGCGAAGGACCAATGGCAGCCATGGCTTCACGTGGCTTCACCTGGCTTCGGCCGGTGATCCAAGTCGCTCCGCACAAAGAAACTTGTTTGTTTAGACACTCCGGCTTGCTACCTCAAGGCCAAAGCAAAGCCTGAGCCAAATCAAAGAACGTTCAAAGCCTGAAAGCCCCAGATATATTGAAATCCCTTCGCTTCATGTTCTTCATTACAGAATCAGCTTTGGTGGAACAGACTGTGGATCTCTCATATTTTCTCTTGTTTCCCTGAGTGGTGGACACCAGTCGAGGCACGACCGTGTAGAGTCTGTAGGCTTCCATCTCCTGGAGAAGTGCAGGACACAGAAGGACACAAACCAAGGCCGGTTCGATCCCTTTCGATCCGTTTCAAGGTGCTGATGCACTGCTGATGTTTGCATCTCCTCCCGGACGAAGCGGATGAGTTCATGCATCGAAGCGAAGATCCACTGGTCCATGTGGTTTGAACTGGCCTGTCCCACTGTTTTAGGGTATTTGAAAGGGGTGTCGCAGTCAGACCTTGCACATTCAGCCTGTGCCTCTTTAATCCAGCTGAGTCCTATGTTGGTTCATAGTTGGGCTGCAGAAGAGCAGGACTCGGAACCATTCTAATTCTTTGGAAGCAGCTTTAGTCCAGAAATTCTCAACCTGCTTGCATGGCAAATCATGTGTCAAGCGTACTTCTGTCATCTGGTGGTCAAATGAATCTATTGGTTTCAGAGAGGCCTAACCCCACCTTGTGTGACATGAGGAAATTTTTTTGTGCCCTTCAGTGTGGGAGTTGACCCTAAAAGTGCCTGGAAATCGAACAGGCCCATACAGCTGGAGTACTGCCCATTCTTCCCATCCCGTCACTATCCATCACTATGCAGCAGTCTGCATAGTCTGCCTTGACTTTGGCTGGATCTGGCCTGGGCATCCAGGTTTGCAGCTTGCGAAAGCCGCCATGGTTTCACGAAAGCTGGAAGTGTAGCAGCTTTGTTTGGTCGGGTCACTCAGAGAAGGCTGGAAGTGAGTGCATGAACGAGATCAAAATATATTCTGCTCAGACAAGGTGCTTGAACTTCTGAGCGTTCGCCTCATATCTGAAGCTCTCCTGGAAGCAAACTTCGAGTACTCGATGGGAAGGTTACGATGAATTTGACTAGAAGGATAATGGAGGAAAGAATTTTTGAGAAGTCAACGTAGAATTTCCCTTTGTGCAAGATGCCCTTCTTGAAATCCGGTTCACTGGCAAATCTGTTTAGAAAACTAGCCTTTGCTTGCCACCTACGGCAGCCAAACTGCTGATAGTTTATACATGCGCAACTTTGCCACGTACCCCAAACACCCCAAAATCAAAAATTGACTCCTGGACAAGGAAGCGATAGGCATTGTACCAGGGCAGAAAGACATCCTGGACCGTCTAAAAGAACGGAGGCAGGAACTCTGAAATCAGAATGTAATCGGTATGTAATCGGTATGCAATTGATCAAATAATTTCAACTAATCAATGGTAATCATGCGTAGTGATGCAGAGCGACACGCTGTTGCGGCTCTGTGCAAGACGGGCCTTCACAACGTCTCGCACACCCTCCTCCTGCGGAAAAATAAACATTGCGGTGAAGGTGCAAATCGGTGCAAAGTATAGACCATTAAATGGATTCATGTCGACATGAATCAAGCTTGGCCTTGAACTTCAGGATTTCTGCACGTACAACACCAGAGTTCAGCATGTACATTCGAACCTGGGGCATCACACAAGTCAGGAGCCTTATTGTCTCATCTTCACCCCAAGTACCAAAGTGACTAAATCGACTAGACAATTTCACACTACTGTAATATAGTGCAGTATGACAGCAGTATGACACTTTAACTATTACACAATCGAATGGCCGACATCAGTCGGCTTTTCTCGAAGTCGACGTAACTCAGATGCTTTCCGTCAAGATGCTGCATCGGCACCGTATCGCTCCACGACTTCCTCCCAGAGAGTCACCATCAGCAGCCGAGTCCAAGTCACGGATCGGTGAAATGGACAAAGTGTGACAAAGTACACAAGAAAAGAATCAGAAAACTCACGAAATCAGCGATGCATTCTGCAAGTCTGATTTCACAAAGTGCGAAGCCCCTTTTTTTGCGTCGAAAAATGGATCACAGCCCCCGTTCAGGGCTCAGAAAACGGTGCAGAGATGACATTGCGCAGCGCAGCGCCCTCAGCTGGAGGCGAATTGGTCCAGCGCCTTGGTAAAGGCATCCAACTTCTCCTGCGAAATGGCCGTGGTGATGTTTTCTCTGAAGTAACCGTAACTAACCAGCTCAATTCCGCCGGCCTTCACCGTGCCCATGTCAATAATATCATCCTTCCGCCGTTGCACAACAGTTTCATATGTGACTCGCCTACACGAAAGGAATGGAAAACACGGTCAAAAGATCTTAGAAAATGTCATGAATATTCATGAATGATGAATGTAAATATGTAAATGTTTCATGTTCTTCCTGTAGCACTGTCGAAGAGCAGGGGAAAGCGGATGGGAAGGAAATCACTGCGAGTCCTTTGCCAGATTGACATTGTTCTTCAGGTCTCTGAACATGTCACTGACCTTAGAGCTGGCATAGCTTGCAAAATGAAGTGCAACATGTTGATCTTCACTGACAAAGTTTCATGTGCCTGGTCCGGCTCAGGCAAAACCACTTCAGCATCAATGTCCCTGGCCAAAACGTTGACATGGCATGACATGGCATGACATGGCCAAAAGAGAATAGCAGGAAAACATAGGAAAACAACAACCACAAAATGATCAAACACAAGTACCAGCAGCTACCGCTTAGAAATATATGCCACACACTGCCTTACCTAAAATCATCGCCATTCTTTGTGATATCCCTTGTCATCCCTTTTGAGGCTTGGAAAGCTTGCGCCAGGAATACGCGTAAACGTCGGTCAGTGCCCTGTCCAATTATGGCAGCGAAACGTCAAATGCTGTTACGACAACGCCATTGGATATTCCTGCACTTTCTCTTGGCATGTCTTTGCTGTGTTTGCTCTCTTATCTGAGAGATTCTGTTGTTTTGATCAGTCTTTGTGATGACTCCAGGTTTATCCAAGTCGTTTCTCCAAGTGTGTTCCTCTGTCCCACCTGTCGAGGCTTACCCAGGGAGACTCAGACAGTCGCTGAACCTTGAAGACCAGGTCCTGACCCTGGCGACACATTCTGTGTCAAGTCGTTGGCAAAATCGTTGCATTAATGGATTGGTAAGCCGGTGTAAACTGGTGTAAACTGAATCAAAACTACTTTCTTGTTGAAAAAGTACAAAGGCAAAGATTTCAGTCAGATCGCATTGCACCAAAGCAGCAGATTTGTTTCCTGCCATGTTGCAAATCTTGTATTCATGTTGCAGTGGAAGCGCTTCTTCGACGTTTAATTGAATCCAATAATGATGTTAGAAATCATAATGTAATAATGATATTTAATGTTCACCCAGATCAATAAAATGTCAAAGGCACCTGGTTCTTCGCCGCCTTGACACTGTTCACAACCATCTCTTCATCCTGACAAAGCGGCACTCAGCAGCACCCCATTCTCCCAACACAGCACGAAGGCCACACCTTGGCCTCAATGCCATTAATCTCTTGGATGGTGTCACCTGTTGGGCAAGGGTGTAAAGAAGTGTAAAGATGTCGTGAAGTATGTACAGTAAGTAAAGTAGAGTACGGCATGTTACAGCCCTTTTCTTGTTGTCATTTGTCTTCACTGGGTTAGTCACCGGTGCTCCAGCCCAGCTTCCGGCTGCTGACGGAGGTGATAGTTCGATCCTCCCAGAGATGTTTGGACTCGGATGCTCTATAGATGCTCTGTAGATGCTTTCTAGATGTTGTTGATGTTGTTAATTGCGTGTTGATGATGTGCAAAGCTTTGACTTCTTGGGTGCAGCTCCTCAATGTCGACGCCCACACTCTGACCCGCTGGCACTTTGATGACAAATGTGCTGTACGACACTCCACTGAAGGCCTCATGTGGTATGCGGTATGGCATGTGAAGCACGGAACGAATACGGACCTATGCTGGCACTCTTGCTGCATTATGCTGTATTGCTATTCATCTACTCTTCCTATCGTTTTTTGTCAATTTCATCGACTTCATCGACTTGTGTTTTCATCATGTTTCGACTTCGTTTCATCTCTCTGTGTGTTTCTTTCTCTCAAATCGGGGTTCGAATGCGGCACGCCTCCAAGATTTCCTTGGCTCCATCTGGACCTTTGCTGGCTATCTGAGTCCAACGGTCCTTCAACTGCCGCAGTCAATGCAATGCAATGCAAATCGTAGTCAAATTCTGATACAACATCTATGTCTTTATATAGAACAAAATATATGTATGTACTATGTAGTATATATGTATGTTGTGCGTAATACATGCATTTGTACATGTAGGACTTGCATCAACCTCACTGACCAGTTTCGTTACCCTCTTCCAATGCAGCTGTGGCTGCGCTCCTGCAGCCCATGCATTTGCTTCGCTGCAGTTTTGATGGTCTCCTTCTCCTTATTTGATGCGGCTCCCGCTGGTGACGGTGCCAGGAGGACACCAACCTGCGAGGACAGACCAGTGTTGAACAACGAGAACAGAGAAGCACAGTGTTGAACAGTCGAACACGTCGTGTTCACGTCGTGTTCACGTCGTGTTCACTTCAACATCTTCAACTCTTCTTCACTTCACACCGTTCCTCACAGTGGACAATGATGGACACTGAGGCCAGCAGGGCAGCCATCGCACGGAACTTTCCAACGTCTCACGTTTCTCGCAACGGCCCATTTTTCAGGCCGTTTTGTGAAGGTTTGTCAGCAACGTTTGTCTACTTTGTTGTCTACTGTGTCTACTTCTTCAGCACAGCGCACTTTAAGCGCTCAAGAGCCTCTCGCAACTTCTGCCTGTCGAGTTGGCCGGATGGTACAGTTGGTGCAGTGCACTCATTGAGGGATAGGAAATGATAGGAAATGATAGGAACAAAAGCGTCCAAGTGAACTGAGTTGGCACTATGTGCTTGGGCTATCTCTAATCCAAGTTTTTGACGAGCCTGCTGCAAGCGAGATTCATCCTGAGATGAAACACAAGTCACTGTTTGCCTGAACTGCTTAATAGATCTTAATAGTACGTAGAACCAAAACACCTGTCTTTCCCTTGCCTTTGTTTCCCTGTGGCCTTCCCCATTTGCTTTTTCCACAATCCAAGCTGTCATACCAAATGTTTTGTTAAAACATGACAAAAGAACTGAAAACTCCAAAACTCCTTCACCGCTGCCAACTTATTGCAGCTTTGTGGCCGCTGGAAGTGTCCGTAGTCTGGATGGAACTCGCTGCCAGATGAGAAAACGAGGCCTGCCTAGCAGCACAGAGTGAACAGGAACGTAACAGGAACGTGCCAACTGAAGCACCCGGGCCGAACCCCGGGCCCGCGCAAAGAGTCTTGAAGAATGTCACCCAGATAATTTAAAACAGAAATTCCTGGATGCAAATGGGTAGATTAGGAAAGTGCTTCTCCTTTCACTTGAAGTAGATTTGCCTATTGTATCCATCCTTTTGGCAAGTGCCATTACCAGTACCTCTTCGATTCATCCTCTGAAGCAGTCAAGAAAATGTCACTCCTGCAGCTCTTTTCTTACTCTGTAAACTCAAGTCATGCAAGTGTCAGCTGCACTGCTGCACTGCACATGAATTTCTGTAGGTCATAGCTGTCATAGCTTCAAATGTTCAAATGTCTTCATATGGTTTCATGTCCATGTGAGACTTTACGGTCACAATGGACCACTGGCGTTCTCACTCACAGTCCTTTGGATTGGGTTGCCTTACCAAGGACCAACCAAACCATGTGCCATTGCGGTTGTTGTCCCTGGCTGGGCAGCAGGAATTTCGAGGGAAGATCCGAGGTACGATTGCCAAGAGGAGGGAAGTGAAGTGCGCGTCAAAGAAAAGTGCGGCCATCAGAACAATGAGCTGAGCATGTTCCAAAGCACTTTCCAGAAGTAGCATTGAAGCAAAGCTCCCCATATTCTTGTTGAAAGCAAAATGGACCAGTGCTGCATTGATCACCTGTGTCAGCACCTTCACGATATTCATGATGGTGATTGTTAAAATGACACCTGCAGGGTGCATGAAATGCAGATACATTGCTGCATTGCTATTGCCGCTATTCGCTATTCATGCACCTACTTAGCCAATCTAAGCAAACAAGTTCCTCTCCTACCTTGCACCGTTTTGTTTCCAATGTCAAACTGGTCTCGGAAAGCCAGCCACGTTATGAATCCTTAATCACTGCACTGTGCATGGAGAAAAAGAGTGGTCATAAGAAAGGAAACCCGTCCGAATGCTGAATGTCTATGAATAGCTCTCAAAGAATTTAATACATTGACAATCATTGACATACTGGCATACTATGTACTTCTATTGAGAATCGATTGTCCCTGGCCTCTGGGTATTAAACGTCGCCAATCGGCTGCACCGCTCTCGAGGCTCTCGATACTTCCAGCGCTCCTTTGAACCTCAGCTGTGCGAACCTCGGGCTGTTCGATTTGGACCAAGTCCTCTGCTGAGTCAATGGAATCTGTCTCGCCTTCAGACGAAGAATCGCTGCCAGAGCTTGCTCTGGGCACTCGACACATGGCATAGATGGCCAAAGATGCAGCAATCACCAGCTTCACGCAAGACCAAATCACATTGAGGCAAAGTTGCAAAGACCCAAACTCTTCATGGTTGCAAATCTCGTTGATTGTGTTTGGCGTTGCTAAAAAAGCTGGTAAAAGTGCAAAGAGGAAGCACCCGCAAGCAAATGCAAAGCCTTTCCAAGGCTCGTTTGTAGACACCCTTGGCCCACAGGCATGCATAAACTGCAGCACCAGCAACATACAGGATGCAGTGCTTTGTAGCCAACTGAAAACCACAACCAATGGAGTTCCCAGGTCTGCGTCGTTGAACTCTTCACATGTTGCATTTGAAATGAATGGGTTGATGGAAAACGACACTGCTGCATAGGCTGTCAAAACAAGTCCATAGAAGCAAAGCAGCTGCTTTGCAGGACATGTGAAGCACCAGTATTGTCGAACCAACAAAAGACATGCACAAAAGAGTAGTCCACAGAAAATGCTGCCGGCATCTGCACTGAACTGGACCTGGCGTAAGATTTTCATGCTGTTTTTAGGGTCTCCTTGTTCGTTCAAAGAGTAGGCTGTGATGAACATAATCGGACCTGCCAGTACCAAGCCAAAAAGAACAGCAGTGGCAACCAACTCAGCTGCCTCAGGGTCGAACTGACTGGCAAAGACGATCGGAGCACTGCTTGTAGGGATCGCACCATAGAAGAAGGTGAAGTCTTGTAGGGGTTTCACGCCTTCTCCATGGACAAACAAAGTCGCAAAGAGATAGCTGAGATATGCACAGACAACAACCTTCATCAGCACCATGCCGACCGCCCAGACAGAAATCTGAGGAGAGCGTAGTGACGTCCCAGTTAGGAACAGAGCAGACATGGCAAATGGAGAAGTAAAGAGTTCGATGAAGTCTGAAAATGGGTTAGGAAGTCTGATTTTTCCATTTTCCTCAACAACAAGACTGAACCCGAAGATGATCTTAAACAATAGTCCAGCGCAAGTCATGAATATCACTGGGTTCGTGGACAAATCATACATGATATTAACAAAAATCTGCCAGTTGCTCTGCCCTGCTCCAGTTCTGATGGCACCGCCGATGGCAAATGCAATCATGGTCAAAGGAACAAATACAAAGGAGCCGACCAAAGCATTGCCAGTAATGTAAATGCTCATACTCTTTTCAGGATAAAGTGCATCAATGACTGGAAAGCCAATGGCAAAGTCATTGGATGCTACTGAAAAGAAGGCAAAGACCGAGGCGGTGAGGATTCTTTGTCCTTGTGACCTTTTTGGCTGAAACACCACATACGCCAATAGCCATGTCAAAATCATCACTGCAATCTTTCCGAGACTACAAGCTGCAATCACCCCGTAGTTCACCGAGTGCAATTCAGCTGTAGCCACTGTGTTGAAGATCAGCAGCGGGAAGACCATGGAACCGATGAAAAAACCCAACCCTTTCAGGTGTCCCTCAGCTGGCTTGACAACTTTTAAGCGAACACAAAAGAAGCCAACCAAGATGGCCACCATCGTTGCCAGCAGGGTATTGAACAAACGAAACGTCGGGCTCCCCGCCATGGCTAATGAGAAATTCTGGGCACCGCTACGGCTACTGTGGTACCAATCTGTCCATGATGCAACATGCCAGGCTTGTTCTTTCACCTGCGTTCATCTTAAATCTTAAACATGCCAGGCCACTGTTCATGTAGTCTATCGCAAGTGTCTTGATTGCTCATGACTGCTTGTTGGTGCCTATGAGTGCTTGCCAGTAAGTAGACCTTGCAAGGTCTCTGTCTTGAAAAGGGCTCTTGGAAGCACAGATCGATGATCATGAGATATCATGAGTCTCTTGAAGTGTCTCACAACATATTCAAAGTACAAGCAAGACATCACCCTCACCTGGATCATCCAGGAATGAACCGTGTCCGTTGGAAGGCCCAATCCCGAGCAGTCCAACCAGGCCAAGTAAGTCGCCTGCAAGAAATCAACAAGAAACAAACAAAGCTATCGATGGCTCTCCGGATGATCCAAATTGATCCATGTTTTGAGAAATCCAACACGTCACATTTCGCAGGGACCCGGGAGGTTCATGGAGCCAAAAATTGTTTGAACTCATAGACTAGCGTGAGGAAGTAAATATCCAGAGCCTGCGGAGTGTAGGCACGAGGAACAACTACGAGAAGGAGCGGAAGATCTTAGACAAGGTTAGTGTCACTGCTTTATTGTTTTGCAGTGGTTTGCCCATATTGTCACGTGTCTTCTCCGTCAAAATGCCAATGAATTGCACTCGAAGTATCTCACTGAAAACCCCGGGAAGCAACAGAACCCAAGGGCCTCGTGATCCGCCTGAAGTGTTCAGTATGTAAGCCACGCATAGCCAAGCTTGGAGGGAAAAGAAAATGTTTTTTTACATGTAGAAATCCAAATGCATAGCACAACATAGAACAACACATAGTCATAGAACAACGTTCAACAACTATTGGCTTGTTTGGGGTGCCTATCGAATACGAATCCATCTTCAACAAATCAAAATGCTGTGCCGGCTGTGCCCTCACAAACTGCAAGGTACAAGTTCAATGCCCGGGATGTCCTTCAGCGACTCTTCCAAATAGCAAAAGTTTGTTTCCACGTAAGCTCTCACTGCATGCATCCATTCTCTACTTTCATATGCGATCTGCAAGGCTTCAGTGCCAAAGGTACTTCCATGATGAAGAAATTGAGGCTCGACATAACCCTTGAAGCGTTTCAGCATTTCTTTGTCGTCAAAAATTGCATAAGAACAATGAAAGCCAGCCAGATTCCATGTCTTTGTTGGAGATCCCAAGCTGATACATTTGCAACCAATCTCCATCGCCACGGGATGAAATGGAGTGAAGGGCTTCCAACACAAATCCGCCCAGACTTCATCGACAATAACCAGAATTCCACGATCCTTGCAAACACCAGCTAAGGCCACTAGCTCTTCTCGAGTCCAAACACGACCAACTGGATTGTGAGGACTGCACAAAATGATGAATTTCACCTTCTCTTTGTCCAGCACTTTCTTCAGTCCCTGTCCATCTTTCCATGCAGTTCATTCTTTAACTTTCGTGGGGAAAACCCTTTTGAGCAAACCAAGAAATATGCTTCCGTCTGTTGTGTTCAAAGTGTCCCCTCTGTGGACAGGATTTCCTCTACTAGACTTACAATGAGCTGATAGTTCAGAGTTTTCAACGTTCAAGCCCCACCTCCACATCCATCTCATAGCGAGAAGCACCTCGCTCCACTTTGACCGGCAAATGGTATTGAACTAGGCTGCAGCCCGATGCTGGCACCACCTTTTGCAACGGTGCATATAAAGGTACCATGGTGAGAACCTGCGCCGAAACGCACAGGGTAGGATATTATATTACAGTAACATTACGGATTACTGTAACACTACGGATTGTATCTTCCTACATACATTCATAATATGAGTTTACAGGTACGCCTGTAGACATCAGCCAAGTCTTGCAACGCGTGTCTACCTATAGTATACGTATATATATATATATATTATATATATATTATATATCTTATAATATATATATATATATTATATTATATATATATTATATTATATATATATATTATATATATTATATATATACATATATATTATATATTATATATATATATTATATTATATATATATATATTATATATTATATATATATATTATATTATATATATATGTTATATTATAATACATATATATATAATATATATATATAATATATATAACATATATATAACATATATATAATATAATATAATATATATATATACACACACACACATTGTGAGAGTTTTGTTGGTGAAAATATGTGAAAATCAAGATAGAAGTTGAGGCTTCGCAAAAGACAGGGAAGACCCTATAACAAAAGCTCCTTGTCTCCAGGTTTTGCGAACGTGTGAAGGATGCTTCCAACACTCGCCAACACGGTGCCAGAGAATACGAAGCAGTCAGGTTCGGGTGCCTTCTTCCAATTCTGGTTTTCCACTAGCCATCGTCCCACCGCCTGCCAGACTTCCTCGGGCTGAATGGTATAGCCATAAATCGGATGAGCCATTCGCTGAGCCAATTTCTTTCTAAGCTTTGGACAGCATGGAAAATCCATGTCGGCCACCCAGTGCTGAAGGCAATCTCGGGCTGTTTCACCAAACAAGATTGGAGACAGTTCGTATTTCACAGTTTTATATCCTCGACGATCGACCGGGGTGTCAAGGCCGAAGGGATCTCTTTGACGTTTTCTCCATAGCCACAGAGCATAGAGGAGAGCAGATCCGCCCAGTACAGCACACTGCCATTTTTGGGTCTTATCCATTGTGCCTTGGAAGAACCTCTGGACTTTGGATTTCAACAAGCGATTCTAAGCGATTCTAAGCGATTCTAAGCGATCCTGCGCAATTGAGCCAATTGGCTTTGATTTGCAGAACAACTTCACTCGCGAAATGAAAACGGACTATTCTATGAAATCTTGTGTCATTCGCACTGGCACCAAGATTCTGTACGCGACTGCTCACTTGAAGCAACAGCTTTCTCAAAGTCTTCAAACTACCACCATTCAAACTGAGATTTCGCAGCAGGGCCGAGGCGGACCAAAGATCTTCTTGGAAGCTCAAACCGCTTGGAAGCGCGTGCCTCAAATTGACAAAAAGCCAGGCTTGACAGCGACTGACACAGCGACTGACACAGCGACTGACACAGCGACTGACACAGCGACTGACACAGCGACTGACACAGCGACTGACACAGCGACTGACACAGCGACTCGCTTCCATGTTGCACAAGGCATTGGGCCTCCGAGGAAGGAGGCAACGTAAAGCACCTGGCGAAGTGACCAAAATAACCCCAACAATTTCCAGCCCAACAATCGAGTACCGGACTACCCAATGGACTACCCAATAGACCATCCAATGGTTGCTGACTCAGTCAATTTTCGACCATCCAATGGACTACCCAGACTGCCCCAAGTGACACTGCCTAGCAAACCTTTCAAAAGTCTCACTTGCACAGCGTCGGCCAATTGTCGGACAATGTCAGATAGTGCGGGCAATTTTGGCCTCAAACTGACAGAAAGGGCCAACAGAAGTGGCAAAGTGCCGCGTAGGCCACGGCTGCGCGCCATAGCTTTCTCCGAAAAACAAATGAGTTTTTTGAGATTACAGTGTCATATCTCCTTGGCTACTCCAGTAAGGTCAACTTAGTAAATGTTTCAAGACGCACTTGAGTTCTATTGAGTGCTGTGTTCCTTTGGCGACAACAACTGTCTACATGCTAGTGAGTAAGAAGAGCTAACGATGCTCTTGCTGAAATGTATGTTGGACGTTTCACAACATGCTTTCGTTGTACACTCTGGTAATCCAGCGTGTCATCTTCGACATGCGTTCCCACTATTCCAGCCTCAAGACGGATTCACGGAAGATAAGCACAAGACCGGATGGACTCTATAGTCTCAGATAGTCTCAGATGCCCAGTTTCATCCCCTCTCCATGAAATCCTTTGCAATACGGAGAATCTTCAATCCATTGATGTGTTTGCTTGGAAGATTCACCAGCTTGCACACTCCTGGGGATCTGGATAGTTCTTCAGGCGCTTGCTCATCTTCTTGCCATCGGCCTTGCACAGTGGGCTCGGGTAGAGGTAGAACTGAGACGGTTCATCAAAACATCACTTTCATTGGAGAAATCTCTACAGCTCATGCACTTTGTTGGGCTTCACTTGTGACATTCAGTTGCTCTGTTTGGTGACCTCATGATGGATGAAGCCTCAAGAGCCAGCTCATGCAAGATCTAAGTCTCGTTTTGTGTCTTTTTTTGAGTCTCTAAGTGGGTGACTGCAAGCACCATGCCATTCACAATGAGATTCTGGAAGGGAGGCTTGTTGAACAAATGCGTACCGAGGACCTGCCGGCTGTTCAATCGTTGCTGTGCCTTCCTGACCTTCTGTCCTTGCCTCAAAAACATAGATATATAATTATAGTCAAAAAAAATGATGATGATGATGATGATGATGATGATGATGATGATGATGATGATGATGATGATGATGATGATGATGATGATGCTGATGATGATGATGATGATGATGATGATGATGATGATGATGATGATGCTGATGATGATGATGATGATGATGATGATAACAATAATTCATGATACTAATGATAATAGTAATAATAATAATAATAATAGTAATAAGAAGAATAGTAATAATATTAATAACAATGATAACGATAATAATAATGATAATAATAATAATAAGAATAGTAATAATAATAGTAATAAAAATAATGTGATAACAATAAGAATAGTAATAATAGTAACAATAATAATAATTATATTAGTTATTATTGTCATTCTTATTGTAATAATAATAATAGTAATATAAACAGTTGTCACTATTCACAGTTGCACCGGAGTACCCAAACAATCTTACTCAGTCATACCTATTTCCTTTCGCACTTGCAACCGTTGCTGCACTTGCCAGCGCACCATAAGAGTGTAAAACCATCCTCGGGTCTGATCCAAACCCTCTGCAATGAACTGCGCAGGGAAGCCCTTCTCAAACTCCTCACAGCTCTCTGAGTCATTCCCAGCAGTGGACACAAAAACAGTCTGGAGTCTTCTGACAAACGCAAAGGAAAGGAAAGTTGATGGTGGATTGAAAGTAATTACTTGAAAGTCACAGACTGACCAAAAACGCAAGTCACTTCCGCAAGTCCTCCTTGCCCTCAAACGGATAGTGCTTGGAGCCGTATGGCATGGATCCGCTTTCAAACCAGCAGTCGAACACCTATTCACAAGCAGCACAAGCACTGGCTCGGAGCACTTCGAAACGCGTGGCATTGTCCAATTCAGTGTGTAGGATGTATGATAGATATGACAAATTATTACAAGCTTTTTTGATCTTGTTTAATGGATTTTAATTGCCTATGTTGTAGCTGCCATCAGCTTCCGGATTCCAAGTGATCAGCACTATGCACTTGGCAAATGAGATCCAAGGCAGTCACGCATTTTCTTTACCTGTCCTGTTCCGGTGGTCATTTCACCAGCCACGTTTGGACTGGTCTATTAACTGCTATCCATCAGCTGCACATTTCGTGCACGTTCACATGAAACTACAACTTTCAGCTGCCCATTGTTCATCGCTCTTAGACTTTTTACAATTCTTGCTTCCGATGATAGGACGCATTTTCGACCCACAGCACGTCAATGCCGCCAGAATGCTTCAGCAACATCAATGCCTCCTCGAAAGTAAGCTTTCCATCCTGATTGTGATCCTCGGGAATGGAGCTTTGGGGCATAAACGGCAGAACATGGCAAACCATGGCACATCATGGAGGTGAAACATGGCAGGAAGAGCAAAAACCAAGACGCACGGCTATGGAGCACTGCTACCTGCCGCCAAGCAGCAGATTTTTGGAAGTTCTCCGTGAGCTGTGCCACGTGTCTTTCTTTCTCGGCCAGGATCTCAGGATCATCCGGATGCGCTAGGCCCTCTATTTCTGTTATACTGCTCACAGCCTCCTCAAGAGACAGCAAACCATCTCCATCCTTGTCCATTTCCTTGATGTATCCTGAGCTAGAAAAGCGTCTTCAAGACTGTCTTCTGCGGGGAAAGACACACTTTTGCCTTCATATGATAAAAACAAGATCTACCTGACAAGAAAATAAAAATCTTGCTAAACTTGCTTTTGGAAAAGGATCCAGCAAAATCCATCATCTCAGGTTTGTATCTCGGCCCGTCAGTGTGGCCATGTCCGTCGCCATGTTGGCCATGACCATACGGACCATGGGCATCGCCGTGGTCATCACCGCGTACCCAAGCAGCACAAGCAGCTAAGACAGCAACACAGAGACTTCTTTGAAGCGTAGGAAATGCCATGGCCTTCATGACCTAACTGAATTTGGCACCTGATGTTTTGAGCAACCAGAAGCAACCACTCCATTCGTTCAGTGGCGTGGATGGTGTGGTGCTCTACGCAACGGAACCTGTGAGATCTGGTGAGCATGCAGCAAATGATGAACACCAAATGAGAAATGCCTGCCTCATCGACTCGCTTCAACATCCCTTTGCCCTTCTGGGATGGGATCCTCAATGGACAACATGAACTAGCCACACTCCGATGGTACAATACATCCACTTGCAACATCTTGCAACAGCCTCTCATTTGAAGGGGTTGGGTCACACCTAAAGGTTTTGCTGAGCAAGCAGCTGGATGTCGTCAATGAAGTGCCGATGAAGATCCTGAAAAAATACGTGGCTGCAAGACTCGCTGCAACTTTGCAAGACGAATAACTAAGCGATGAAGGTTCCCGAGGAAACATGATCTAATTCAACGCGCGAAACTCAAAATCCAAAAAGAAGAGACATGAATCATTTGACTTGAGCCTTGATTTCTCTTCCGGCATATTTTTCCAGCTCGGCCACACTGCCAATGCAAACAACCTGCCAAGCAGAAGTTGAAACAAAAAGAAGAGAGTCAGCTCCACGGGGACCCACGTCTTGATTCGCTTCTGGTTTCCTTTGTTCAGTTTCCACTTCCATCAACAACGCCTAATTTCAGCACCTCTTCGAAATCTGAAGAGACCCACAATGGAATTGGCCTTGCATTCAAAATATTCAAAGGGATTCTCCATCGGCTGCTCAATGACTGCTTTCTCCGAAAGCTGATCCCAACCGGCTTTGCTAAGATCCCACACGTTCCCCAGTAGCGGTTTCGTGACACGCACCAGTCTCTTGCCTGGAGGGTGCGGATAAAAAACTCACAAGGAATCAAGATAAGTAAGGAACAGCCGGTCTTCATTGTTCTGGTATATTGTAAACATATGTATTGTATTATATTACATTGTATCATACTATATATTTTTTATCATATCATATCATGTCATATCATATTATATCATATCATTTTATATTATATTACATTATATTATATTATGTTGTATTGTATTATACTACATTATTTTGTATCTATGATGTATATATACAATACATGATCATACATGTATGTATTTATTGCCATCAAAACCCCACATTTCTGCAGAACAACTCAGTTGGCATGATAAGCACGCTGCAAGAGAATCCGAACTGAAGTTAGAATGGGAACCCACCACCCACCCTTGAGCAGCATGGATGGCAAGATCATGAATTCAAAAAGCATGTGTGAATCTTCGACAACATTTATTATCATACCACAAATAAAGCTTACATCACTACGTGAGGTACAGATAGGCACAGCCTATACACCGGAGTGTCTCATCTATTTCAAGTCTGTTTCTTTGAAGAAACTTTTCCATGAGGGTAATCTATGGGAAGCTGTAGCTGTGGTAATATGGTAAAATGTTGCTGCACCTCGGTCAGCCAATTGTGGAAGCGCTTTTCCTTCACAAAGCTTGGGACCCAATACCTGGGAGGCCGAAGCATCGAAAAATCCCTAGAGCTCGACTGAGCTCGACTCATACAAAAAAGTCGTTGAACACTTGGTTGAGTATCTTGAGTGTAAGGAATCAGAAGGGAGTCAGAGAATGAATAAGCCGGTGAGCCAACAATACAAGTGAACTAGTGAATGAGCCTTTGAGTGAGCGAAAAAAAACCTGCGATACGTACCTGAAGAAACTCTGCATCCCTGTTCCCTACAGACTCTTCCCAGCAGGACACCAGCATCCACCTTTCCCAGAATGATCTAACTCTGCTAAATGGTAAGCTTGGTAAGCAGGCTGTGCAAAAATAACTGCACACAACGCAAGTTCAGTGTTCCCAGTCTGCGCAGAAGAAACTTTTTACATGAAAAAAACCTGCATGTTGTCCGCTTCCTTCCACTTCCAGCATGATGCCAACTTGATACCAGAAAAAGAAAACACAAAGTGCCCAGTGTTGCTACCTATGTGTGATACACGGTACCCGGTGACTTGCGGGAACTGAACAAACAAGATGGACCTTGTACCTTACCCAGATTTACATGGCAAGATTTGTGGCGCAGAATACGCAGAACCTTACATTGCGCGCTACTTCTCCTGGGTGATACGCATTTCTTGGTTTACATGAAAAGCCTTTGGTTTGCCTGCAGAGTCTGACGTCTTTCCACTTGCCATTCTTGTTCATTTGTCTGCAACTTGGTGGTTTCTCTTCTGAACTTCCTTCAAAGGGACAATGTATATGGTTGATCTTAGAGTCATCTGTACACATGCGCTTCGCCATGAATACACTTCATTCTTGATCATCTTTGCATAGTGTCCCTATAGAGAATTTCTGCATAGTTTCCCTAGTTGTCTGCTCAACATTTCTTCATATCGCCGAGACACGTCTGGTTGTTGTTGGCGATGAGCTTCTCCCGGGCCTCTTCGACTTTGATGAACCAGCTGGGAATGGCCTGACCAGTTGTAAGATTTGCAAGAATAAGTGTTCGAATCATCGAAAGGATCTGGAAAGAAATAAGCAATTGCATCAAGTGTTCAAATGCAATGAGAATGCAACTGGAAAGATTTTCATTCTGATCATTTTCTGACCATTCAGAACTTCAAAAGACTTGGAAATGTTGGAAATCGCTGAGAGCTTGGGCCCTGTAGATGAGGGGCGTGTCTGAGCGCCAGCAGTGAGGATAGTTGTGCACCTGCGACGGCTCCCGCTGCAGTGCCATGCAGTGCCATGCAATGCCTGGTCCAATGGGAAACGGGTATCCGCCGGTATCAGTGGTGCAGTCCTCAGTGCCGTTGAAGACCAACTTGTTTTCTTTCTTCAGTTTTTCCTCGCAGCGGAAGCAAGGTATCAAACTCCTGCACTTCAAATGCTTTTGGATTGTCAAAAGTTTGCAGCCGCCTTGATATCCTTGTCAGCTGCTTTCACATGTTGGCCCATGAAGTCAGAAACCTGTACAGAGGGGAGGACAACTCTCGCACCACATCTCAGCATGATGGCTTTACCATGCTGTACCAATTGTCAGTTGTTATGGAGCCTCCTTTGTGAAGCAACCGCTGTCATCAATCGGGTGCACCATGCCCGTTCCATCCTGGTACAGGCTTGTGACTTCCAAACTCTTGATAATCATATATACATATATACATATATGTATTTACATATATTCAAATGAATGAATGAAGTTCACTGCATCATTGCATCAACGACACTCTTGCCATCTTCAGAATTGGCTTCACATGCCTTCAGGATGATTCCGGCCGTCAGGCAAACGCGATTGTCGTCCTACATCCCGCAATGATCCACAATGCAAATCGGGTTATTTTTCCAACTGCTCAATGCCAGCACCGTCCTCTCCAAAAGCTGGAGCTTGGTGGACGATGCATGTGCCCGCCTCAAAATCATCCACGGCTCAAACACGTCACAGAGACGTCACAGAGACACATTGGTTTCAACGATGGTGAGAATGGTTCAACCGGTTGGTTCAACGTCAGGTTCAATGTCTAGGCCTCAGTAGAGACGTAGCCGTCGGTCAGAATCTGCCAGGCACCCTCCAGGGCCTCAAGACGATGTCAAACTCCATGGACTCAGTCTGAAGCTACGCTCAAGACGCTGCAGTCTGAACTCCGGCCTTGCCCTTGAAGTAATCAAAGAGAGGCTCGTATTTGATCCCCTTCAGCTCTGCACCCTGCACAGATTCGTGTCTCTGAAGCCAACTCTGTACAATGGGCATTCCAAATTCCAATTCCTATCAAAGCCAGGACTTTTTGCCTTCTTCTCCCAGAGAACTGCGAAGTCCTCAGGTGCTGCAAGTTCTTGAAACATTTATCCAGGTTTTTTACAGAACTCAGCGAGAAAATCCCTGGAAGAGCACTGCTGTGACTCGCACTTTCTCAGCTTTCTTTTTGACGGAGGAACAAATCCACGGCCATCTGTCCTAACAAGCCACCAAGCCGTTTGGTCTATTCTGATTGTCTCGTCATTCTCGTCACTGGAAGTCACGTGTCGCTTCTCCTTTCCGACGATCCACTTGGTGTTGGTGGTTTTGTTCTGCACCTGCAAATACCTGCCATAGGGACATAATATAGAGACCATGAAACGCAACCAAGATGTGTTCTGGCACTGCGGGGATGCACTCCAAAGGGCGCACGTCAATTCGGGGTTCACACACAAAGCCAAGTTTGAGGGCAGTGTCCATGGTGTCGTCGTCCATGCGAGCACGTACGAATTGTCCTGGCCACTTCGATTCTGCAGCATGTTCTGCTTTTACTTTTACTTGCACAAAAAATCATAGCGTATTACATGCATCTACCCGTTCCTACATCTCTGCATTTGTCTTTCCCTGTCTCTTCCTGTTGCTGAGACATTCGTGCGTTGCATTCTGCTCTACCCACTAGGTGTCCTCGTGCGTGAGCCTTTGATGGCTGGCAAATGAAGGCATCTCTGCAAGCATCTGCAAGCTTGAGGACCACACTTGAACTGAACAATGATGGAGGGATCGGAGACCTCTTTGTAGTTTTGCGACACCTGCAGAAAGCTTTGGGAAACTTTGCCCTGGCGTTGATCATGACGCCAATTTGATCTAAATCTGATTGCAAGAAAGAAAAATTACAACTGGCCACTGGTGAGATGTTTTCTTCAGGCCTCAAAATTGGACAACGGGGTCGTGCAGGCGGTGCTGTAGGGCATAACACGAAAGGCCCTTACACACCAGTCAGAAACAGTAAACACGGTTGTGCTAGTTGCAGGTTAGTGTCACTCAAAATGATATGTACGAACCACGCACAGCTACATGATACATGACATATGTGAAGAAGTCCTGTAGACGAGCCCCTTCTCAAAGAGCTGCTTGAAGACCCACCAGCAGCTGACGGCATTGCTTGAGAAATAAAGAAACCAGGACTGAAAGTTGTGGGGAAAAATACAAAGACCAAAGATCATTGAAACTCAGACAAAAAAAAATGCAAAGACAACTGCCCGATCTTGGCATTGACACGTAGGGCACCTCTCCATAAAACTTCTGTCCATGGTCTTGTAGTCGTTGTCAAAATCAATCCACCGCCTTGTGCAACAGGTCAAAGTGTCACGTTGAGTTATAGAGAAGGTTTGCTTTTTGAGCAAGCTAGCAAGCTTACTGGTTTGGAACGCAAATGAGAGATTGAATGCCACAAAGGACCAAGTGCTTCTGTTTTTGCCGACCGCATTCTACGGGGCTATGGCTATGTCATCTTTCAGCCAAACCAGCCCTGAGGTGCTGACCCGACTCGCTCAATGATTCGCCTCCATTCTGTGGTAAATCTTTGGACCTAGAGCAAAAACATGAAATACACAAAGTATCATAAAATCTCATAAAGTACACCATGGACAATTTCACACAACGCAGCAAAAAAGTTGAAAGATGCCGGACAGGTCAAGGTGCTACAGATGCTCAGGACGAAACAATTCCTCGGCATTCCTCGTTGTACTTGTCGATGCCAATCTTCAACACATCGTGGTGACCCTGACACTGGTGCCATTCAAAGCACTTCCAGCTTCTCAAAGATTCCTCCACCCATCACCTTGAAACACCTGCAAACTGTTTCAAACACGGCAATGATTTGCCAATTTACCACTACTTTCATGTTGTCTCACTTCCTAAAAGGATCTAAAAGGTTGGATCTTCTTCCCTGTGTCACCTTTCCCTGCCTTGATGTTCAGCTTCTTATCGATCTCGTACTCCACAGGAAGCCCATGACAATCCCAACCGAACCTGCCGAGACTGGAAGACTTGTGGAAGTCCGTGGCAGGGCCGGCAGGGCTAGGCTCAAGTTCTGATGCGGAAAAGGTTCGGTCTTGTTTGGTGTCTGCCGACATCTTTGGATCATCTTTGGATCAACAGAGACCTTCTCAACCAAGACCATCATGGCAATCATGGCTGTCAAACAGTGGACAGGAGGACACAGTCCATCGAGTTTCTGTACAGGAATTCCGGTCGCATCACTTCACTGCGACTTGGGATGTTTCCTTCTTGTGCACCTTAACAGTTGGGCAAAACCTCATACATCAGCAAAATACCGGCAGAAGGTGACAAAGATGTTAAAAAGGCTGTTTCGCAAGGTGTTTCGAGTGCAAGGCAGCGGTGCATCTTTCCAGCCTCGTACTGTTCTTCAATGTATTCTTTGGTGTACGGATACCTCGCTGCAACTAGGCAACTGCGGTGCAAAGGGTTGATCAAAACCTGACTTTGCTGGTTCACAATCAGCCGAGGAGCGGAATGTAGGGAGCATCTTTGGGCACCATGCCTTTTTCCCTGCGCGTGCCAAAAACACATGGAGGCATCTTGACAATGCACATCCACCGCATCATCCCTTGCCACAATATGTGTCTAAAACCTAACACATTTCGACACATTTCGATGCATTTCGACACATTTCGACGCATTTTGTCCGAACCTGAAACTTTTCTCGTAGTCATCCCACTCTGCCAGAGCTGCCACAAGAAGCTTCTCCACGGGGCAACAGTAGTGTGCCTGGGCAGTGGCGCGATGAAAGGCAGATCAAATCGCCCTGATTTTCTCCGAGGCTGCGGCCACCCAATGTTTGTACCTTGCCAGAAATGCTGCGCGAAACAGCAATGCTTTCTTCGCGTCGAGCAAGGTCAGCAACATCCGATGATGACATCTGATGACATCTGATCATATCTGATGTGAAATCCATTCAAATCAGCTAGAGGACCGATGACCAGGAAATCTGGAATGCAACTTGGAGACGGTTCCATGTGAGCGGATTTATCGCGCCAGGCGGGGCTCAGAATGGCATACGTGAACGATGTACCAACTGAATGCCTACAGTCGAGCAATGTCGAGCAATGTCGAGCAAGCTGAAGAAACATGCACAAACAGAATCCAACATGTTACGACTTTGAACTCAACTTTGAGGGGAGAAGAATGGTATCATGTTTGCCTGGCAATCACATTGCTATTCCAAAAGACTTTCTCGAAAGGACACCTACCCAAGACTTTGCAAGACTCCGGAATCCATTCAGTCATGTCATTTCCGACATCCAAGTGAGGCACACATGTCTTCAAACAATTTCAAGCATGTCTTCGTGAGAAAATATTCATAGTTGCATGAGTTGCATGACAAAGAAACCTGGCGTTGATGAAATATGCCGGTGAGTCTGGATCTGGATCACCAGCATAGTGCTCTGGCAGATTGAGATGACCAGCTTCATCCAGCTGAATCCATTCGTTGGGGCAGTCCCACACGTGTTTCATCATTGCAATGTAACTGTAAGCTCCTTCCAAACATCAATGTTGCATCAAAATTTGTGTAGAATCCGTAGAATTGTGTAGATTAGATTAGATGTGATATAAGAATATATATATATACATATGTATATGTATATATGTGATACATGTGGATTGCACATCAAAACGTACCAGCACTGAGACCATCAAAAAATCAATGCAGTCGCTGAAGAAAAATGCGAAAGACATGTCGAGTAGACTCACAGTCTTGAAACATCTTGAAACAACGACTGTGACTCCAGTATGTTTCAAGGTGTTTCTGGTGAAGTCTTCTTTGGGCTTTGTTTTTTGCTAGGTTTTATTGCATGTCTCCTGGGCCAATGGTGGTCCCGGAAAAGTTCGAGGCATAAATCCCATCAGGATCAGCACAACTGAAGCGACGTGGATCCCCATTGATCCAATAACCTCGCATGAACTTGGCGTGCACCACTTTGTCCACCGTGGAGTCTGGCAACATGCCAACACATTTCAAGATCACGTCCGCGTCTTCCAACTTTCTGCCGCTTTCCAAATGGACAGTCTTGTCACTGCACCTCTTGATGTTGTCCACAACGACTTCCATCAATCCATATGCCGCAGCAAGGAAATAGACGTCACCGATGCCGAAACGTGTTCTCTGAGCGACAGAAGCATTTGTCCGTGAGGCATTGCAACTCACGGAGTGCATATCCCATGGATCGAAATCACCTTTGCTGCTGAGCTGCTGAGGCTTAGCTGAATGTGTTCCAATGTGTTCCGTGTTTCAGGAGGGGCTTTTTCAATTCCAAGGCTTTGCAAATTTGCAAATGAAACAACAAATGTTCCTTAGTTCCAACGAGATTCAATGCTTGTAGGCCACTTTCAGAAGATTCAAACAGTGCGCTGCCGTAATTGCTGGAGCAGCCTCTAGAAACAGGGAAGTGGAAATCGACTCATTGCAGAGCGACTTCCAGAGAGGATACCAAGTATACCATGACAAGTTGGCTTGTGGCATCAGGGATTTTCCGAGAAAAAAAGCACAAATACAAACAATCACAACAAAAACAAATTCCACAATTTCCGAAAAAACAAATCCCGAAGCAAGATCCTAGCCTGGTTGATAAACCATGAGACCACCCTGGGGCATGTCAAATTTCGCTTGCGGCACACCACCCAGATGTGCTTCGAACCATACTCGCAGCAAGTGCGAATGTTCCTTAGACTCTTCGACAGGGTCAGTAGAACTGTACGACCCTTGCGAAACACGCTCAAAATCGACTTGGGGCAGCTGTTGCTGAGACCATTCCCAGCATGCCTGAGGGTCTGCTCGATTCCAAACAAACAAAGTCCAACATCTTCAGTGATGTGGGAGAACCATATACCATTTAGGCAGAACTGCATAACACGTTATTCATTTTGCTACCTGGCAAACACTGGACTGTTGAAATTTGCAACAAGCGTTCCTACTCGCTTCACAAACTTTGTGCAAGTAGGATCCAAAACAGCGCAATGAAAATATCTGAGCAAAACATTGGTCAGAACTAGTCAGAAACCTGGTCAGAACATGTTGCAATTTTTATGAGATGAGGACATGGGGCACCTAACATACCGGCTTTTGTGCCAGGTATCTCCATGGTAAAGGCACCATGCCCATGGATGATGACATTCTTCGCAACCACATTTTGGTAGTCGCATCTCATCTCCACACCATATTCGATGTATCCATTGAATAGATCCTGCCGTGTCTTGCAGACAGTCTTATCCAAGGTGCATTTTCACCAAATGATGGTGATATATAATATTAGATTATATTAATGATATTTGCCAAAGCCGTTTCAAGAAATTTGATTTTTGCAGGTGAAAGCTGGCCTCTCCAACGTATTCAACTTGCCGCGGATTGATCAAGTTCCCAGGCCAAATGCAGTAGCAAGAGCAGGTGAAAACAAAGGGTTTCCGCTTGTTGTCAGGCTTGAAGGCACCCGCATACCTGAGAAACGAGTCTCACAAGCTTCACAAAGATTATCAAATTTATCAAGGAGAAAAACAAAGTTTGGTAATTTGGGTAATATTTCAAAGTATTTGAAAGTATTTGAAACACTCAACCGACTCAACTGAAGAATACACCAATCACCAAAGGCTGAAGAGCTGGGCTTCAAGCGCTCTAACCAGCTACTCCCAGCCGCCCAAAGCTGCCCAGAGCTGCCCAGCTGGCCAAGACGCCCAGCTTCCGTGGCGTTCTTGTGATGCTCCAACTTCTCGCCTCCTTGCGTGTCCTGGATCGACTGGATCGACTGGATCGACTGGATCAACTGGGCTCGGTGTACACCCGGGGTGACCTGGGATGACCTAAGGGCGACCTAAACTGTCGTGATCTGTTGGCACTGTGGAGCTCTGCGCTCCTTGCGATGTGGCAATACCTCCGCCGGCACATGTCAATGTGATTCAACGTGATGCAATGTGGCAGTGCAAATAGGTCAACTGAAACAAGAGTCAAGTGAGTCAAGGCAGCTAGACTTCGGTGCGGGTCAAGTTACTGGCCGGCAACTCAGTTGATAATATCGATCATCTTTCTTTTCTCTGCCAACCAGATCTGCAGACTCCTTTCGCCAAAGAAACCCCAAAAACAAGACAATGTAAATATTGAAGGGCTGAAACGAGCTCACATCAGATGCAAGAGCTAATGTTTATTAGTGGTTCCCATTTCTATTGATGAGTTGGTGTCAACTGCAGGTGAAACGTTGATTGTCTTGCTTTGAACTTTGACATAGGTTACCTGTTGCAGCACACAGCCTAGGCATATATTGAAAAGAAAAGGGCGCCAGAAGGCTTCAAGGAGTTAAAGCATCACTTGCATTGCAAGTTTGGTCGCAATACCACAACCGCAAAGCCTAAACAAAAACAGAACATAGCACAATTGACTGGCATTGAGCCATTGTGACTTGTTACGTTGGTAAACTGGAAGATGAAGGCACTGCCCACGAAGACAAGGATTCAATCTGTTATATTGGTCTTAAAAGTTTTAAATTGTTTAAACTGTGTGGGTGTAATGAGATGGCATCATGCCATCGGATTTCGTTGGGAAGTGCAACATATCATGTTGTTTGCATGCCGGGTGCATGGCGCATACCCGCTCCACGTCCACGCTGAGTTGACAATGTGCATAAATACCATACTCCTTCACGTCGCAATCAGTTCCAATCAAACCACTTCTTGTCTGAAAGAAAACATGACAAAACATAAGCCTTTCGGGAAATCACAATCAATAGTACGGAGATGCGAATTAGCATAAACCTTGTCTTAAACTGATTGAACTCAGCATATTCAGCTCAAGATCAGCGCAACGTGTCGGGATGTGTCAGTCTTGAGCACACAGCTCGAAGTGTTCCACCACGCGATCTCTGCAAGGCCAAGGTTCCCAATCCTGGGTTCAACGACAAAAGGAAAAGCGATTTGACGCCAGTGAACTTATTGAAATCTGCATCTGTGTGTGTGTGTGTGTGCGTGCCTGTGATGTAGATAGCTTGTGGTATCTTACAATCCGCCCGCACCGAAACTGCCGAGACGTGTTAGTTCAGAGGCGACGGCGACGAATGGATCGATCCGTTCCGTTGATGCAGCTTCAGCTGGGGGCATTTTCGAACAGAGCAGGCCGCCAAAAGGTATTTTGCGCATTTTGCATATCGGCACAAAATCGTCCCAATGCGCCGTTTCGATCCAACATGGCCGCAACATCGGCTCCACTTGGGCGCCAACATGGCGCAACTTGGCCCCAAGTTGGACCCTTTTCGGAGCACCCTCGGCCCAAGTTGAGCTCCACATGGCTTCAAAATGGGGTACCTGGCCGGCCCCATACGAAATCGTTGAAACTCGCGCCCTCATTGGTGTTTTCCACATTTTTTGTTGCCAATGACGTTTGGTGTTGAGCAATGTTTCCCATGTTGTGTTTATTTCGGTCCCAACTTGGTGCAAAGCTGCCATCAAAGAGTCCCAAGTCGCGCAATGTTGCACATGACCTGGACGTCCATGTGGATCGCATGGCTTCAATTTGGGGTGGACCCGGATTGATTTGGGCCCAACTTCAGCTCAGCATGACCAATTGGCGCCAACTTGGGCTCCAGTTGGCCAAGATAGCGCAACTTGGGCTCAAGTTGGGCCCATGTTGGGCCAAGTTGGGCCCAAGTTATCTCATGTTCGGCCCAACTTAGGCCAAGGACGGCCAAGTTTGACCCCAGTCGGCTTCCACGAGCCCGCTTCTTTCCTCTCTGTCCTGTTCCCTGGATGCGGGTGGTACTCGTTGCGAAGCGACTCGAATTATATTTACACCTTCAGACAAATGCGTCCAGTGATATACATTCAGAAATCCCTAAAGCATCCTAAAGTCCTAAAGCTACATAGAAAGGCTTAGGACTCACTGAGGAAGCAACTGCTGGAGGACCTCCGCACTTTGTGCAGCCCAACGAGGACCACTCCTGTTGGAAACGTTCAAGCATACTCAAAGCGTCCAATGAGCAGAAGCAAAGACAGGCTGACCTACCGCAGGTTGTCTTTCCCTTTTCAATCTGTCTTTGAGAAATTTAAGTGTGGTTTTCTTCGAGCAAAGCTGTACAGTATGGGCCATATGATTTGGGCCGTCCTGACCAAACCAGACATGGTAGGTCGCAAATTCTGTCTGAAGCCTGTCCAAGCTTTGAGATTGAAATCCTACGGACATTCTGCGATGTGCAAGCACATTTCTGAATTTCTCCTGCCTGGTGGTCTTGTTGGCGCTTTCCAGCCATGCATGACCTCCGACCTAGAAGAGGTCGCGAAGGCAGCATGCACGGTCACCCATGAGAATCTTCATATTATGCCATGGGTATGGTCGTCCCATCATAGGTGATTCATGGCTATATGAATCCCTACAATATTAATGGGGGGGATGAATGGGGATGACCATCCGTCATCCCTTTTTATGGGAAAACAACCGATGTTTTGAACATGGCACATTTGAAAAACAGGATCTGCAGCAGTGGCAAATCTGGTACTCCCAAGGCTGCAAAGCATAATGCCCTCTATGTGCGCTCGTGAGGTGAAAACTTCACTGCGCCCATGCGGTTTGCTACCTCTCCCACCCTTTATTAGCATACTTTGCTTCAACATGGAACGGCACCCAAACCTGCCGAACAACAACAGCTCATCACCTTGTCATAGCGATCAAAGATGGTGAAGTCATTCTGACCATCCTGCGTGCTCAAGGTTTTCTCGGATGTTTGCAAATGAGATGACAAGACTTCATTCATCTGTACACAGTGCCTACAAGCATGACTGTTTCACATACATATCTCGGATCACTACGTTGCCGCATTGCTGGCCTTCAACAAATACAGAGCAGTCTTGATCCCGTTGTAACCAGCCTTGGCAGCGAACTAGCTGACGAATCGAAACCAGGTCGCACAGCTTAGCTGAGACGCTGGCCCCAATGATACCGTATGGATGCGGATATTGATGCCGGGGCGGCTTAAACGATTTGATCCCATGCACGGACATCCTTTTCCTCACCTCCACAAAACGCACAAAAAAAGCACAGCCCACAGCATCCAGATATGAAAATGCCTGGAAATGTCACTTGATCTGGAAATGGGTTGCTCAACTTACCAAACTGTTGTCTCAGTTCAAACCAAGTCTGTCACTCATCAATCAGCAAATGGAAAGACTAGCAGTACCCTATCTGACCTATCTTGATGCCAAGAACATGCTGGAACCATGCTGCAAGGGACCGAAGCTTTACAAGGGGATTGGACCTTTTGTGTGTGTGTGTGACATGCTCGAACATTTTTGCCTTTCAGATTCACAATGGGTTCCATAGGGATTTACTCACTCATCCATGCACTCAACGTAGTCACTCAATCAATGAATAACTCCATCACCCAATCCTTGATTTCGCACATCACTCTTCACTAAATCCATCACCCTTATATAACAGCTGAAAAATTGGTGAATGGGTCAGCCAATCACGCCATAAGTATAGAATATCATAGCGAATTATCATAGCCATTATATGCCGTTATCATCTATGTTTCATCCTTCAAAGATGGTTGACCCGTCGTATGTCAGCAATGGCCTGGTCCGAGTTTTGCAAGCGCTTGTAGGTGCAGCCTTGCTTCACGACGAAGACGATTTCATCAGTCTGAATAAATCCCAGCTTTGCAGACCTTGGAACTTTGGACAGAGTTCAACTCTGTTGGGTGTGTAAAAACATGTGTGGTATTGTGGGCAGGTGCGTTTCAACAATATCAACATAGATCAACATAGATTGATCTAGAAGTTAAATGAAGCTAAGACCAGGTGTCAGACAGTGCATTCTTCAAGTCCTGGCAGTTTCAACTTCAAATTTCTTCAAGGCAAAGCATGACGTTTCAGCCAGGCCTCAACCTTCGTGCAAACTTGCAAGGGCAGGGTGAAGACCTCCTGTGTGGCCTGCCAAATGGCCGCCACTAAGGCCACCAAGGCCACTATTCAAAAACGGTTCTACATGTATTATCATGTATTTGTATGATTTTCATTGATTTCCTATGTGCATATGATGTATATGATGTATATGTGCACACGCTCCTGAAATGATCATATCAAATGTCCATGTCAATACATATTCATTATGACTCTAGGTGACATTATGTGTGAATATGTTATCTATTTATATACATATATATATATAACTATAAGTATATATATATATCAGTTATATAAGCATGCTCCACTGCTGCTTGTTTCAGCTGCGTTGCAAAGTTTTCCTGCTACAGTTCCACGATTCGTGGAAAACGTGAGAGAAAACAGTTTGCATGCATAGAGTCAATGATACTCATTATTCATGTACGAAAAAAGAATGATCATTGCACATGATGGACGAAGAAACCTTGGACGACTGAGACTCTGACGGGTATCACCAACTCGCAGTCGATATGCGTAGTGCTGACCAGTTGTCCAGCTTTCGGACCCGTCACTGAAAAGTCCCTCAGGTCGTAAAATTCAGAAAGAAACAAACTTGGCCTTGCAAGGCAAACTTGGCAAAATTGAAGCACTTATGGGCAAGGCCAAGCTTCTGCTCAACGTTTTTGTATGGGATAAGCTCCAGCGCCATGAGCAAAGATTGGGCTTGTAGGACAAGGCGCTTCAACTTCAGGCCATGAATTGACTGAATTGACAAATTGATCAGAAATGATAGAAATGCTTGCGTCAAAGAGCCCAATCCCCGAAGAAAGTTCTCTCTGTCTCTTTCTCCACTCCCTGGTTCAGTTTCACCTGGATTGCGGATTGCTCTTGAAGCTATGGACACATTCATACTGGAAGATCTTTGCCAATAATCGGCAGGGTGGAAGATGTGCTTGAGCAAACACTGCGTCAGTCAGAAAGTACATAGTCCGGGTAGTCAAATCTCTACTTACATGTTGCAGCTCAGGCCAACTGCAACGAAGCAAAAACTGGCCTTCTCTCAACGTGGTAGCCTCGCTGATGAGCGTATCTCGTGACCACGTCCTTCAGAATCCAACAGTTGCGTACTGTATCAGCTTGCAATCTATCTGCATGTGCAAAGAAAGTACTGGGGCATTTTCAAAAGTTGAGGAGAATCAAATCTGACTTGACCACTATACCCTTGCCGCCCCTGATGAAAATTCAAGTCTTAGTCAAAACTCTTCAACTGAATTCATCCAAAAACTCGGAGACTTACCAGGCATGCAGTTTCTTCGAACACATTTTGGTGCAAACCACTTCTAGCCAAGTTGTGGCCAAGAAGGACCCATTCAACACCAAGACGAGGAATCGTTAGAACAAGCTCTTCCGTGTTCCTGCAATACGACTCTGTGGCTATAGTACTATTCTCCCAGCTCGAAACGAAATGGCAGTGTTGACTAGTGGTGAAGTTGCAATGAAAGTGGTGAAAGTATGCTCTTCCCCAGCCTTGATTGTGCCAGCAAGGATGTGTCCATAATGCGGCAGGCCGGTGGCAAAGGGCGGACCATCGTAGAAGTTGTATGCAGGCCTGGACGAAAAGAGCAGAAATACGGGGCTGTCAGCGTGGCCTTGCGAGGCCTGTCCACTTTGAAGATACAGCACCAACCACTTCCAAAGACTTCCAAAGACTTCCAAAGACTTCCAAAGACTTCCAAAGACTTCCAAAGACTTCCAAAGAAATCAAAGGATACTGCGAGTCTTACTGTATGGAATCCTCTCGTACCCATTGAGCACCATGCTTCCCCTTTGATTGTCTCAAAGACTCCTGAAAGGCATCAATGTCTCGCCAGTACCTGCCGACGACACACATTGCTGCATGGATAAAGCTGCTGTGTCAAAGCCCAAAATCAACTCGAGGCAACTTAAGTAGCAGCATCTTGATCGGGAAATGTCAATCAAGCTACATGTGTGAGCACAGGGTTGACCTGGCTGTATTGAATGAACGTCTGCAAAACACTTTGAGTACACTGGCAACCAGTTCCAACTCTTGAGCAACCAGGGCACTGCAAAGTACTTTCCTCAAGAGTTGGAAAGTGCGGCTTCTCCTGTGTGACCTGCACATGGCTCTGGGTTGCGACCAAAAAGGCACCGACAAGTATGGACAGGGCTACATGTTTCCGTTCCTGAAATCATGCGTTTTGCATCTTTCTTGAAAATAAAAAAGCAATCAAAGTAATCGGCCAACATATCTAAAGTTTTTTGGCTATTTGGCAACGCGGTGATAAATATGCAAAGAGAGGGAGCAGGAGACGTAGAGACAACCTAGAGTGTCCGTCTGCTAACACTGCTAGCGCCTCAAATGTGTTCTCCTTGGCCATTCGTGGAATCCTGAGCACTTCAAAGCATGCTCAAATCTGCTTGAAATCTAGCAGTTCTTGTCATATCAAAACTTGGAGTATCAAGAGCACAAAGAAAGAAGCAGAGGTCAAGACGAATGTAGAAAGCTTGGAGCGGTTCGATTGTGCTGACTGCTTTGGAATCTCCAGCAGGAAGGCTTCAAGAAGATGCCACCTATGTCAGAGCAGGCAAGCAATTCCACAAACCTACAAAGTAAATCAACAACCAAAGTATTAAATGTATGCATAAATATATATACATATATATTCTTCTATTTGTATACATTACATATATATATACATACATATACATATACATATATATAATATATCACACCTTTTTGGACATACGTTGATCTTCCTTGACTCTACTTCCGTCTTGCCTTTGGCCCTGTTCTCTGTTCGTCACCCCTCAACGCCTGGACTTCGGTCACGGCACAGCCCGCAACGCAGGACCCTTTGGTGCCACGCCTGAGCTGCTGGGCTGAGCTGGGCTATCGACAACAAATGTGGCATGAGACGTGACGTATCGTGACGTGGTGGTTTCAGGTACTAAAGCAATCAACCTTGGGAGGATCGAAACACTGAAAACTGGATGCGGCAAAAGCTTGAAGCATCTGGCGTGTTGAGGTTTGATGTGTCAGTAACTGGATGCACAACAAATTTTGCACTTCAAAACGTTTGCAAACTGCAACAAGGGACAACTCTACGCTGTGTCTCCCACCGTGGATGCTGCTGGAACCTTTGACTATGCCAGTGCAGGTCCGTTCTATGTGTCAGCTTTGCAAGTGTGCAAGTATGACGTTTGTGACGTTGGTGTAGACCAGTGTATAAAGAAGTTCGAGCTACTCGAGTTACTCGAGTTGCAGGGGTTTGTTTTTGCTGCCGACTGGTTCGTGGAGCATCTTGTAGCACGTTTTTGTTGCAGAACCAGTACTCTCTTCCTCTAACATCATTGGGCTACTTAGAATGGCAAAAGCCAAAAGCCCCTTCATGTTGCTAAACAGCGTTGTTCAGAGCGGGTTCATCGTTGCTTCAGCGCTGTGAAAACTGCAACAAGAACCATCAATCAGGCTCTCATAAACCAAAAGTGCAAAATGCCTGGCAAACTCACAGTCAACGAGGCAGTGGAAGCAAATCAGCGGCAAGATCATGCAGAAAAACATGTTTCAGTGGTTTCAACTCAAGACAAGCACACAAGAGATGAAACAAACAATTTGTTCCAGATGAAATTGAGTTTACTACTCCAGTCCTTCATTCCTTGCGCAAGACTTAGCAGATTCGCAACTCATTCCCAGCCCAAGCGGCTTGAAGAACCTTTTCTCGGCGAAAGCAAATGATGAGTCAACTGGTGCACAGTTGGGAAATGGCAACAGGCACGCTGGTTTAGCGTGATATCACTTTCGCAAGACCAGCAACCACAATAACAAAAAGAAAAACGGCTGCACGCCACTCCTACTTGTTCTATGTTCTACATGTTTCTACTAACCTTGTTGCACCTTCACATTGGTCAATTTCTCATGGTTGCATGTGTGTGTGACACTGTCAAAGGTCTTCAAAGCTTTGACTCAGTGATAGCGATCTGGATCATAGCCATACCTCATGGGTTTACTCAAACGGTTTAGTGAGTTTAATGCGTTTAATGTGTTTATGTTCGCAATTTTGTCTGCGTTTAATACTTGAGGGATGTGAAGCAGTGCAATCTGAGGCAACCAAGATGGCATCACATCTGGGGCACTTGATAAGCCATCCTTCTCGATAGGTCATCATGAAGCCATGTTTGTTCATGTGCGTCCACCTCCGTGTAAGTGAAACACGCTGCCAAGACCACTTTTTGACAAAATTCAACTTATCTTGAACCATTGAGCGATTCTTGTCTTGTCAGAGTGTCATGACATGATTCAACAAGAGCAAATTTCCTGCCTTTTATTTCCCCTGGCAAATCCTTCGGTGATTCCACGCAAATGAATGCGATTTCGGCCAACGTACCTGGATGCAGCCCGAAACCCCAAAGAAGAACACACTAACATGATAGGCTAAAGCGACTGTAGCATCTGGGGCACTTATTGATTGGAATGCTTCCTCTCACTCCCATGTTCTCGTAAATCGCCTGTCAAGCAAAACAAAACTCTGTCAAATGAGCGAAGCGCATGGCATGGAAACAAAAAAAAACAAATCGAAACCCACTCAAAAAGACTCAGGTCTGGCTGCTATGGCACTTGAGTGAGTTTGGATAATGCTGGATAATAATCGATGGGTATATCTAACACCAATGATACAGTAATGATACAGTACTCCATATACATCCATATATCATATACTATATGACACTGCGGGATCGGATTTGCCTTGTACACACGACCGTTGACCTCGCTTTTCTCGAAAGCCTTTCTTGCCATCCAGTCCCTAGCAGGAAGAAACTGGTCCGTGTTAGAGCGCATCGCTGAAATGAAAACATGCTGGCAGCACCGAGTGATGTGGCGGCAGTAGGATGGAAAACCAATTGGTGTCCTGAGAAAAGTCTACACAGCATCAAGAGCCCTAATCACATCAAAACACCTAAATTTAAACAAAGCATTGTTCACTATTCGGTCACCTTCTGCCTTTTAACCACTTTTAACCCTTTAGCTCAGTCACTGTTGTAGAAATGGACCCGGATTGCGAGCTGCCATGGCGGCAAAGAGCACCCGGTGTGACCGCTGAAAAAAAGCAGGGGTTGGAAATTTCGAAAGCTCTGACTTTTTGTAATGACCAATGCGGGTTTTCCTTATTGCTTTGCTGCAAGTTGATGCGTTTGAGCCATCAAGAAAAGAGCAAATGAGTAAGGAAGCTTGTGATCCAACTGAAGTCAACAAGCAGTATGGCGTCAAATGACGGATCATAAGAAACTTGGCCTTGGCCCTCGCATTCTTTTGTGTCCAATCGCGCATTGCACGCATTACGCAAAGCTCCGAATGTTCATTGTTGACTGCATGTCGTCCGTTGCTTCAACTGCCCAATTGATAGAACATATACTACACTGAGACCTCAAATTGAAGTACTCAAACAGTTGACTGAAGCTGCACGCAAGCGCCCCTTTTTTTTCTGTGGTGCGTATGCTCAGGGTGGATGTCTGTATAAGATCAAAGTTCGACCTGCAGGTCTATGTGAGCAGGCAGCCCTGATAAAACAAAAAAAAGTTCCCATCCAGTCGATACGATGTGACCCATGTTCCGGGATTACAACATTGGTATCACACTGGAATAGGCGCAGTTCCCAAACGTCGCCTCATTCACCACAGCCCAGTGGAGCGTAGGGGATGGCGGAGGGAAAAAGATCAAAGCGAGGGGCAGCTAGAAGCAAAAAACGGCAACGGACCACGAACTTCCGGGCCCTAGCAGCGAACAATTATGTACAAGTACATGCCACGTTCACTGCATGCTTTCCATTGCTTCAACTGCCCAATTGATTGAACATATACTACACTTAGACCTCAAATTCAAGTACTCAAACAGTTGACTGAAGCTGCACCCAAGCGCCCCTTTTTTTCTGTGGTGCGTATGCTCAGGGTGGATGTCTGTATAAGATCAAAGTTCGACCTGCAGGTCTATGTGAGCAGGCAGCCCTGATAAAAAAAAGTTCCCATCCAGTCGATACGATGTGACCCATGTTCCGGGATTACAACATTGGTATCACACTGGAAGAGGGGGAATTCCCAAACACCAAAGGTATGTCGACTATCGACCAGACGGAGCAGAACTCCCCAAAGACCAATTTAATCAAAAGCCGGGCCGACTAGCCAGCGGGCAATAAGGGACAACTAAGATGGCGCAATTGAAAAGTAACCGGCCGTTTCTGATCAGATTGAGAAATCTGGACACCAAGGTGTGAAAGCATATTTTTGCAGCGAAACGTGAACTCACCTGCCGCATCCAACTCATGGGCAAAGGCGATTTGAAACGACTCAATGCATCTGCCAAACCACTGAGATGGCCAGGGCTATGAGAAACACTTGGAAAGATGTGATACCGCCGCATTAACTTGAAGTATGGGGCCAAAACAGTAGGCATAGCAACAGGCATTGATAGGCCATTGGCTGAAGCAGCATCGGCTGCACTGTTGTCCGTGGTTTGATGGCATGCACTGGGCCCTTTGGCCAAAGGGAGGTGATAGTGGATACATGCAGACAACGCAGTTCGTGCAAGAAGTTCCCAAACCGCAATGTGCTTTTGCATGTCATCACCCACCCACTCCCAAACCTGCTGTACTTCTGCAAGAGTGATTTGGAACTGAAACCAGCCGCACCCATCTTCAAAGAAAGCAGCACCCCCAAAACTAGCAATGGAGGCATCTGCCATGGCATGCGCTGTGGCATGTACTGGTACCAGGAAACGGTGTATGTTTCAGCACATCGCCCCACACTGACAATGTCTGCATGGCTGAATCATCAAGAGGAATCACGAATTCCAGTCCACACGCGTCTGGATTTGATGTGCAATTGGCGTGTTTGGTCAAGGGATAAAACATTGGCGTTGGCAACTCCCAACACGGAGACACGAGGCAGCAAAGAATGGTGCTTCGTTGACACGTCCTGCTTCAGAGCCAATGTATCATCCAATGCATCCAGGAACTCAAGGAATGTAGCATGGTCCATGCCCACTATGGCAAGGCAAATGCGCGCCATAGCTTTGTAGAGCGGGATAAGCAATGGACACACATAGCGCCAAGCTGATGTCACCCACAGCAGACGCCCAACGATGGACTGTAATTCCTTGATCTGGACCGTCTGGTCTGGACCTGTTTGGATCGCAGCATCTGAGACAACTGGGTTTGAATCTTCTCAAGCTTCTCAACTGGAATGGAAATGGTCCAAGAGCCCGTAGAGATGCCAGCCAATCGACTTCCGCGGCCAATGCCGCCTTGTGCCAACTCATTGGAATGCCAAGGGCAACGAATAAGACCACCAGCCACCAGCAGGGATGCCCAGAGGGAAGCAGAGAATCTGTCCAGCCATGTGAGCAAATCGTGGACATACTGCCATAGAGCGCGCCCATGCGCCAACAGGGCATGGGACGCGCGCACCTGAGCCCAGCGAGGCGGCCCCAGTACCACCCGCTTGCCCTCGCTCCGAAATTCAAGCGAAAAGGTTGTCCAGGATGTATAAGCAGCATTTCCGAGGCTTGAGAATCAGGCACATGCAAGATGTCGAAGAGGTCAGTGATGTATGGGCGCAACTCTGTCTCCTTAACAGGGGTTCACGACAGCCAGACGTCAGCCCAGCTGCAAATGTTCAAACCATGACGTGTGTCTGACAACCTTCAAAACCATCGAGATCTTAAGGCTGCCAATCTGTCATGCCGACAAGGCTCCCACCATCTTCAATCCTCGATGAAGTTGACGGCCAAACGGCCAAACCACTTCTCCGGCAATGCACACTGCCACAGGAAGACAGGGAGCATTTCCTCTTGAGCAGAAACGAAAGGTGAGATGATCTCCGCCAATGCAGTGGCTAACTGAAGCCAAAGCGGCATGCACAAGCTTGGGCAGCGAAGGGCGCCACCAACTCAACCCATTTGAACATCAAGGGATCATCCCATGTCATGCTGGTTGATGGATTCTCCAAAATGGCAAGGCCTGCATGGGCATCCACTGCTGACAGAAAAAAGCGAGCGCGCTGATGAATCGTCGCGCTCTCCTCACCTCCCAATTGCTGCTGTATGGAATTGGTAGGAAACCCATCCAGATGATCAGGGGTTCTCACTGGCGGTGGTCCATTGGGTCTTAGTGTAGCCGTAGCCCGGCTATGTGCTGCAGTATCGCGCCGCAACTGCAGCTCGAATCAAACCAGGGTGGGAAAGCAGCAATATGCCCGAACAAAGCGTCGTCAAGTACATCATGCCCGTGTGTCAGTTTAATGGGCTCCCACACGAGCACACCCAAGTTCAGCTAGCGCTGCGCTGACTGGCATTGAGGCACCTGAAAAAACGTCCAAACAATAACGGGTAGCACCGGAACATTGTAGTTTTCTGGAACGGCAACGATGCACTGAATGCACAAAAGAATCATCACCAGCGGCCGAAGATTGAGACTGATACCATTGCATGTAGTCGATATTGCAACACGTGAGGCTGAATCCGCCACAACCTTGCACTGCTTTGCATCCCTGCAGGTCTGGCCACTCTTGCATTTTCCAAGGTGGAATCTCGCGCAGATGCCCGTTCCCCATCTGGGATGGCCATCTTCTCTGGGGGCACCCTTACCTTTGGGCTTGATGTCCAGCTTCTCTTGCAGCAGCTTGGGTCTGGGCGGTCTGGGAGACAATGAAATATGCAACACCTGGCGAAAAAAAAGGCCACTTCGTTCAACACATCATTGAGTGATCCCTTCGTGCCACAGAGGCCATCAGCCACTGTGGTCCATGCAGTTCTATCTGCAGCAAGAATTTCTGCGAAGGAAGGACCGCGAAGGTGTTGGTCTCGAGGCCGGGCCAATGCCAATTCCTGGAACTTCGCATGGAAGCGCTTCAGCACCAAAAGGTATGCCAGGCCAAGGATTGCGAGGGTCAGGAATGCTTGGAACTTGGACAGCACAACTTTAATAGGCGCATTGCGGTCAACTTCTGCTTCGGGAACAGCCTCCAGATGCATATCACCTTCTGCCAAGATTGATCGGAGCAGTTGCCTATCATTCCTTGGGCGCCGTTGCTCTGTCAACAGCTGCTGGTCAGATTCAGATGCGCGACTTTTCCATGGCACCCAAACAAAGTCATTGGCATCGACAGCGTCTTTGACCAAATTGAGGATTGCAAGCGATGGCATGGATAATGGCGTCAACAAGTCACCAGGACAGTTCTGAGCAAACTCTGCACGAAGTTTTTGACATCAGCCGAAATCAACTTGACTCCGGACTCAACAAACACATTTGGACATGCATTCCTTCAAGACCCTTCTGATGGCGGCCAACTGAAGAGAAAATGTCTGAAACTCTTCGCCATCCGGAACCAAACTCAAGAACTTCACCAACTCCTCAATCTTATATTGGTCGTGAACTGCATGCGCCAACAATGCGATCGTTGTATACCCCATACTGATGATGTGCTCCACTTGAATTGAAGGCATATGGCACTCCATCATCAGCTGTCTGAAAGCGCTGGGGTCATCCAGCGGTGACACTGAAGCCATGGTCCCTTGCCTCACCAATGCTTGCGTGACAAATGAAGCCCATATGCACCTGAGCAGGATGAGCACCAATACAAGCAAATAACATGCCAGGGATCAGATGGGACAAGGAGATTGACTATGATCAAAAGAGAATGAAATTCAGGAGAACCGCGGTTCTCAATGGAATGGCAGTGATGTGGAAACGACACTAAAAAGGAATGAAAATGTATGACAGCCGACCATGCACATCTGAACAGAGTGAGATGTGGCTGACACTGCCAAGACTGCTGCGGACAGTCACGCGCGCCGTTTTCTCAAATTCTCTGGCAGTGCACCATGTGGGGTAAGATTCTCCGGCCAGCATGAAGCAACACTACGCTTTCGACCACCATGGTCTTCAGGCACAATAAGCTGGTGTCATCTTTGGGTCTTCTGTGGTGATCCAAGCAGTGAGCAGCTGAAGGGAAGTTAAATAGACATATTTGCGATGCCGATCACCCTGAAACAGAACGCACGAATGCATTACACATGGCGTTCTGGAAGTACTGGGAGTCCCTGGGAGTCCTGGGCGCCATGGCTGTGATGACGCCAGCTATTCGAGCTTCACCGACACCGAGTCTATAAGTCTGACCGGCACCAACCGGCCTTTCACTATCTCATCTTGTCCCACATTCCATTGAAGTTCAGAATACTTCACACTGCACAATAGTAGGACAAGCAATGAACAAAATCTTTTTTTTTCGCGGAAGGGCCTGTGTCACTAGACATGAAACTACGGCAAAAAGTTGGTACAATGTATGCACAAAACGGAAGCAACGATCCCAAAATGTATTCACAAAACGGAAGCAACGATCCCAGTCCGGCTCTCAGATGTTCTAAGACGCAATAGAGGCCAGTCGTGTTATCTCAATAACAAGACCAATATGCATAGCACGTGTGTTCCATGGTGCGGGAGAGGCAGGCCAATCTATCAGCCTATATCGTCAAAGATAGTGCAGATCTTTGTAAATCTATCGATAATAGCATAGAAGCAACGAACAACATCAGAATTAAGCACAATTCAGAAATTAGCTGGCTTTAGTACGTTCATGAAAACATTGCATCTGTTTCAACAGAATCTTTTTTTTTTGCTTGGAAGCGCAGGTTGACTCACGGCCTCTGTTACTGAATTCAAAAGACAAAAACAACGAAAAACACTGACAACTATGTCACAAAACGGGAAACGACGAAACATCTGTCTCAATAAAATCAAAACAATCTAGCAGCAGCAATAGCAGCTGTGGAGTAATAGGAGTAATAGCAACACTAATAGTGGGTAAAAGCAATTAAATTTCGTGTCCCATTAGTTTTGTTCATAAAACAATAATCGTCGCAGCAATATTTGCAGTACTGGGGAGGGCCACCTGTGGAGATCCAAAATCTACATACCTTCCCAACCCAGAAATGAGCATTGAACAAATCGAAGGAATGATATAATCACTCATCTTTTGCATTTCTGAACTTTCTTGTAGAGTCGTCTAAAGGCACAAAGCTGGAACTCTTCCCTCCATTGTAAATAAGCTTTTAGAAGGTGCGCCGACTCCGTCCGACTCCGGCAAGACTCCGCAACTAAGGATGTCAAAACTTGCACAAAACTGTAGAAAACCGGTGTTTCCCGTCTTGAACCTTCTTCTAAAATGTTCTGGAGTCATGAATTGGCAACTTTTCCCCAATGTGAATCAAGGATTCATCCGGTTTTAAATATACACTTGATTGTTTAGGATGGCATTGAACCGCGGCAACATACAAAATCCAACCCTATGAAAAACGCAAGAGCGGCGTTCAGCTCTTTTTCACAGCTCAGACTTGAGCCAAACCACAAAAGGTTTGACATCGTCATGTCTTCTCTTCCTTTANNCTTCAAACGTTCTCAAAACTCTCAAACTACTTCAAAAGAGTTCTCAAGCTTCCAAAAACGTTCTTCAGCTTCTTCAAATAAACAAGCTTCAGCTCAAACGCACAAAGCACCTACAAAACGCCCTACAAAATCACCTACCAGCATCATGTTCATAAGATATGGGTCAAACAGATCAGAAACACCACAAAAACACAAAAAC
>BGPT01000199.1:5184-16699 GCA_003297045.1 Symbiodinium sp. clade C Y103
ATCGTTCTGCCGACGCTCAAAAGCATGCGCCCAGTAGTCTCCTTGTCCAAGTGGAAACAGCTTCAGAAAGCCTGCGGCGATGTAGTACGGACTGTCTTCTCGAATCAGTTGATTCCGCGACTGCACGGTGGGCGGATCCAGGATTGGCAGCCCGGCGACCCGGCTGGCGCCAAAGCGGCGCAATGTGACATCGCTGCCATCCTGCCGGTTGGCTTGGCACACTGCTTCCCAAAGATCTTCTTTCATGGCTTCCTCCGTCTGCTGACCACCCAAATCTTCCGGAGCCCACAATCCGTCTTCGATCATTGGCTCTTCCCAAGTTGCGAGTTCTTGCACGGCAGTGAACTCATCGTGCAAAATGTTCTCCACGTCTGCACGCGGCTTGCCGCTCTTGAGCGTCAGGTATGCGGCCAGTGCTGCCATGCTCATGGCTTGCTTGGAACCTATGGGTTCTTCCGTCTCATTGTCGACGGCTTCCCGCAGACTGCTCCAAGTTTGTTCAACGCGAACGGCGTCATCGGCCACATCTGCTGGCTCGTGCAAGGTGCGTACAACGGCAGCTAGCTGCAACTCCAAACGGGTTGAGACCCACATGNGCTCGACGTATTCCCACGGTTGTTGTTCGACAACTGCCACCTGCAACCCTTCTGGTTCCTCTTCCTCTGCAGAGACAGAAAATTGTTGCAAATTGTCATGTGTCTCCCCTACATCTCGCGCCTGCCCTTTTTCCAACTCCTGCTTGCCAGCCGTAGTACTGATGATGAATGCCGGCATAAATAACGCAAGTGCATAGCCACCACGACAATCCACGAGGCTAATTGGTTCGAAAGTCAAAACAAAGAACAAGAAGCAAATGTGATGTCCCACATGATGGCCGAGGCAAATGAGGGCGCCAACGCATATGCAGCGCCGCCAACACAATACTTGGTCAGGAGCTACCAGAGCAAGTTTGATGTTCCGCACGGCGGCAAAAGCAAAACAAGGCGTCGATGCGCAAGCAAGGCTACCACAATCACACTATGCCAATCTATCTTTGCAATCGAATCCAAGCCAAAAGAAAGGAAATGCTCCAAGTGGTGGCTGAAGCAAAAAGAAGGCGTCAATGAAAGCCGACGACCAATCCACTCATAGCATGTGGCCAGCGACGGTGAGGTCGCGCGCTCCCGCGGTTGCCCGTCTCAAGAGTTAGCGGTCTGAAGCAAAAAAGGGAGAAGCTCTGAGACACACAAAATATAATACCTGGACCTTGCAGACAAATCAAACATGGTGACTTCTGTGGACACTTCCTGGAGATAGTGCTGCAGGGTTTCAATGTTTTTGAGTCGGAGAGACCAAAGAATATCATGTATACCACACCCATTACGGTAGAGTTGGACTGTTCCGCCAGCTCGCAGACCGCCAGGGGTAAGCAAAAATGATTTCGGAACTTCCAACGCAGTCATGACAGAATCCCACCTTTTTCGGAAGCTGCTAGGGGCTCCAGGATATATCCATTCGTCACTGGGCAGAAAATATAAGACACTTTGAATCCACGCAACAACTGCAGGCTCGCAAATCTTTGCATGCTGGATCATTCCCAAGCCCCTTCGACGGGGCTTCGGCTCAACAATTCGCATGAACAAAGCAGCGCCGGTGTCAGCTAAGCAAAGGTCTTTGGGGAATACGAGATGTTTTCTTTGGGCTCTCAACACTTCACCTGTTCGGCAGCACCCATGAAATGCAAGCAAGACCACAACAGCAAATCTGGTCCACCGCCAGGCCACTGCAAGACCTACAATCGCTTCAACCAGTTTCAAAGGAATAGGCCTGCGATGCTGCACAGGCTGCATGGCTTCCCATTTTGAAATAACTTCCCACGCAGGACCCAAATGGCCACGAGTTCCCGCCGCAGTTCGCTGCACATGAGTGACAAGGTGACGCAGACAATGAAGAGCTCCGCCAGATTCATAAAGGTGATGTCCGTACTGCGCAATGGCATGACCCAAAAGTTGCGGGCACGCCCACAATGAGCTTTCCATACCAGGAGGCATCCGAGACAAAAACCAACGTGAAAAAAGTTCCCATTGCTTCAACCCAAAGGCTGTGGTTTCCGGGCGAATGAGCTCCACATTGCTCAACGGGTTCTGTCGCCGCAGATCCAAAGCAGCAGGTCTCCGTGGGCCTGGATGGCTCGCTTCACCAATGCGGTTTCCGCAGCACTTCGCAACTTCACATGCTGACCAGGCGAGCATGGCACATAACCCCGTCGGGTAAGCTGCAGCAACTTTAGTCCAACACTTACCATGCTTACTGGACCTACCCCGCAGCACAATGTGTCTATGGTCTCGCGTGCACAGTTTCTTGGTGTTGGCCAACCTGCCAGAAGTTAAAAACCTGCTACGTTTTCTCCAAGGCGTCTTAAAAGTGCAAAAATCAACACGATAAAACTGTTGGCAGGCATTTTTTGGCAAAGACAAGATTTCAGGCTGATACCACATGTGAGATGAGTCCGGGTTTTCCATCCAATAACGAATACCCCTGGCTATGCAAATCGTAATGAGCGAACAAATCCAACCAAGGTGGGAATTATCTTCCTGTAGCTTCCTAAGAATCATGGGGTTCGTTCCCGGGACACCTTTGGGGTGGTTGTGATTACGAATAGCCGGTGTTATAGCTCTAGAAAATGATCCGCAAACGGGAGCTGCAGACAAGTGGATAAAGACCCCTCCTCTTAACATGCGTTCAAGTTTGGACCTGAGTTCGGCTTTGAGCAAGTTGCATTGCGGCCCATCATTCAAATCAAGCGTGAGGACCCAAAGGGCTCCCATGCTCACTGCAGCCTTGGCAAAACCCTTCTTCCCACTAAAAAGATCTAGGAATCCAGGCTGTACTGGTGGCCAGGTGATGCCTTTTGCAAAAATAAATAAATCTTCAGAAAAGCTGAGCAGGTCACGGTCACAGTCGCAATTCCAAGGAAATTCTCTTGTTTTAGGAGGGTTAACCAGCTTATCTTCAGTGGGGGCCGTCACCTTGCGAAGTTTGAGTTTGGTTCTGACACGCTCCCTCAGCTTTCCAGCTTTGGATTTTGTCGCAGGCCCTAGCACGCAAGGATCTTGAAGGTTCAACTCTTTCAAGCTAGGAACGCCATCCAACTGGAAGGGGTGCATGTTACATTCCTCCAAAAAAGCATCCAAGGATACGAAATTCCCAGCAAATGCATCTTCCCACCAGTCAGGGAGGATTACGTCAGGGCGGCGCACTGGCTGACCCTTAGTCGGGTCGTCCGCGCTGTTATAACATGACCGCACATATGCACCACTAGAATAAACTCCCAAACCAAGATGGTGACAAAGACTGGACTTGAGTAGGCGGTTCAGACCTGGGGACGCTGACCGACCTTTGACAACAGCACCCAAACACACTTGTGAATCAGCAAGTATAGGGACCCGGATATCCCCATGACTTAGCCCAGCGTCCCTTTCTGCATCAAGATACGCTTTTAATTCCCCGAGGTTAATGTGGCGGCGACGTCTTGCCCGTGACTTACACACCAGAGCAAACTGGAGTCCCCGGGACGCTGTTTCCCAGAGAGGGTGCTCAACGTACTCATCAAACTCACCAGGGAGCTCATCACAAGGATCTAATAAATCATGGGTTTTTTGCCAAGTTTTAAAAGGAGAAAGAAGTTTCGTCCAAACAGATTTTTGCAGGCTATGGCGATGCAATTCCTTACCGAGGTGCTTTCCCACATGGGCTTTGACAACAGCCTCCCCCCAGTCCGAAGCGTCAACAGAATACAGCTCATCGCTGAAACTTGCTCTAATGTCTGTTGTTGCCAATGGCAGAAGGGCCGCAGCAATGTACAACTCATCAACTAGACACTGTGGCAATTTAATGATGTCTTTCTGGGACCTACCAGCTTGGACTCGATAGATTGAATCCAGGAGACTCATCATCCTACGGCGATAGGAAAAAACAGATACAAAACCCCCCGCCAAGGCTTCCAACAAACCAATACTAGCGACCCCGAGGGACGCCACGCAGTCAGCAATCCAGCCCAACGACAAACTGCGACAAATGTTGGCGCGCACTAAGCCAATTTCTCCATCAACCTGTGCCCCCCAAAAGTTGGCAGTGGTTCTATGGGCAAAACCTTTCTCCGGATGGGGATCAAGCCCTACTTTGGAGTAAATGTCATGCATGGCAGCTCGGCTTGCTGTGCTACGAGGGCCTTGTGCAACCTCCCAGCCTACCTTTTCAAGAAATACAAGATCATCGATGATAACCCCGGCAGCAAAAGGATCCCTAGGAATTCTACCGTGTAGGGTTACAAGGTTACAACGGTCAAACGCCCCCGATTGCATCCCCATGGCAATATGACTGGTTTGTGCAAAAGAGCATGCTGCAGCATCCCCCATCGCTAGAGTCGCCAAACAAGCATAAACAAAGTTGTCATTTTTAAGTTCAGAGGGGAAACTCTTCATGTTGCGTACAGCGCTCACAGGCACTTTCCACTCAAGGAAATTCTTTGCGACCCTTTCATCAGAGACAGAAAAACAATAGAAAAAGTTGGACAGGTCATCCCCCGACATCAAAAGTTTTTCCCAAGGTTCCAGATGCAAACCCAGCAGGGTGCAACTAGATGCCATAGACATGATAAACCTATTGCTTGCGTTTTGCAACAGATTAGCTGGTCTAGCATCAAGGATTAACCTATCAACATGCAAATTTTTGGGAACGCTAAAGAGGCCGTTGCCATACCCTTTGGGGATATGAGAAACGCTCCTAAATGCCAACCGGTTTGTTTTTTCAAGAAGCTTAAGCAAACGAAGCTTTTCTTCAAAACTGGCATGGACTTGAACCCTGGGTGGCACAGTGCTAGGCTCAGGTTTGATGGCATGCTTCAACGGATGGATGTACAAGTCTTTGGTTTCAGCATCAAGGAAAGGAGAGGGATCAAAAGAGGGAGAGCCCTCCATCTTTATTCGAGATGCCACTATGGGCTGCGCCCCTGAAACATCACATCTAGACATTTTCCCTACCACAGAGCCTACACTACCACTGGGCTTGCTTCGGCATCGAACCTGCTGATTCTTTTTGTATTGGCCGTGATTCTGCAAACTCTTTTCAGCAAAGCTGCTAAGCTTCGCAAGTGTGTCTTCAAAGCTTTCCTGCTTAGCGGCCGTCCTGCCCATCTCACTGGCAGGAATAGCCGGATGTTCATGCCAGGCCTTTCCCAACTTCCAGAATCTATCCACCACACTCTGCTGCAAATTGGAAAGACATTTATGTCCGCAAATCGTAGAAGGGGGTTCGTAAGGCTGGTGTAAATAAAGCCAATTCAATGCCCCAATCTGTAGATTAATCAATTTCATGAAGCTAGTGTTGGGACAGCTCGTGCGATTTTTGAAATAAACTTCGGGAAAAGGAAGCGGCATAGGAAAGACACTGGCAGTCGTAGCCCCGACGTGAGGCTTGCTGGCTTTGGTTACAAGAGTACGGAAAAAATGCACAAAGTGACTTGAGCTGGCAAAAACATGTCTATGCAGGGACTCCCAAGTGGAGCTGGCCCGCAATGTGGAAGCGCTGGAACCAGGAACTTTGAAATCGCTCCTAGTACAACGCCGGCTGTTTAGACCACCATCTGTCGCACTGGAAACCTCAGGCCCAAAGTGGGCAGCCGGTGGACTGCCGTCCTGTGGCTCAGCACCTTCAAAATTGACAGCAATCTGTTCACTTGCAACTGAATTAGAGGCCAAGTCAGAGCGAGCCAAAGGGTATCCCCGACCGGCATCGCTAGTGGAGCAAGCAGAAGAGGAAATGTCAGCCTGAATGCTGATGGAAAGGCAACCCCCAAGAGATCCCCGACCGCAAGCGTCGGTGGCCAGAAACTGACCCCGACCTGACGAGGAAGAACTCGGCAAGGGACAACTTGGAGGGGTGCCATCCGCAGCACCACAGGGAGGCGCCTCAGCCGCTTGGCCCTTGGCGAAAGCACTCAGGAGTCCCCTTGCTCGCCATCTCCTTTGCCCTTGCTTTTCGGTTTGAACTTTGCTTTGGCTTTGGCCAATGGGTTCTCCAGGTTTCCAGTTTCTTTTGCGTAAACCCCTCGTTGCCCTAGCTTCCGTCTGCTCTCGATGTATTCGTCCGCATCGCGAAGCTTTGCAGCGAAGGCATCTATCCATCTGCCATCCATGATTCGGGTGAATTGGATTTCCATGGGATCTGGAATCACATGCGCATTGAAGGAAGCATATGGAGGCGGTGGTTCCAGAGACATTTCCTGCGCAAGCAGATAATTTCCTTTGTCGATGGCTTCTTGTTCTGCTTGGGCCAGCATGAGGCATGCTCTGGCCCGCGCTTCTTCTGGGTTTGAATTGCGAAGGCAATCCAATATACCGCAGACGCCCCAAACCCATCTCACCGTCCGGGGGAATCCCTGGATTCGCGACCGATGTTCTGCCCACCCCCTTGCCGTCATGTTCGGCAAGGAGGCGTTGGGCAAGTGGCCCATGAGCCCATAGTCTTCGGCCATCAACTTTTCTATGCTGTTGTATATAACTTGTGGTTCTTTTCGCAATGCCTGTTTCAAGGCCTCGATTGCTTTCACATGTTTCTTGCCAATCACAGCTGGTTGATCTGCCGAGCCAGAACTCTGGCCTCCCATCGCGTCCAGCGACTCTTCCAGGGTCTCCTTCTTCCCTTTCTGCTTGTTCATAGAGTTGACAATGTGGGTCAATTGAACCACGGCCTTGGCCACAGGATCCATGACAGGGTCCAGCGGCTCGCCGTCGATGTCCTCTGCAGCCTCGGCGTCGTCGTCCAAGGGATCGGCAGCTTTTGCTGCCACAGCTGGACGGCGCTCCGGCACATCTCCAAACCTGGCTGGCTTCCCCTGCATCAAAGTGCTCATGGCTTGGAGATGGCTCATGGGAATTCCTGACTGCAGGGCGGCAGCTACTGTACCTGGATCCAGGCCAGGCAAGGCAGTAGTTCTGGTGTCTTTGGCCCTTGCAGGTGCTTTTGGCAAGGCACCCAACCCAGGCGGGGTCGCAAGGCGGCTGGGCCTCTGAACCTCCACTTCTTCTGCTGTTTGAAACCCAGGCTCGTCTCCCAAAACTGTTGGCTTCACACCTTGAGCTGCTAACAAAGCGTCCAGTCCGGAACGAATCTGCGCCACTTGCGATTCCAAGGCGTTCAGACGGTCTGCTGGCTCTGGATCTGTATTTCCTACAAAAGCAACATGGAACTTGTCCCCGGCAATCGCCTGCAGTGCCTCCCCAAAAGGCGCGCATACTTCCTCAGAATCTAATGAAACAAACTGGAGGATAGCAGCCTCGTCCGAATCAAAATCCAGGCTTGAAAACCAAGACCGGGCAAGAAACCCAACCCAAATCTTGCACTTCCCACCTGGCAATGCCTCTTGACGGTTTTCCAAGGAGCAGGCGGCCACTTCCAGGCTGAGCGGCTTCTCAAGGGTGCCGGCTGGCAGCAAACGATTGGCAGCTCTTCGGTGCCAAGCTTTGTGCGGGATTGCGACCAAAACTCTGTCACCAACCAGGCAAACCAGAATGATAGCAATGCTTTCGGGCTTACCCTCCAAGTCCAGGTTCAGGCGCCCAACAGGACACTCAGGTTCCAAACCCTCCTCTCCCAGAAGGCAAAACTGCTCGAAATCGTGCAAATCAATCTCGCCCATCAATGCTCACCCAACTTCACAAGCTGAAACCCCTCTTGCCCATTGCCCAAGGTCGTTCAAAAACCAAACTTCACAAGACTTTGTACAGCTTATCGCCAGTCTCACGGTACAATCTGTTCTTGATCACCAGCAACAACCACTGTTTGAAAAGGAGCAGAGCTTCCAAGAATGGCCAAGCCAAAATTCCACACAAGACCCCCTTCCAAAAAATCAAATCGTTTGGATCAATGACAATGTCTGGGCAAATCGGGCAGATGGGGCAGACGCTTTCAATTGGAACAGGAATGTGACTCTCAGAATTACGAGCCAGGTCACGCAACAACCAAAGCAAGAGCGATGAGATGCTCCCGCTGGCTGCAGACGCAACAAGGGGATGGCTATTCATCCACTTGACCCGAAAACTACCCCGATATAGAGTCAACACATGAGAGGCATAGTTGACCATCTCGGCATAGCCATCAACAGTCAATGCTCCTGGCTGCCACGCCAAGCACCCGCCCGCACTGGCAGGGTGACACAATCGTTCAAGAGCTCTTTCTAAGCGAACANTTTCGGACAGCGTCGAATCAAGAGCATCTTCATGTCGCCCACCACGGCAGGAATCTGGCGCACGTATTGCGGTCCATTTTGGAACAAATTGCCCACGTGTCCACGCAGCTCACACTGCCCGGTGGCATGCAAAGTGAAGATCCGCACAATGTGTTGTATCGGGGACAGCAGTTCTTCTTCAAAAAACGTCAAGGCGTCCGTTTCCGGCAAGGTTTCGCCGACGTCTGCAAAGTTCGCCGCAGTCAGGCGAAATGGCTCCTTTGGCAAGCCGTCTTTTGTTGGCCTCCTTCAAACACATGTCGCAGATTGGTCTCTCGGGATCCAGCCAATCCTTCTTTAGCACTTGCACAAAATTCGTCTTTGTGAAGTTCACGGTCTCAAACTTCCCAGGCATCTGTGCCTTCTGCCGCTTGGTGCCAAACCAACCCTCGTGACAATAGGAGCAATCTTGAAACTCAAGCTCGTTCAAGTACGTGTCAACTTCATTGACACGATGGAAAAAAGCCATGGTGCGGCTTTCAGCATCGGCAGAATTGCCATACAGTTGTCGCAGACTCTTGGGCAATCTGGGTNGACTGTCTCTTTGCTGTGCAACTTGGCTTCATGCGCCTTCTTGACAGGCACATTGGCTGAGGCTGGCAACAGCTCTTTTAAAGCATTTCTCACGATCTGCTTCTTGTCTTCGGTCAAAGTCGGAAACACACGTTGCATGAAATCGTAACAGAAACGAAGTTCAGAATCTTCTTTCATTGCGTGCAAGGCAAATATAGACTCAACACTCACAACACCAGAAGACTGCAGTTGCACTTTTCTTCGATCAATGATCTCCACGAACTTTTCGACGGGGTCAATCGATGAAACACACAGCTGTGCTTCCCATTCCTGCAACTTCGCTTTCATCTCTTCATCAAGCTTTGCAAAGGTTCTTTTCATGAAATTTCCGCCATACTGATATTCTGCCTTTCCTGTACGCTCAGCTGCATACATAAGTTCGAACAGCGTCGATTTTTGCAAAGCTTTCAACTCCTCAATATTATTTTCAAGCATCTGGATGAAACGATCAAACTGTTGCTGCCATGGCCTCTCTTTCACACATATCCGCTCTTCCAGCTCCTTCCATTTCTCCTTTTCTTTCTCAGTCAAGGACTCATATGGGTAATGTTTCACAAAACTAAAGCAAACGGAACCCCAAGTTTGATTCTCTCGCCCGGCCCTACTCATGAAAACCTCACGCAGTGTGGCTTTTTGCAAAGCTTTCATCTCCTCTGAATGCTGTTCTGCAAGGGCATACAGCTTGCGGAAAGCCGCTCGCACATCTGACATGCAGTTTTGTTTTTCCCAATCTTCTATCACCCTTCTCTGCTCAGCAGAGAATTTTTTTTTCAAGAGCAAGATACATCTTGTAATGCTTCCAACGTTCCGAATCTCCTGTGCGATTTCTACTTGCTTTTCCTGTCAGCAAGCAATCTTTCAACGTCTTGCATTCCAAACCCTTCAGGGTCTCTGTTTCCCGTTCAACATACAAGAAAAGCTTTCCAAAGTCATCCGGCTCCGCCATGGCACTCGCGCGCTTCCGGGCCGCACTGCCGCGGAAGAATGTCTGGCAACGTTCCGGACCGCACTGCCACGGAACTTGGTTTCACAGTACTGTCTGCGTTGGGCAATGTTCGAAATGATTTGGACACAGTGATGGACAATCCCTACAAAGAAATACTTGCCATTACTGTGCTTCTTCATTTCTTGCTCATGACACCCTTTGCTGTAAAATAATGTCATGCTATCCAAAAACCTTGTTGCTACGACACGAAACAACAAACACATTAACTTGAGCCACCACGTAGCGGAGAACCAATTTTTCTCCATGATCCGAACGACATTCGAATCATTCGATGACGCGGGAAAACAATTCCTCGGAGCGTGACAACAAATCAATCATATCAAACATTCTTCCTTAGTAGCTTGAGTAAACTAACAATGGAATCAAATATATCAACAAATAGATCGTAACTCAAATTGCAAATCTTTACAATCAGGTGATCCTGCCTTCACAGCTGGTTTAATGAATTAGATGGTAACATCTCATGAACCTTATGACAAAAACACAAAATGAGTGCAATTACACCACAATGACGTCATCAAGTTATGTCATTACACGATGATGTTGAATTCTCAGAGTGAGCCCAATCTTAAAAAACGAACAATGGAATCAAATATGGCAACACATAAATCATAACTCGAATTGCAAATCTTGTCAGTCAGGTCATCATTCCTTCACAGCCGGTTTCATGAATTAGATAGCTACATATCACGAACATCCCACAAAAACACAAGATGAATGCGATTGCACCGAAATCAATTCATGAAGTTATGTCATCACATAATGATGCTCACATCTCAGAGTGAGCCCAATCTTCCGCGACCGCACAAATGCCTGGCCCTTTTTTACATTGGCTTGAATGCTGTCTCGTGATCAAGTCTGGCGCTCACAGCGGTAGTACACGAAAGCAACTGACTTTTACACACAACAAACTTTTACACAGAGAAGCTTCTACACAAAGGAGCTTTTACGCACAGAACGCTTTACACAGACAGGCTTTTACCCAGAGAAGCTTTTTGCACACAAAGCTTCTGCACAAAGAAGCTTTTACACAGAGAAGCTTTTAGACAGAAAAGCTTTTTCACACAGCACACTTTTACACAGAGAAGCTTTTACACACCGCAAGCTTTTCCACAGAGAAGCTTTTACACAGAGAAGCTTTTACACAGAAAAGCTTTTATACAAAGAAGCTTTTACATCACACACACCACACACAAGCTCTTACACAGAATCGTTTTTACACGTGATTGCGCTAGAAATTGCAGCTCCAAAACCGGATCTCGACGCCCAAGCCGAAAAAAGCACGATTTTAGACACTTTTTAATACGATTTTTAATAGGAGAAACACCAGCGCCAAAATGGAGAAAATCTGCTGACAAATCACTTTGGTAACCTTGATGCAGCCATTCCAATACGATTTACCATGTCCAGCTGCAAAACACAATAGTATTACGCACACAGCCGTGGCACTCAGGCACCTTGCTGCAGCCACTACAATGCGATTTGCAAACACTGCATTGCAAAACACCATAGAGCTACGCACAACAGCGCCAGAAATTGCAGCTGCAAAACCGGATCTCGACGCCAAAGCCAAAAAAAGTTCGATTTTGCAGACTTTTTAATAAGAGTTTTAATAGGAAAATCACCAGCCCCAAAATTGAGAAAATCTGCTGACAAATCACCTTTGCAGC